>OX438531.1:1877298-2269892 GCA_949316355.1 Bruchidius siliquastri | reverse complement strand
TTGTAATACCGCACCGTGTAATTACGTAATAACTCTTTATTTCGTGATAAATGTGAACTGATAAGAGGAGTTCCTATTTACATTGCTAGATGAGAAGGCACGCTCTTACTTTCGTTCCGTTCGTATTATTCAATAAATGTTTGGAGAACAATGGACTTTCGCACTTCTGTAGGTTTTGGAAACATAGAATACAGTTTGAAATTTGAAGTATAAAGGAAAGACACTAAGAAAATGCGTTACAAAACCGGAAACACTAAAAACTGTCGCCAACACAAAATGGTAGTTTTAATTTCTTGGTATATAGATTTGAGGTTAAGATACGGCAGAAAAAAAGTCTAGTTTGGCAGAAAACATGTTGAATGGTGAACATAATATAGATTTATGTGTGACAGTTTGTCTGTCAGTCGGACGAGACGGTCTCTTCATCTTTCAGTCTGTCAATAACTTGAGTAATCTCAGTAAACCCTATTGCTATAAAAAATGCAGTTAATTGATAATCCATTATATTAATTGTAGATATGTATGTGTTAACAAACACATGCATCCAAAATAAACTCACCACGTTTGTTGGGTGAGTGCACATAAATATTTTATTTGCATTGATACTGTTTGAACAGACAGATTTATAAATATACGCGGTAAATGTACACGTTTATTGGAGCCATAGTTTGTATACTGCTATGGAAAATGTTTAATAAAAGCTCTATAATACTAATGAATAATATAAATATCAATGCGCGAGTAAATCCAGCTCAAATTTCATGTTTATTGATGGTTTATTTTAAAGGACAACTTATCTCCAAGTGTCGCCCTATATGAAGACGTCCATGGCAACTTACGAAGTCAAAGGTCCCGTCACCCATAGGGGGCGACACTTAGAGATAAGTTGATGTTGCTATCACACCCTTGACTGGGTTACGTATATACCAACCGATTATGCATAGTGGAGAGCATACACTTAATATTTTAATGGTTTTAAGATTAAGGTATCACGTTTCGTATGTACCCTTTATGATTATAGTTTTTTTACAATTTTTCAGTTTTTTTAATATTTTTGTATTCAGTTCCTTGGGTTATATTTCAGAATTAGCTCGAAACATGCTGATGACCAGCTCAAATATGTCATAGCTTTTTTATAAAAAAAAATTTGAAGAAGACGATTTGAATAATACCACCATCATTATCTTTTTGTTGCATTTAATAATGTGAAGGCTTACATTTACAAACGCATGAAACGAAAAATGCGTCTGAGCTGATTTCTTTCAAAACTTGCACTGACGACCCATACTTTTTTCTCGTACGAATTCGACCTTTCTGGCAAGTGTCTAACATCCTATTAGACTCGATTTATGTTCAGAGCAGGTCTACCACGAGTTTTTAGTTCTTGTAGGAAACAATCTGACGCAGAAGCGCCACAGCTCGTCCGGCAACGCGTTTTATTGGGAAAAGTTAAATTTATTTTCTACTGGAAGCAGGAAAGATCGCAAAAACATTTAATTTCCTTCCGATGGTATATACGCGATATTGATGGTATCAATATTCGATAAGGGACGGTGCTACGCTGAGAGCTCTTTGCTTTTCCCATTTAACTAAGTGCCGGACCATTTCCAAGACGATTCCCTGTTGTTTCAAAAATGCTTATGGAGGAAGGATGGGAATGAGAGAGAGGAATATAACCAAGTAAATAATGGTTAGTGAGTTATAGTTTTATAGATAGCCCCACGCAAAGGCAGAAAGCCTATCGCGCTCCATAAGCGCTGCGAGAGAACAAACTTACTGGCAGCTCATTCCACAACACCGAGGTTCTCCAGAGGAACGACTTTTGGAAGAGGCTCGTTTGAGACGTTATAAGGTCATCCTGATAGAAATCAGCACTCTTTTTTGATGTTCTGAACTGTGGAGGTCCTGTCCACACCAAAATAATTTTCTGGATTTTTATTACTTAAAAATTGCGTCTTCAATCTCCTGTTCGTGTTTCGTCATTTCCTCGTTCGTATAACCTATTCCAACAAGTACTATCAATACAATGGGGTCTTTTTGAGCGAGAAGATCGCATAACAGAAGAGAGCCAATGCAGGAGGGCATGTATTTGAGCCTTTCCTAATGAGCCACGCCGCCGTCTTTTGCGACAAAAGCCATAATTATGTAATTATACACCTTAACCGTGCGCGCAATACCTAATCCGACTGTGTAGCGAAGGTGTATTGTCCCGCGACACAAAAGACACACAAAACGAACAATTAAAACGTTGAGTCGCACTGGTGAGGACAGGCTTGGACTCGGCTATTTATCAGAAGGAAACAGGGCCGGCTTGCTATGAAGAGCAGCTATAAACTCCTCTCTCTGGTACAAGCATTTCTCACCCTGTTGAAAATTCTTCATTCATATATATTCAAGCTACTGAAAGAACTCAAATATGTTATGATACGAAAAATCCCCAAAATCTCAATATTTAAAATTCATAAGATTTGTAATGCCATCATCTGGGTTAACTCTGAAATCTGCTAAGAATATTTAGTCAACTGATATTACTCCACATGAAGTATAGAGTCAACATATTTGTCACTATATTTGATGGCTAAATATCGCTATGTAATTATTTATTATCCATAATTAAGTAGAATACAATATTAACAGTGCTTCAAACAAGCAGGATAGAGTGTTAAAATCCCAAAGGCACAACCGACAAACAAACAGATAGACCAACAGAAAAAAAAACAATACCCCGAATTCGAAATTTTCGCGATTACAATAAATCCTCGCCCATTGGTATGGAAGGTAAAGCAAAAAAATTATAATATGTGATTAAATCTGCAGATACGGAAGAGTCGTTAGAATGATTGAAGGATTCATCCATCATATACACTTGAAAAAATGATAATCTCTTTAATAAGCATTTGTCGATACACTACTTGAATTCCTCTTGCGTAAGTTTAGCGAACGCGTCAAGAGACAGAGCACAGTTTCCAACATTCAACAAATTAGACTACACACTTTAGAATCGTCGATCGATGTTGCATTTACACGGTGGTGGTTATATGAACGAAAATCCTCTCGACATGTACCGACATGTCGGCATGTCCTCCTGTCTGCCAACGAGATATATCCTGGGAAACAGGGACACACACACGTTCGGGAAAAATTTAATATAACAGGGATCCGCCAGCGAGAACAGGACAGCCGGTATGTTTCCAAATAATGAAAGAATTCCCAGCCATGTGAGCTAGAACAGAAGGTACGCTGGATGATACATGTACAGGGGATTTTGTTGTGGCAACATGCAGAATCGTGTGCGCCAGGTTTTCAACGGATTAAATTCGAATTTGTACATTCGTCGTCAAAGGACATGACGGAATCCACTGTAATCCGTAAGAGGAACTGAACTAATAATTAGAAAAATTAGAAAAAAAATGTGTCGTCAGTAGGGATTGAACACACAACCTCCTGCATTCTAGGCAGACGCTTTAAATCGTTAGGCAAACCGCCACGCAGAACGGCAAACACGCTATGGAATTTAATTCTTCACCCCAATTTTCTAACCTGTACAGCTTAGACATCTAGTGTCAGTGAATGGTACTAAACTGCTACAAGTAATTATCGTTACGAGCAAATTTTTCAGCCAACTCTGATACTTTGAGATTTCGAAAAGTATTTTAATCGTCTTCTGAATCCATGACAACTTCTTAATTTTTTTGCGAAAAGCTAAACACAAAATCATGCATTTTCTTGAATCCGGAAGGTAATGGATATCAAAATTTGCAAGAATTGGTAGACGAGATTGTGCACGATTGGGAAATTTTGGTTCTCCAAAACATGGTTGCCAGACTTTTGATCTCCGATAGCGTTAGGGACATCATTTGAAATATAGACGGCCTAATAAGGTTTTGAATGTTAATCCAATCTATTTTTTTCTTTGACTCACTCCAGAGTATTAATTTGTTCTCATATTCCACATGAATCATTATAATGAACAAAGAACTGATTTTATTTGGTTTATGTTCCTGAATAAACCATTGTACATGTTTCCAGGGCGAGATCTTTATTTCGAAAGGAGATGAATAGTAGTAAGCATAGACTAAATTCATTAATGCTCTCTATAAATAAGAGAAAATTGGTGTAGAATGCAAAATTAAAATTTTTCGAAACACATTTTTTTAGGAAACCATAGTATATATTCAAAACATCTCAGAAACGTCCCGAGGTATGGTCAATATTTACGAAACGGTATATCCAAAAAATATCACTGTGGCCTTCCTACAGAATGAGGAGCCAGTGATTTTTTTTCAAAATACATGACTGTGTTTTATTGAAGCCCCCGCTCAAAATTCAAGAAGTTACCACTGGCTTCAAAGACGGTGGAAAGACTTTTCGAAATCTGAGCTGCTTTTTGAGATCCGTTCAGTATTAGGAATTACAAGCATCAAAGTTGACTGAAAAAATTGCTTGTAACGAAATTATGGGCAGAAGTTTATTTTTATTCGAACTTTTTCGCAGAAAAGTGCCGCCTTGCTGGTTCACCGATGGTGGTGGAAACATTATATTTGCATGTGTGGTTTCTTAGTTTCTTAGACTAGTAATTTGATCATCCTCTTGCCTATCAATGATCCACTACACGGTTTTCAATTCACCGTTGATACCTGCCCCAACGATACTCATCCCGAGCCCTCTAGAGTATCTTGCGAAAGTTTTCCGGCAAATGTAATTACCGGAGCTCCGTTTGTGCGTCTAAAGTTGTAGATCCCGGAGTCAGAAACGACCCAGAGCTACACGGAGTGGATGCCGATACTTTTCAATTAATTGCTGACGGGAGAAATCGAATTTCGATGGAAATTAATTTACCTTTATCTCATCTTTGGGTGTAATTAAATGTCATATATAGAGCGTGCTTCGTACAACGGATATTTGATATTCCGCCACCAAATCCTATAGTTGTGCTTTGCATACTAATTATGGTGCGGAGGAAATTGATCATGAGGATTTGGACTACAAATGCTTGGTTCACAGACAATTCACTCGAAACGTCAGTGAAAGATATTCATTATACGTCTGTGGTTTGAATTAGAAGCCAGCCAGCTAGTTGGTTAGACTTTGAATGATTTTTATTCATAGAAAGCCTCTCTCAGAAAGCTTAGTATGCTCCAGAAGCAGTGCAAGAGGATTAAAGTCCATTAACATTGACCTTAAAACGTTGTATATTGTAACCATCGCGGAACAAACTCCCTGGCAGCTCATTTCACAACGTCGATGTTTCTCAAAAGAAAGAGGACGATGGAAGCTCGACCTAGTGAGGGAGGATGCGCCCTCCTCTAGTCTTTGCTGTACTGTCCACTCTTGGTGTTCATGCGAGACAACTCGGTCGAATATCTGCCATGATAAGTTCGAGATTGTGGAGGTCGTTTGTGGAGGTCGTTTCTAGAAGCTTGATGGAAGATAATTCAAGTAGTCTCTCCATTTCCACGGTTGACTGACCAACATGTGATTCCCCTTTTTGTATGAGTCTTCTGCGCATTGAACTAAGGTCCATTTGTGAATCCCCATCCCATAATTCTCCCAATGTTCTCATTCATCTGGACATGCTAAGGAAAATCTTTCTGGAAGGTAGTGCCCGGTTTCATGCAAGAAATAAGGGTGTATATATTCTTTCAGCACTTCTCAGGTATGGCTTGTACTAGACCTCAATCTTCCATTTGAATTCTATTTTGTGAGATGTCAAGATTTTTTCCTTGCGTCAAACCATCATTCACATACAAATATGTCAAATGGAATTTTCATGGTACGACGTCCAAGGATTGCTCCGAAAGAATTCCTTTATGGACATGATCTTGTTGCGTCTGTGTCCATACAACTCAGCGGATATTCTCGGTAATTACTAGGTGGTACGGAATCTGGTTTGTTTACTTTCAGCGTCGATTATCTTCAGCGGCAAAGTCTCGTGTACTTGGCGGTTTATTTACTGTGCAGATTTAATGATGCAAAATGCAGCAGTAATCTGATCTATATCGCATCAGTAGCGCACTCGGAACCCAGCCATGGCATTGATTCACCCATCCGTGATACCTGTCTATACAATTACAGCCAGACGAGTCAGATTTATACCTTGATCGATCAGGTAACTAAGATTTGCAAAGCCATTTTAACCTTGCACCTATTCTAATCAGAACGACGAAACGAACATCGACATGCGCAAAAATGCTTTCCCCTCCCTCATATCATTAATATTAGTAATGTCTCACAGTGCATCTACAGAATTTATCAGGTTTACGGTACGTTCTCCAGCTGGCTTCTCGTTATCTTATTCCGCGTCATTCTGTTTGCATGTATTTCCGGACTTAAGCAAACTACAGTTAGTTTAATGCTTCGACTTGTCAAATGTGTTTGTCCGTACCCGAAATGCGCGGCGAGAATGGGGTTTGGATACTGTGGAAGTTTGCTGCTATGCAATAGCACAGTAAATTGTGCGGGGCTGTGTGGCGAGTTATTTTTTGATATGATATGGTCAGAATATACGGTTTGTGTCTGGCAAAGCATTTCGAATTCGGATCTTGTGCTCTCTTGATGTTTCTTGAGATGTATAGAGAATTTCTCTTATACTCAGCTATTACTGTATGCTTATCAGACTGGAGTCCATCCATATTATCAGCGTGAACGGCCTATCGTCAGCAGTAATGATCAGTTACGTATGACGGCAAATCTTTGATGAAAAGAATTAATATTGAAGGGCCTATAATTGACCCTTGTGGGCCAAGAGGCACATCATATTCAGCTGTGGTATAGTTGTTCAGTTGTTCAACGAATTTTCTATTAGAAAGAAATCAATTTTCTGTAGTCAAGGCAGTTGTGAATATATTTGAAGAAACAGAGTATGACGCGGTCTCTGTTGATAAGTTTTATAGTTGCCATCAAGGTAGCTGGCTGTCTATGTTTTATCTCCTTTACAAAGCAATGCTGCTTTCTTTCGTTCTATATCAGTACATCTACAGGCAAACGAAACACAATGGTATACGTTCTTACAGAGGTAATACCGCTTGCTTGTCATACGATTAATAAATAATGCAATAAGAAAACAGCAAGGCAGTTGGGTACCAACTTACCATTTACATTATACATATTATTTATCTTGTCTTCACCGGGCATTCGAATGCGTAGTTAAAAAAACAAATAAACAATTAAATTCGTATTATTCGTAAGCGTTGTTGGTGGCGCACTCCTCACGGTAATTTATACAGGGTGTGACGCTTTACCGCTCGCAACATTTTTTGTTTTGGTGCGGTTTTGTTTTGGATTGTACGTGGGGTTCATAGACGTAGAATGGAAAAGAATCTTACAGAGTTCTGGTTGAGCCTCTGGCTCTATTTTTTTGTAAGCATAAAGATAAGTAGTTGAGAATGCCTGGAACTCAATATTAAAATGCTTCAATTTCTCACACGTTTCTTTAAAATAATCAAAAATATTACTTGGGATGTTTGAAAATGAATTCCCACGAAATATGAAGGGAAATGTTGCAATCCTTTATTTACGATGTTTCTTTTGCGGATGAAGTTATAACCCGAATTATATTTGCGTCTCATTAAATGATATCCTATACTCCACTGATCTGGCGCTTATGGATAGCATTAATGTAATTTATTCTCATCGTCGTAGGAAGCGTTTTATTATGGTTCCATACAACAATTGTACAATGAGTATTTAGTCATACAAACAGTTATTAAGATGCCAGGGTGGTCCGCAATTGAACTGAAGCTCAGGAGACAAGAATTATACTATTCACTAGTATTTAGATATACTACTGTGTAGAGCTGCTGAATGAAACATGTTTGATACCGTAAGAATGTAAATAACGCTCTAATAAAGGATTTTTTTCTCACTAAATTAAAAATAGATTGGTTACTTTTAAAAAAACAAAACCATAACAAAATGGACTTAAGAATATCTTGATCACATATATATCGACTATTGATACCCCTTGACAACCCTGTATTCTTACCACATCGGTTTAGGTCGAAAAATGCCTTCCTAGATGTTCAACAACCCTTCGAAAGTTTAGAAAGGTAGAAAAAGAAAGTGATATTGATTAAAATGGAAGTAATAACTTGTAACAACACCTATTATCAACATCGTTATTTTAAATTTCGTTAATAGGTGTAAAAACTCACCCTAAGGCCAATTTAAAACTACCCTAAAAACGAAACATTTTGTTTTGAAATGGAATTATCACGCATTTAAAATAGATTAATGTCGACTATGAATACCCCTTGAAAATTCTGTATTTCTGTCAGGTCGGTTTTGGTCAAAAAATACATCCCCAAGCTGTCAAACAACCCCTGATAATTGGAGATTCTCTAGGAATAAAAAAATAGTCTCGTAGTGTCTATTCTAGTCTTTTAATAAAGATTTGTTGACCAAAGTACTGCATTTTACCTTATAAAAAGGAAATTTTCGAGGAGGTTAGCACCAAGACGGTGAGTTCCACGACCTTCCCGATTTGGACAAAAATACGGGGCTGTTCAGGAGTCTTTCAAAAAATATTTATTCGCTTTTAGAAACGAGAGACCTAAATTTCGCGTAGAAAAAGTCAACTACATTCAGGGTAGTTTGTAGTGAAGAAAGCGGAGGTTTTATTGAGTTATGCCGGATTTAAAAAATATATTCATGTCTAGTAGGGTAATCGTTTAATGGAGATTTGTTGACCAAAGTACAGCGGTTCACCGTATAAAAAGACACTTTCCAGGGGAAGTTTAGTGCATTCGGGGTAGTTTGCAGTAAATCAAGGGGAGAGTTTATTTGTCATGAAAGATATAAAAAAACACATTAGTCATCTAATTGAGATTTGTTGACCAAAGTACCGCATATGACCGTTTAGTAGAATTGTTTGACCCTTTGTGGTGGCAGTTTTGTGCCAAGAGGGTGAGTTTCCCGACTTTCCCTAATTGGATAAAAAACGTGGCTGTAGGGAAATGACCAGAGAAACTATTGCATTAAAAAATCGACTTAAAATACGCGCCGAACAAAAATTATTAATTTGGGGTGGTTTGTTGTGATTACGAGTGCAGTTTTCATATTTGTCTGGATTTCGGAATCTTTGCTACATATAATCTACGATAGTTATCATTAATACATTTTAAATAATACATTCGTATATTTTAATAATTTGGTACTTCATTTACATATTCGAATATAATATTCTGTTACATAATTCGCATTTTGAAATTCGGAAAAAATCGCCCAGTGCGGGATTCGAACCACACATCTTCCGATTGATACCCACCAAGTACCATGAAGTATGAAGTATGAGATGTTGTATAACCAAGAATAAGCATTATTCTCCATCTCGGAACATGATTCATAATTCAGCGTCTGTTTTCGCATCCCATCCAAAACGGCGATTTATTTCAGCAGAAAGTACGGTCAAAATGCGGAAAAATAAAATAGAGCACCTGTTGATTCTATCCAATTTATCATTCCACGAAACGTAGAAAGAAAATGTATGCATGGAAAAGATTCTTTGTTGGCACAAATATTTGACTGTTTTCATTGATGCTCAGAATAATAAATTGCCATAAACAAATTAATCTAAAAAATTCTAGTTGCAAAGTTTGTTTGGTTTATGTTAATAGTGTTTGAGATTACTGTAACGATTGCAATATTAATTAAAAATTAATAAAAAAAATGTATTAATTAATTCAAATTTAATATGTTTAATATAAAAATAATATAAAATCTTCAGTATTAAATATATGTTTGGTTTATATTGATGGTGGTTAAAATTGATGCCAAGATTGCATGAGACATCATAAGCTCGAGCTTTGACCATATTTTATAATTTATTAATCAATGAATTTACTAAAATTATGTAGTTATAAATAAAAGTTTTCTGAAATAATGTTGATCGGTGCATTATTGGAACGTATATCGACACTGTGGACTATCTTTCTAGGTATACATTCGGAAACAGTGTACCTTATAAGGACATTTCCTCCTTGCAACAATGAACTGTCTAGAAGTATACATTGTTTTGATTTTTTCTGTCCCCTAATCACACCTTGCATATATTTTTCGCCTGGCTTAGCGATAAATAAATAATCCTAAGAATTATGTAAGAAAGTTGAATTGTATAAGCTCACATATCAAGAGTGCTTTGACAGCAATGCGTGAGGTCCGTCTATTCTTCCGGATTTAATATTCATTCACGTTAGTTCAGTGAAATTAGTATTTACATTCTATAGCGTTGATTGCTGATCCCGACAATACAGTAACCCTGGTGTCACTAGAATTGGATCCCATGACATGTCTTCAAGCCTTGATCTTAGGTTTAAAGGCAGTTTGCCTAGAAATATAAAAAATATCGCAACTAAATCCCTGGAACAGACATAAGAAAGATTTGACCATCCGCGAGAAGAAGGCGATAAAGAAATCTCCATTGTTATGGATTTCCTATTCCAGAAACCGTCAGGCACTATTGAGTTTAATAAAGTTGAAAGATATATTCAAGAACAAGATATATTATATTTTTCTGTAGAGTATATTTCTTTTCAATGAGTACTGAAATCGAAAATATACTTTTCTTAGTTCAAATAACCCATAATTCATTAAGTAAATTGTCTTAGAGTAGGATCAGATATTCCTGTAGTGAGTGTACATTTACAAGATTATCGCAATTCTTTGGTTTGGGAAGCAAAAAAATAACCCATAATTCATTAAGTAAATTGTCTTAGAGTAGGATCAGATATTCCTGTAGTGAGTGTACATTTACAAGATTATCGCAATTCTTTGGTTTGGGAAGCAAAGTCAGGAATGAAACTTGCATTGTACAAAGATGGATTTTATCTCTAGTCTTACTGAGCTATTAATATATTCATTCAGCTCTTATGAATCGAGTAAAAATATGACACATTGAAGGAACGGCCGCAGTTTAATAAAAATTTGTAAACTATCATAAATCAAATCGAGAGAAGCGCAGATGTACAGAATGTGTAAATGGCTGTTTTATATCTTTCGCGTTTGATGCGCATACGAATCGTTTTGTTTTTCATCATTTTCACTACTTGTGATTGATGATGGAAGATGGTATTTTCATTTTATTGTAGAATAGTGACAGATTAGCCACACTTCTCCGATGTTCTAGACTGTGAAGGTCGTTTGTAAGGCGAGTAGCATTCACTTGACGTAATGCTCGATTCTGGATTAACTCCTGAAGCTTCAAGGAGTGCTCCATACATGCTATCGAACAATGTTCTGGGATCCGACCTAGCGAGGTCGGAAACATGACCGCACCCGATGATGATGATGATGTATTGGGTTTTTCTCCATCTCCACTGTGGGCAGACGAGCATGTGATTTTTTTAGGCTGAACGAAATATGTAGATATATTATCATCAATATTCTATTCGCAAGATCATGGTATCTCAGTAAATCTTCGGACCACTTTCTGTAGAGAACCGCGTTCCAAATTGAATGGTTGGTGGGGATGGCGCGGTGACTTCAAACGCTTGATTTATTGCTGTGAATATAAATCAATTAAGATTAAATTTGATGCAATGCTCCCGTACCCAGTCAAGGTTGGGACCGCTCAAAGCCAAGCTACGTCTGGTACCTTCACAAAGAATTCACAGACTTACGAAGACATCTAGAGGAGGGATGTTGTAGACCGAATTTCGGTATAAGTTATGACATCCGATAAATATTAAGATGTGTTATAAGCAGTAAAATATTAGGATGAGTTCAGTCAGAGGCAATGATAGTAACCGAGTGTTGTGTTTCATCAGTTATATGTTCTCTCCCGGTACTTTTTGATTATTTATAAAATTCCAAATATCAGCAAAATCCATTCATAAAAAGCCCTTGAGCGTGGCTTTCTCGTATTTATCAAGATCCATCAGGGCTTTCTCTCGACCAAAAACATCTTATGCTATGGATAACCTTAGGCATATAGTCTATCGCGCTTCATAAGCATTGCGAGAGGATAAATGTCCATTCCTGATTTTCTTGAAACACTTTAGATTGTAACCATCGGGAAACAAAGTCCGCGACAACGTCGAGGCTCTCTCAAAGAACGACTTGGAACATTCTTGTTCGAGGCGTTGTAAGCTCGAATAGGGACAGATCAGCTACCCTTTTTCGAAGTTCTAGACTGTAGAGGTCGTTTGTGAGGTCAGGCGCATCTGGATTGTGTCCAGAAGCTCCAGGGAGTGCTTTGGGGCGCATGGTTTGATATGGACCTTGTATTGTAACAGTAGTTGTTCCAGAGAATATAATTTTCTGGAGCAAAGATAATCTCCAGTTTTTGGGATGCCGAGCTAACAAGGCCAGCAACATGATCGTACTATGTTATTGTTTATATTAATGTTTGGAGGAACTGCAACTCTGAGTTCAAATGTCTCTGGTGCATATTAACCCACGTTAGCAGCATCGCTGTAGATATGCATCTCTCCGCGGATTTCTGGCCTGCATCGTCGAAACCATCGATATCAATTAGAGAGGAAGAAGGCGGGTGGGTGGCAGGCCGATTAGCGGTGGTAGCTTTCAGTTGAAATTGCTTCATAGCTTGATGCGCGATGGAAATCTATATGGGGGCAGTTAGAATCGGATAATTGGCGGAAACGCATGTCTATAGCATAAAAATATACGCTCTTGTCCTGGCTGATCATTAAGTCCACATAATGATTATTAAGCAAGCCATATCGAGGTGTGAGCTGTCAGTATCAACATAGCACAATAGAAACTTTGATGAAACTAATAAAGTTGGGAGACTAATTAGGTATGCAGGGGATTTTTTATCATGTTATATTCATATTCTGGTGTATTCCTAAGAGGTCCTCATGAGTTTATCAGATATTCCTTTAGATAAATCCCACTTCTGAGAGTCACGCTTCGGGTCTCCAGAAAAGCTCATTATAAAGTTTGTACGTATTACATACGTTCTTGTGGTGAAAATATTCTGGTGTAGTTCTAGTACGCCTTCAGGAGGTTATCAGCTATTTCTTAACATAAATCCCACTCTTGAGAGTCACGCTTCACATCTCCATAAAAGCTGATTATAAATACAGCAATAAACCAAAAAGTTTATATCTCCCGACTGCCCTCAACTGTATCCTTACGGTTAGGATGGGCGATTTCCGAAGAAAGCGCGTTTTAACAACCCTCTTATGGCTCTCCGGAGGATAGCCAGTCAAAAGAGTTATTACTAGGATAAAGTAACTGCGGGTGAGCATTGGGAATACGCCAACATGAGTCAGTCAATATAGCTCAACTTTGGGATGACATGGGAAGAATGTATAAAGGCTTTATGTTTACTTATATCTACTATTCCGAATAAATAGTAGTAGTAGTGACTGTTAGAAGGTTAAAACAGACCTTCATACACCTTTGGCCTTTTCCGATGGCGTCAGGACTTCAAATTGAAGCCTAAATAGTTTTTTAGTGAAGTCTTTGGTCCCAAACTTCTAGTGAAGATTTTTCCTAACGCAATACTATTCGGCCAATATTCTGTCGATTCAATTCTAGTATATGTTGCCTTTTTATATATTTTTTTAATTTTTAGGCGGCTTTCACGAACCAAACCATACATCATCTGATCATATCACAAAAAATTGTTTGGTAAATGGAGGTCGGACATAAAATTCGGGATTTTCTCATCACACTTTCCCATTGACTGCACTATAAAAATGGATCGAGCACTGGGAATTGCTAGCCAGATTTTCACTTTCTTACCAAAATGGACCGTACGATTTTGCGACGTCGGAGAATAAATAAAAGTACTAGTTGCCGTAGTCGTTAAATGAAATTTAATGACCTCTCTTCCTTTTTCTCAACGATTCATTTGTGCATTTGTTTCCTTTTTTTACACTTCGTTAAATCTACTATGGTATCTAATCACAGTGATAATTTGTAAGAAACGTTCAGTTCGCGATTAGCATCATCATCGGATAAAAAAATGAAACTCGTCTGAAACAGTGCAGGAAATTTTTTAAACATAAAAAGCTTTCAAATGTGCGTCGATTTCTATTTCTATCTCACGGTCTGCTAGTAAGTATATCTGTTTAACTGAGGATGACAGTAGGCGTTTTGTCATTACGTAATCTCAGTAACTGTAACAGAACGACATCCTGTGGGGTCATGGTAGGTGATGATATGCTGATATTTTGTATATCATTTCAAGAATATCGTAATCCTTGAGTGGAATAAAACTACTTTGGAGGGGCATTTATTCATGCGTGTTTCATCTTTCTGTACTGTACTGTACCTATAGAGTTAATCAAGAACACCGTGCAATATAATATCATTTCCAAATCCTATACAGAAAGTAGAACTGACAGTTGCTATTCATTTGTCGTATGTACATCTATCTGTATAGATATTTGTGGCGCGTTTGGGAGCAACGCTACAAACACGAACCATTTACGTTGGAGGTAATCGAAAATTCTGATACGACCGGAGATGAAATGTTCTCCACAGTTGGGAGCAGATGCAACTACAACTCCCGCACCGACTGTATCGGAAACTGCATCGCAACTCCGTTGTACGACTACAACACTAGTCACGTTTTATTGTTATAATTTTCAGTTTACTGGTGTAGAGCCTGCAAAGTTGCTGTTAAAGTTACACGTTTTGCATTCGAAATATTTATAATGTATTGTTGAGAATATACTTTGCATCCATTTAGGTTAGTAGGGGCGGCTTGCCATTGTAAACCATCAACTTGAGAGACAGACGATGCTATTAAATATGCTGATACGCGCCTTGCATTCTTTCTGTAGATCTTTGTGTTAGGACAATACAATTTCTAAGTAAAAAATTAATACTGAAACTGACACAGAAATGTAACGAATATATCGACAATATAACCTGTTGTAGTTCCATTATAATTATTCATACTAACATAAAAGGATTATGACTAATAAGTGAGAAGTGGTTGGTAAAAACGAGCTACCGCTGACCTAATAAGGCCGGTTCAGTGTCGGACCCCCTAACTGGCGGAACATCTTCCCATCCCATATCTCATCCTCGATTTGACTGAATTACGTTCATGGTGGGCGTCGATTCCTGCCAGTTAGCCAGCCAGAATTTCCATATACATATAACGACGATATGTGCTACATTGCATCGGCCTACGTTTGCCAAATAAATCTGCGTCCACCGAATGAATTATTTACACAGTTCGGTATTTTCTGTGCCGGCCCTTTTGAGGAATAAATGTATGCTTACGAATTATTTTCTAAGTATTTTACATAGACATCACCATGTAAAGATTCACCCTGTACACGAATGTTTTGAACTTCCACAGCCACAGCCAATGGTCACACTAGTACTTGTAGTTGTTTTGAACATTGTATGCGTGTCGTGATCATTTGGATGTGGTTCTTATATCTGGGTGAGTTTAAACACTGAGTACTTATCTATTGTTCAGCTGTACTCTATGATCATGTAAATGATCCATTAATAGTACTTATACTATTTATTGACTGATGTCCGATATAGTCATTTCAAAATCGATGAAGATAAAGGGTAGCTAACTAATAAGCTGTGCAGGTGGGACGATTCCAACGCTTGGGGGTTACTCAGTAACAGTTATACTTCGGTACCTGAATTGTTCCCTTTAACTTGGATTTATTTTTCATTCTAACTATGATAATAATAGATAATAACAATTATTATTATGTTTCTTGTTAATTTTATTATTTTCTTCGAACTTGTTAATCACTGGATGACTTCAACATATTACAAGGAAAATAACAGATTACGTATAGTAAGTAATATACACAAATTATGTAACACGAATAACTAGGATTAATTTTGAAGATATCCAGAGGATAATTTTCAGAAGTTGTTACAGCGAAAATGATAAAGTTTATCATATTGTACATATCCCTCACCCTCCCCAACTTCTCTGCAGAAACTGTTGATTTTTTGTTGAATCGAATGAGCTCAATTTAATTAAACGATCCTCCCAGTCGTAGCGATATGCAAAGCAGACCCGAAGGGGTTGACAATTAATAGATTCCAACTTAGAATGATTGACTTTTAAATGTGACAAGGGTCTTATGTTAATTCTGTTTGAGAACTTCTCAACTCTCGTCTATTAGCAGCTTAAACAGAATACAGAGGATACATTAAATGCTCATTTTCTAATTAGATGTACTTTTTGCATCCGAATGCTGGAAATATTACGTTGCGTTAGAAGAGGGTAAAATGCTGCATATTGTCAAAGCTCTTATACAGTACTGAAATCTGGACTCAAATAAATAGACTCTACATAGGGCTAATAATATTCAATCTCTTTATATAGGTTATATTCTTCGAGGTAACCAGTATCGTATCTCAAAAGTAATAATACAAGGCAAGAATAAGAACGGAGAGGAGTTGGTAGAAAACAAACATCATGACTGAGAAACAATGGCGACTGGACAAGTATACGGAATGTCGAACAATTATCTAGACTTGCGCAGGACCGAGGAAAGTCAGAATGAGTGCTAATGTCAGAGAACGACGTAAAAAGCATATTATCATCTTGAGTTTCACCATCTCAATATGTTCAACCTCGATTCTACTTATAGAAGATACCCTACGATATGGTTATCATCTTCCAATATTATAACAAGACACAAAGACGATGATGTATCAATGAAGCCTTCATTGGTAAGAGATGCATTGATGCAGCCTGTCTTGGCGCAACGCTTACTTTATATCCGCAGTGCCAGTACAACATTAATCCATCTCTGCTTTGCTATACAGCTCTATTGGGTATCTGGATTAAATTACCAGCTAGAACGATGCTCAGACAATGGTCATCGCAGAAGCTAATTGACCGCTGAACAATGAAACTCGCTCTACAGGCATCGATTGGAAGCGAAACTGGAGTTTAGGGATATTCGGAGTATTCAGGTCACTCAAAGTATCTATCATCGGGGAATATTACCAGATCCTTTGGTTTATATGTAAACATACCTAAAGTATGATGTTCTTCAAACTACTCGTATTTCAATTTGATACTGACGCAAAACTCCTTTTGCTACCCAGAAAGTTCAAATTTTTCTCACTACTTGTTCGATACTAAGCATAAAGTAGTGAAGACTATCTCAAAGGAATATGTTTTATAGGGTTTCGTTCTCTTTTTGACGTCAAAAACTCCCTCAAATATTCCAAGTTTATGGTATAGTACACTGGAAAACAATGAGGATACGTAAAAAATACCAGTATCTCATTTTCCCTGAGTTTAATTTTTTAAACTTTAATTTATTATTTGTAAGAAGAAACCGTAGTACAGAGAATGCGATTTCTTAATTGCTCAATCCATTTAAACCCAGTATGTAATTAGACACCGTACCTCCCACCAGGCGCACGGTATTTCCAAGAACAGGCCCAAATGATTCATTTCCCCTAATTATACGAAAAGAAACCCGTCGCCGGCGCGCAAATAGGGTGGCTCCCCCTACGCGTCCAATAACAGAAGCCCATATTGTCGGCAACATCTTAGCTCCTACCAGGGCCGTATCTAGCCTACTCGTCGTTACAACTCCTGTTGCATTTCAGTGTATTTAATAGTACAAACTTGAAGGAGATTAATTTGACAGAACTTTCGAGTGGAAAGAATCCAGGAAAATTCCATATGCGGCCAGAACACACACGCATCTAAGATTGATTTTTCGTATTTTGTACTCTGAAAAAGGCTGCCGCGGCAGACAAAATGTTAGTGAAGATATTTCGTGTATCGTACGTGATTCCAATGAGCTGTCACTATATATGATGAACCAACATGACTTAGGCTTCGGCTGATATCGTACTGCACCGAAGGAAGTCTGAAGATGCGGGTTCAAGTCCCGTCGGCACCTCGAATATTTGTTTCTCCAAGATTGTGTCTTCGACCTTTATTTCCTACCAATATGTGGGTATGGTGTTGACGTTATTCGAATAACAAAAATTCTGTTTTTCTATGCCGATGGCTTCACCATTCAAGCTACGATACCCTGTGAAGCAACAAGAATAAACTGTAATCATTTCGCTTGTTAAAATGCTCTTTATTCGGTTTGAGAAATATCGGTGGCAGTTCTATGGCGCTGCCCATTGGCAACTTACCAAGTCAAAGGTCCTAACACATGGACTGCCGTGAAGCGGCAACAGATGTCCCTTACGACATCTGTTAACAAAGGTGAAAGGTGAAAGGGATGTCGCTGTAAGTCAGTTCACCCTTGTTGACAGATGTCGTAAGAGACATCTGTTGCCGCTTTAAGTCAGTCCAGGTGCTGGGACCTTTGACTTCGTAAGTTACCGATGTGTGTCCCCATAGAGGGCGACACTTATCGAATATACACAGTTCAAATCTGTGTATATTCGATACAGACCTGTGTAGGATGAAATGCGTAGAGCCCTTTTCGGTGCGCGGCGATCAAGTTTACCTTCCCATTTCGTCAAAGCGTCATCCTGGAGCGCCCTCAAATTAATTGCTGTGCACACTCCAGTAAATCCATAGCGTTTCCAACATATTGTTATACTAAAACGCTCATTTGGGGAGATCGTCTCTTAAGCCGGTGGTGGTGACACACCGCCTCAATTTTTTTACACGATTTTATTAGCTTCGCGTGTATGTATTTATGTTTTAAATGCTATTTTCATCCGCTCAAAAGGTCAGATAGTTGGATAAGTTTGTCCGATCATTCATTTTTATAAGGCAATACGATTAGAAGTGATGATACGAATTAATATTATAATAAAAATGTTCACCAGTTATTGAAGCAATACGTTTTAAAGGCGATAATATGAATGACATTTAATATTTCTCAACACACTTTTATTAAGTGTATGCTCTTCAGTATTCATCAGACATGCATGTTTCGTCTTTAGCCTAGACTCGTCAGTATAGCCTGGCGGTCTGACTGTATAGAGCAATCGGGTGGTGTATACATAACCCAGTCAAGGGTGTGATAGCAACATCAACACTCATCTCCCTTACGACATCTGTCAACAAGGGTGAGTTGATTTACAACGACATCTCTCGTTTTTCGTAAACACATACGTCGCCGCTTCAAGGCAGTCCAAGTGTTAGGACCTTTGACTTCATAAGTTGCCAATGGGTGCCCCCATAGAGGGCGACACTTGGAGATGAGTTGACACTTTTATTAGTTTCACCTGTGAGTATAGCGAGACAGAATCTACGAAAAATATCTATACAAGACTCATCCGAGGCCTCTTAATCGAAGAGAATACTCTTCAGACCAGTTAATCAAACAAGTCTAATTCCAGCACGTAATTGCGGCTCCAAATATTAAAATACAAGGATAATAATAAACGAATAAAGAGTAAAAAAAATATCCTTAATACGAGCATAAAATCATTAACGAGAAACTTATGATAGAACCGTATCCACATCCGTGGACGGAACCTTTTGTATTTCCCCAGTGATGCACTATATTAGTAACAAATAATTATTATTAATATTCTTAAGTGCATTTAACAGAATTCACCTTTGTGACATTTTAGATTATTTATTTCAAATCTTGCTATTTTTAGAAAATTGTAATCAAAGTGAAACTTTATATCCGTAGTCAACAGTAAACCACGAATAAATTGGTAAATATTGAAGACAATTCGTGGTAGAAGAGATTGAAACTGGCAGTTGCAGAGTAAATATATTTCTTCTTTCGGCGCAACCTTATTCAAAAGGGTAGACCGGAAAAATCGTAACCACCGTCCCCAGAGGTCGACTTTTAGATGTTTTCTGGATTATATTTAAGCCGAGAAAGTCTCCGCACCGTCTCTAATATCCTGTGGTTAATTGAATTTCTCGGTTAAATAGTGTTTCGTCGAAGATTTCAAGGCTTTATTTTATACAATTTTCAGAGAAATTGTGGAATTGCTGTGGAAAAGTCTACGGTTTAAATTTATGGTAAATATTTATCGAGTTTAAATGTATATCTGAATGCTGGAAGAGTTTTATCAAGAAACGACATCTACAATCTACATGAATACCTCTTTTGCTTGAACATGGGTAGGCGACATGGAAAAGATCCATTAAAAATTCTAGGTGATCAGTTTCAAGTTGTCATCGCCCAAGTAATTAAATAATTCATTATGATGCAGATGTTTTCGAAAACAAGCTGTCATCTCTAAATCCCCAAGAAGCGTGCAGTCATTTGGTACCTATTTAGTCAAAGATAAATGAAGTAGCGTAGTAGTAGAAGAAACGATGTGGATGCGATCCCGACCTAAATCATGCGAGGCAAGATACGATCTACAAGACACACATGTGAATTATTATGTCTGTTTGCCGTGTTCAGAGCCCACTTTATTTACATTTTGTGCTGAGAGGCAGTCGCGGATAAAAACAAACGCAAAGTTTACGACCCGCGATTGTTTCCTGATGTTAAGACGGACTTTTTCGGGCATTTCTGTTGCAAGAAACAAGGAGCAAAAGGTACATTGAATTGCTATACAGATATTCATGTGTGATTATTTGGGGTTATAGTGGCAAAACACGTACTAATTAGCAATTAGCCGTAACCTCGACGTCGTCGCGACAGTTTACACAGGACAAAAATATCCCAGACAGTCTGTCTCTTCAGATAAACCGCGCCCAATTCATCATAGACGTTGACACGACTACGAAGACAACCTGCGAACTGCCTACTGCGGTTTGTTGCGGCGCACGCATTGCTATTTTTAAGCCTCGACAACCTGTCGTCATGAAATACGCATCGGCTGCCAAGAAATGTGGTTCATTTGGCGCCTGTTTAGCATATAACATTAATTAGGCGATGTCGTTCGGTCTAATCAAATATCGACTGAAATGCTTCCACCTCTGCATCAACAGCGAAAATAAGACACATCGTATCTGATATCAGATTGTTATCACGCAATTCTGAGCAAATGTGGGTTCTCCTTAATGCCTATTTGGTCCGAATGTTGGCGATCATAAGGCAATAGTTATTTCATTTATTGCTGTATTAAAAAGAATACGAGGGTCACGCCGAAAGTCTTTATATATTCCTAATCTATACAAGTTTAAACAAGCTTGAGCACGCAGCTATTTTGTGTAAAGTTGTAAGTGCTTACACGTAGAGGCAGCGTTTGAATCGTTCAGCAGTTGCCTTGCCACGGTCTCGAATGCAACTAAGTGTTTTAACGTGAAATTGGAACCGGGTAGGCGCGATTTTCGAGCCATGATTTTCTATGACTATGAAAAGGGACTAAAACAAGCGGATTGTCACGAAAGTCTAGTGAGTTGCTTTGGGGACTCTGCCCCTTCTAGGGCTACAGTTTTTAACTGGTTTGCTGAGTTTAAAAGGGACCGGGTCTCACTCGATGATGAACCTCGCACAGGTCGACCGCCCACAACTGTTATTCCGGAAACTGTAGAAGCTGTGCAAAATATGGTGAAAAAGATCGACATATAACCTACACCGAGATTGAGGCTTCTCTGGGGATTGGATCGGCAGCGGTCCGAACAATCGTTCATGATCATCTTCGCCTAAGGAAGCGGTGTTCCAGATGGGTGCCACATTTTTGACCAGTGAGCAAAAAGAAACAAGAGTTGATTGGGCTAAGTTTATGCTTGAAAAATTTGATAATGGGCACAGTAAAAACACTTTAATATCGTAACCGGAGACAAAACATGGTTATATCGTTATGATCCCGAAACTAAACAGCAGTCATTAGTTTGGATCTCTGAAAGTGAGCAGCCTCCAACGAAAATACGTCGTTCCAAGAGTGTGGGAAAGAAAATGGTCACTGTCAAAGAACAGTTACTTCTGAATGGTATGTAACCAAATGTGTTCCTTTAGTCTTCCAAGAACTATGCAAGAGTCCGTCCAAAGACGGAGTATTCAATGACACCATGACAACGCACCCGCCCACAGCGCCGCTAGAACACTCGATTTTTTTGCTGAACAGGGTGTCAAACTGTTGCCTCACCCACCTTATTCTCCGAACCTAGCTCCGTGCGACTTCTTCTTATTCCCTAACTGACTGACTTATTTCAATTGTTTTAATTATTTCTAAATCCTTGTTCAATTGTTCATACAGTGTGAAACGGTTTGATTGGTAATATGGTTGGTACCTATACAAAATTTTCAGCATTCTGCGATATAACCAGAACTCAAGTTTTTGGTACTGTAACTTTGCAAATAAATATTTAAATCGGATTTGGAGCTGTTGATCTTTTGAATTTCAATAAAAAATATATTGGGACTACTAAAAACCTTAAAACTTTTAGAATGGGAGAAATTACCAGTTTCAACATTTCCAAAACTTACTTCAACGGCCTGGCTGACGAGTCACTTGAATAACTTGAACTGCAAAATCGTTGAATAATCTATTTGCGCCACTGACTAACTACACATCACTACGACCTTAAATTTACTTACCCACAAGACCATAAATGCTGAATCCTTACAAAACTTGCTCTGGCGAGCCATATCTATATGTTTTACTTACACTACTTAAGTATTTATACAAACATACACAGACACATAACTAAATAATAAAAAAACAAACTAGTCAACACTGGATAGCAAAAAATCAATGACAGCTTGGAAACAGTTGGATTGTCGTACTGTCAGATTCGAGAGGTTCAAGCAGTGTTGTCATTATTATTGATTTTTCGTATATAACCATTACTTTTAATGTAATAAGTATTGCTAGTCTCTCACTCGTATGCACATATATCATATATAGTATATAATATGTACTCCCAAAACTTTCAACGATAAGTTATTTGCGCTGGTTCAAGCCCTGAACTTCAAACCAGCCGGACTAGTCCGATGCGGAAGGAAATGTACATAGCGACGAGGTGTACGTGTTTTGTGCTGTGGAAGGTCGACGGAAGTACTCAAAGGTTCACGTTAAACTAGCTTAAACTGGGCCACCGGATCTCCTGCCTTCATAAAGCAGTTTCCGATTCCGAAACTCGACTGCGGAAGCATATTAACTTGGAACTGGATGGGGATGCATTAAGTGGTGGAAGTTATACTCGCGGAAGTTAGTTTGTAGTCTTCTTTTTCGGCGATTTGTATACGCTCGGCTCTGCATAATTCTTGTTGTAACTTTAACTTCCAAATGTGATCCAGCTAGTAGGATTTAGCAATGGAAGTTAATGAGGAACGATGTACCGACCCTTAGTTTACTATTTCATATAACGGTATTTCCGGAAATTAGGTGAAATAAATGATATGTGTTTGAAGGCCAACAGAAGAAGTGGCGGCGATTTCAGTCAGACTTTTCTTTGCCATACAAGGTTTGATATCAAACTGTACCCAGTCCAGTACCACATATAAGGATCGGTCCCTGAGGAAACTATCCACCATTGGCATTTATGAAACTATCCTTTTTGAATAACTCAGTGCATATAATAAATATGTGTGAAAACCCTCTAAGTGTCTTTCGTTTCGTAACATTCCAATAGGCAACGCCACTATGCACGACGCTCAGAGATGAGTGTTGATATTGCCACCAATTTTATGTCTAATACTTTACATATAATATGAAATAATTCTGCAATAAACTTGTCAGGTACAATTAGTATGGCTTTTGTATTCCTTGTACTTGTTCCTAGTACTGAATAAAGAAGTTTGAATCGTTGAAATGTATGTTAACATTAGTATCCTAAGTGCGATGTCAGATAGCATAAGATACCATCATCAACAAATCGTGCAATAACGTTTTATATTTATTGTTCAGATCTGGATTATTTTGAAATTTTATTGGCGACATTATGTTCCTACGCATATTTGCATCCATAGGCGTTCGTGGAAATGTTTACAAGATGATAATAAAAAAGACAATAACAAAATATGAATTTTACGACACAGGAGTAGTGAATTCATTGATTCCTGGTGTTATTGTTAATAATATAACCTAGGTCATATTCTCAGAAAAATCTGATACGACATCGCGAATAAGTAGAAAATGTAATTGACAAAGTTAAAGAAAAAAGATATGGCATCTAAAGAGGGAAAAGTGTTATTTTTATTTTTAATTTTTTCATATACCGGGTGGTCCATTTAACTTTTATTTTTGACATTGACAGTTTCTCAAGTTTTTTTTCAACCATGTTTTTTTAATGGGAATATATATTTTTTATTGCAGACTGTTAATCTACGATAAAAAAACAAAAATCTTTTATTCACATACTTTTGAAATCCGATTCCAACTTAAGTAGATAAAAAAAACATTTGTGCTTTTTCGAAATGTTTCCATGACGCAAAGGTAGACAACGCTGTTATTATTTCTTTGACTGAGTCGTATTTTCTCAGTGGGCAAAAAATTGAGCAGAATTGAATAGAATTTTTTTTCTTTAATTTGTTGTTTTCAGATGAATCTGGTGGAGAGAAGTGGAACATCAGCGCCCTTCGTTGGTGAATGTATGGTTCGGATTAATTGATCACAAGTAGATCGGTCCATATTTTATTTCAGGAACATTGGATGGGCAAAAATGTCGAGTCTTTCTAAAACACAATTATCCAGAGCTAATAGATCATATACCTCTTTTAAAAAGAGCAAGTATATGGTTTCAACATAATGGCTGCCCTGCTCATTACGCCAGAATTTCCCGGGAAATTCTGAATCGGGAATACCCTTATCGATGGATCGGATAAGGTGGTCCCGCTATGTAGCCTGCTAGGTCACCAGATTTAACCTCTCTTGATTTCTTTTTATTGAGTCATCTAAAAGAAGTTCCCACTACATTGGAAAATATGATGTAATGCATAAGATATGCTTTTAGAGCAATCAATAAAGAAACTCTTTTTAGGTGTCATTGATTGAAGTTGGCGGGCATCATTTTGAACATTTGTTATAATAAATGTAAAGGTTTACCATATGATAATTACGGTATTTATCTTTTCGCGATAAGAACAGCATTTCTGAAAAACCATGTAATTATTGGAAAATTTATAGAAAGAACAAATATTGTATTTGTTGCAATCGGATTCCAAAATTTTGTGAAGAAGAGGTATTAGTTTTATCTCCTAGATTAGGATTCTAAGATAATAAAAAATATAAGTTCCTATTCAAAAAACATGGTTGACCTTGAAAAAATACTTGAAATCGCTGTGAATGTCGAAAATTCATTAACGCCCCCCCCCCCCCCCCATTGTATTCAAGAACCTTCATCTGAACGTTTTCATGAAAAAAATCACCAGTTTTCGCGCTATGCGGCAGTCTGAAGTTGAATGGACCCGGTTTATAACCTCACACAAAGGCAGAAAGCATATCACGCTTCATAAGCGCTGTGAAAGAGATTGTTTTTACACTGTTTTTAAAGACGTTGGTTTGTCCGATTAGCGTTCCAAGCTAGCTCTTTATTATTAAAAAAAAAATACGAAAAAGTTCAAACGCTTATTTCCTCACTGATGACGATGGGACGCTCATGAAGAGCCATGTATGTATATATAAAGTGAGCTGTTAAGGAACTTTACAGACTTACATACATTTCTGATATAATCCCTTGTAAAACAGCATTCTCTCTCTGGCAGCGTATTTTTCTAAGCAATTTTTCATCGCGTTGTTTTATGAGTCATAAAAGTATACGACTACTCCGAAGTATAATGTAATTCTAATAATGTGTGCTATAATATTTCACATAGAAGCTTGTCAGGGGCAGCCAATTTACCTCGCCTTTTGGATGTTGCTAAAATTTGGTATACTCATAGTGGGAGCTGAAACTAAGACAAATACAAAGTTTTATTTTTTCATCTATAATCGTTTGTGAAGTATAGCTTTTGTCAAAAAAATTCCAAAAAAGCGTGTACGATATGAGTTAGAGAGCTGAACAAGGTAAAGTTATGCAGCTTTTTTTTATCCTATTTCCAGTGATGTTAGATCTAAGATGATTTGTATTTGAAAAAATTAAAATACAAATTGAAAGATTTATATAAGTTGTTTGGAAGAAAGATTGCTTCAAGAAATATTTTTTTCACCTAGCAACATTTCATTGGACAAAGATGATCTTCCAGCTAGTGTTATTGTGTATGTGCCTCGAGAGCCTGTAATACCGAGTTTCCTTCCCGCCATATATTTACAATAAGAGAATTGTGTAGGGACACCCAGCCAGCGGATTATAATACCGAGACCAGGATCGTTTTGCGTTATGAGTATGATTTGCAGATCGTTCCTTGTTGGAGGCGAATTATGCTATTCACTCGAGCAAAGCGCGATCTCCGTCGGTTGTCCGACAAGTCAATTTTCTAAACACGCCCGAAATGAAGACATTCATATGCTAATCAACCGTGAATACACCTCATTCGCCTTTTTAATCTGTTGATTAGGGAGTCGCCATCACGATTCCGAGATTTTTTCATACCAGGATTACGGGGGGTCGAAGAGAATATACCACGTGATAAATTTGACCCGGTCTGGGTAAAGGAAACATTTTTATTATAATTCTTATTGTCGCCCTTAAAATGGGCTTCTTTTGAGTAAAGGAAACAGGAAAAAATCACAGGAACCCAAATCTGGCGAATACTGTGGCTGAGCCATGAGCATTGTTTCGTGTTTGGGCCAAAATTCACTCACAATCTCAATACAACGATCAAAACGATATGCATAACCTTGATTTTGACATGGAATACAAAATGTATAAAAACAGACACCTCGAAATGATCTCCCTTGTACTCAACCCACCAACTCAGTGCTCAGACACAGACTCAAATTACACCGAACGACTTAATTGACACGAAAATTCTTAGACGGCTCTTTTTCCAAGCGCTGTCACGCGAAACAAATGCTGTCGGTCAGCCGCGGCCGTCTTGACTATGTCGACCAGAATGAGATACGGTTTTCAATTACAAGAATACCACACAGGAACTCAAAAAGAAACACACGAGAATGCCATGATTATAGGATCGCAGTTTATTTGATATGCTATTCAGATAAGTGACAGGAAAATTATATAGTTAGTTTGTTATGATTCTCTTCTAATGATAATAACTGTGTTTGCTTTAATTTATTGCGTGACTGTGATTTTTTTTCTATAAGAATTTAAGCGAAACATCTTTTCGTTTGAGCTCAGTCAACATCACCACTGGTAATTTCGTGTGTAGTTTGAAAGAATTAGAGGAAAAGCTGGCCAAAAGTTGGAAAGTCCAAATGTTGGTTTATTGGTTTTTTTGACAGGCGCTTAGTCGGAATAGTAGTGAAAGATATGTTTGGGTATTTTATTGATTCTTTTTGCTATTTTGCCCAGCCACTGTGCAAAGTCAACAAAATGATCACAGGAGCCGCAAACCTGCGAAAACAAAGTGCAAGCGATTTTTATCTTTGTTCGTTTTTAAGTCCTTGCCATAGTAGTAATTTTCTGTGAACATAAAGTCCAAAGACTGGTCCGTATCTTAATGTGACCAAAGATTTCTGGGCAGACTACAGTCAAGAAAATCCAGTATATTGAATTCTATATGTTTTGTGACTACAACACTTTACCGCTCATTGGCATGGGAAGTAAAAAATAAATATAGCAGATTTTGGAAGGATTACAACTCATTTTAGAGAGATATGCTAATTTGAGTGAACAAACATCATTATCATCCACACCTTGGTAGCAAAAGATGACATGACTGTACATCATTAATGGCACCTTCGGTGTTATAAGCAGTAACCGAAGACATGTAAGAATACAGCGTAAAATAAAACAAAACGGCGTTAATAAATAATACTGATTAAAAGAACGGTTATCGTGGGCTGAATATCGGGGAAACTGGTAGACGGCGATAATTCAGATGAAGCTAATCACATCATCACACGCGATAGCGTAATTGATGACTGTACTGCGAAATATCCCTAATTGTTTGTACGGTAGATTTTTTCTTGCGCCTTATATTTTAGTATATTTATCTCAAAATGCAAGATTGTTATCAGTTAGGAATATTTCTTTCAAATATTCATGAAATCCTGGGCAGGATTACTTTTTCTCAGCACCTCCATCTAAATAATTTCGAATCAATCAGAGCGGACACAAATGGTACTTAACTCCATTTGGATACATCTGAATTTTGTTAGTAACGTCAAACTTGTTACAAATAATTTTTGTACAATTCAATTTTATTTAAATTTGAATACCAAGCTCAATGCAATTCAGCATATAACTTTCTCTTCAATATCCAGCTGACAGAACACATCAAGTTACATATCTAATGATTAAACCTATCATATAGATTTCCCTGAGATAAGAGACAGCAATTCAGGAATAAATTACATATCAATCAAGTTTCATTTCGATACACGCATCGCTGTAAAAAAATAACATCCTCTGCTCATCGTCGTGTGTTCATTATGTCATGTGCGATTTACACAGCTGAACTGTCAATTAAAAATAAACGAAGGCTTGTATCTATTCGTCTGATCTCTGCACTGAAATAATAACGAGACCATTTGTGACTTGAGTATCTCTGAGAGTTGTGTCATGTGCTCCTAACTGTATATTCTCCATCAAGGACAGCTACCAAATTAATACCGATATATTTTTTGAGGATTTCTGTGGAATACATACCTTTTTCTTGTTAAATGACTTAAAAAAAAGGATACTAATTCGGCACCAACATTTACTGCAATATAAACTTAGGAGAAGGAATAGTACAAACTTCAGTGAATAATAAAATAATACAATAAAATTCGTCATACTGGTTTTCACACTTCAATAGGAGAATGAACATAATAAATAAGAATCAAAAATGAATTATGGAAGAAACTATTTTGTGGGATGAGTTTTTGAAATTACTGTCATGGACTTGTCTTTGAGTCATAGAAGGAGAGTCAACCTAAACTCTATATAAGATATTTGTTTATTATCGTAAAGAAAAAAAGTGGTTGACCTTGAAAAACCTTGAACACGATGTCAAGGTCGAAGATAAATGTTATCATTAACGCTCCCCGAGAACATCTGAACATTTTCATATAAACACTCACCGTTTTCGCGCTAAACGGTTGTTTCAAGTTAAATGGGCCACCCGATATAATACGATTACACCAAAGACTGAAATGTTGTGAGAAAATTTATATTAGAGCAGTTTTTAAGACAACGAGTACATTAAGATTGCAGGCTAGAGACACAAACTGTTCTACATCACATGGTCGACTATCGAGCCAGAACCTCTCAGGCTCAAAGCCCATCTTATAGCGGATATAAACTTCGCCTAAACAGTAACCAATTTGACTCCTTAGAGAAAGTTATCAGCTAGATGGAAAGTAGTGAAGCTGTATTATATTGGTAAATATATATGAAAACATATTATTTGAAATATTTGAACCAGGTGATGTTCAGATTTTTTAGGATGAACCGTGAATAATATTGTAAAACAATTGTTATTTATCTTTTGCGAATCGGGCAACGTACGATAGTTCGCCGTTATTTGTGTCGACCCAAGGGTAATAACGCTTACCTACATGAATAATTACTATTTATAGTTGCCAATTATATTATGACATGCAGAGAAGTTAGTACGTCTGCCTGGCTGATGCATGCGCTGGAACCACAATGAATGCTGTCTGGTTACATACTACAGCTTTAACGAACAAGATTGATGTTGATTTCTCACTATGCGGAAGAACTTACGACTCTCTGAACCTAGAACCTTGAATATCATTCTTATTAGACTGCCACTTTCATATTACATCCCAACTACGGCGAGGCTTGAGGAAAAAATGGTCAAGTATATTGACTTGTTATCTACTAATCATGAAATAAAGCTTATCGACTATGCTCAAAAATGTATTTTATTTTCAGTCTTCTTCCTTTTCAAGTGCCAGATCTCCGAGTCGTAGTTTGGCGACCATCAAACATCGTTCATCTTTGACATCGAAAATAAAATTCATCTGACTAATAAGATTACATTTTGATGGACCCAGCTTTTTTAAACTGTTACCTGCGGACTGTTTGGCAGTGTATTTTTTTTTTTGGAACGTCCGTCACGGATATTGTACTCGACAGCATTGAGGTTGTGCATTAAGATAATAAGCATGTTTGTTGTATATGCAAAAGCCACTTTCGTTTTCGGCCCGACCTGATTTGCAAATCAGAAAAGAGCAAATTGCCGGTACAAGATTGCTCTATTAGAGAAAAACCGGATGGCGTGCAGAATGACAGACATTGATACATACACACACTCATACAAAAAAGCGATTAGTTTAACTGGTTAATCACATTTGCATTTCAGCTCTATAATCATCTAATTATTTCACCGTATGGTATTTATTTGAGCAAATAGCCACAGGATATTTATAATCATATATTTGCGCTATTTACTGTTTTTATATCCCAAGCCCAGTATATGATACCGTCGTTTGTGGCGAAATTGATTATAAAAACTATTTCCAAACATACAGATAAAAAGTTTGTGTAATTAACACACAGTTTCACAAATAGAACACTTTTTGTTTCAGTCATGCGTTTTCGATTTATATTTAAATCATCGTCGGATTTGACTTTTAACAAAGGCTACCCAGATTACTTGCCAACTAGCTAACTAGATCCTATCATGGATAAAAAATTAGAGCTCTCAAATCTTGCACACTATTTATCTTGTCTAGCTATTTTTCTATTAAATTATTTTTCCTTTCTTGTGTCTGTCTTAGGGAAATTTTATTTGGCGACTGCATTAAGGAAATCCCCTACAAAATCTTAACCATCGCTGTCAAAATGTCCTTAAGTGATTTCATCTGATAAACTATTTTATTTTTTAAAATATTTCACGTTTTAAGATATTTTGTTCCATAAGCTCTCATTGTTCCTAATACATTCTATAACTTGAGATATTTCAAGAGTAGCTCAACCTAGAATACAAATAGATGAAAACTTGATAAAAATTGAGTTTAAAAGGTCAGTTTGTTCATTTACTACAATGAAGTTCAATTCATGTATTTTATTACAAGGATGAGTGTACTTGATACTTGTTTATACAGTTTATTTGGGACAAGGGTTTAAATGTTACACGAGTTTCCATTGTTTGGTTTGAAAATGTTATGCGGCTGAGATTGATCAATGGCAATTTAATGATGCAACTACAAAATATATTGTTTCGAAATACACATTTATCTATTTGGTCCAGATACAAAAAGATAAGTTTTATTCAATTAAATAATAATGAGTGTTTCATAAACTTCACAGTTATTAAAAATAATCTTATATCCGTATTTTTTAACGTACGTACGGAGAAGTACAGGAGTAGAAAGTTAATACATGATAAACTGTCCTTTTTTGTGCCCCAAACCTTTTTTTGCCATCACAATACTTCTCTGCCAATCGCCGTGGGAAGTGAAATTAGTGATGGCCAATTGGAGTGCAGCAAATAAATCGGAAATTCGGACAGCCGAACTCTTCCTCGGCGCCGGTCGCGATAAATTTCATTGGCACCATTACGACATAAATTTATTGTTTACATTTATGTAATTGGTATCGGTCAATTACAATAACATTTGCAGAGCCTGGTCTATAATACCGGTAATAATTTACATTTTAATGACGTAGTAATCGCAAAGTTATGCTTGTACGGAAAAAGTGTTAAGCAGTTTGTATGTATGTGGGCGCTGTGAAATTGTTAGTCATTACACTAACTATTATGCTAGATGTTCAGGCTGGAGCGCAACGCCATTCAGATGTTTTCCGACAGTAGAGTGACAGTGACATTTGAAACGGTTCACTTCGATTCTAGAATAGACATAGAATTGCAAAATCCAAGCGGAATTGTATTGCAACCTTTTGTTGCGCGAATTAGTGGACTAACAGTGACAGACAAACAAAAAAGGATCACACACACGTTTAGTATGCGTATAGGGGATTATGGAACCTTGAAGTTTGCCAGGAAAATCCTGTGCAAAAATTCATATCCACAATTTCGAGCAATCTTGATTTTCGAGATGCCTGTTTTGACAACTGCTCACATGTTCTGGATGATTTATATGAAGGGTGATCATTTCTCAGCTGCTATCGCTGATCTCATTGTAGTATTAACAATTATCAATATTATCACTTTTGAAATTGTGCCCTTCCCCCACCGAAAGGAAATCCTGGGTCAGGTCTAGACAGACTTAATTTTTTTTAAAGTCCTCGTCGCCCCCTACAAGCCTATGTATTTTTTATTTTATCAGACTCATTTTAAATTCCAGGGCTAATTGATTTTTCAATAATTAATTAATGCACTTTTGCACAGAATGTTCCTGGCAGACTTAAGAGTTCCTTAATGCCTCATACGCATACTAAACGCGTGTGTAGTTCTTATTTAAATCCGCGATAAAAAATATGCAGATGCTTTCGAGTAATCGCAAGGTTTGCGAAATTTTATCTTAATTCCAATGATACCAGACTACTATCATTTACTTTGAAAATCAGAGTTGTTCAAAAATACGAAGAATACGCAAATGACTACACAAAATAGGCTAAAATAGAAATAAATCATGTATTGCTCTGTAATTATTTTTATTTGCAGCGCAATGAAAGAAAAGATATCGAATTTGCAATGCATTTTTATAAAGATATTACGTTACTCAAATTTAGATATGAACCATTCATTTCTTGAAGAAATAAATTGAATTACATAGTTAGTCTGAAACCTTGGGGGGGGGGGGAATCACCCCTATTACCCCCCCCCCCTTGTATACGCCCTTGGACTGACTCTCATTGTTCTATAATTAATGGCAGATGTCCAATATTATATAGAAAATCATAGAATATTTTCACGATCAATGTAGAATTTCCATGAGTGACAGTGACAAACCTGTACCTAAATCAACTAAGTAATCCACTATTTGTTGCATTATAACAGAATATCGATAGCAGAAACCACTGAAAACCATTAAGGTGGCAATCAGCCCACCCCTAAACCATCTGTGCGCATACCGTCATCCCTCTATGTCATCGCACGTAGCTGATCCCCAAAAACTAAACAGCGCAATCTGTATCAGCATAGAGGGAGTTAATGGATTGAATGCACCCGGCGTACTTTGCTAAATGAACGTCATTTCGCATAGCGCGCAAAATGCAACGCCGTCCCGTCCGTATTTGTATACATCCTGCGGGTATTTACCTAAATAAATATCATACGGTCAAGTAAGTAAATAGATTGCCGTAGCTATTAAACTGATGCATGGAGTTCTTGTTTGGAGCTTTGCCTGTTTGCGATATAGCCAGGGTTCAGCTGATCCAATTTCAGCAAAGCCAACATTGAATTATTTTTAGGGCATATCGCGCTCCAGAAGCGCTGCGATAAATGTCAATTCGCATGGACCATAGAACGGTATAGATTGTAACCATCGGGGAATAACCGAACTTCCAGACAGCTCATCACGTATGACTCATATCTCATCAACACCTGTACACTTGTATGAGATCCTCACAATAGTCACTCTTTTTAACAGCATATTCAACCTAAGAGGTGGTTGGTAAAAATTAAATCCAATAGAAACTAATAGGCGGGGAAACGGACACACGCTTACCGCTGAATAGCCGTTGACAAATATGACGATGCCAAACAACTAAATGAATTACTTGGAGGGAATCTGAAGATGTTCGTATTCTTGATTGTAGTAAACCGAGCTCCGTTGGAAAATATGATGAACTTACTAATACTATGGAATACTTGTTAGAAAAGCATTGAAATCTTAGTTGTGAAGAAAATTATATTTTTCTTTAGAGTATATTTCTGTAGAATGAGTCTTGAATTCAAAAATAGACTTTTTTTGGTTTTCTTATCAAGTAAATTGTCTCAGACTAAGATTAGATGTTTTTATCTTTAAAAGAATATCGAAATTCTTGAATTGAGAATTTCTTTTTATGTGTGCAGAACGCCGAGGTTCTCCAAAATAATGATTTTTGAAGGAGACTCGTTTGGGGCATTGTATTCGACTTGGTGCTCGTTGGGCTCCTGTAGTGTTATTGCGAGACAGCTCGGTCGAACATATGACATGATAGTATCTGTAGAATCGAAATAGATCAGCCACCTTTTTTCAATGTTTCAGGCTGTGGATTGCGTTTAGCAACTTTAGGGACTGCTTAAGATTACATCCTCACCCAGAAACATACCACAAAAAGTGGATACGCCTAAACAAAGAACCTTCATGGTCTGAAACATCAAAGGAAGGTGGCTGATAAGACTAGAGTCATCAGATGCAACTTGAATGGTGACTAATCTTCTCACAGCTCTTCTAGAGTGTGATAGGCTTTCTGGAAAAAGACACAGATCATCGTGAATGGCCCTGTACATTCTGTCTAAGATCCATAGCACTTCAATCGGAGCGTTTCGCAAAGAGCTTTCTAGACGATGAATCACATGGTGTGTTCATTCGATATACCTACGTACACATCTAGTTTCCTTTGCTCTCTCCCGACGGGATTGCCATTCACCTTGTCGTCGTCTGCCAGTTTAATTAAAGACGTCACATTGTTTGTGGCTGTCCTGTCGCTAGCGGTATTATGTGTTTGCTAGCGAAATTGAACGGGATCCAGACATACCTATTCCACTGTGCCCATCTCGTCATATGTTCTGGGTGAGACGTATATGGTTCACGAAGAAACGTGGGGTGATTATTTGTTTTCTTGTTGTGTTTTGTTATGTTACTAGAAACGAAACACACCAAAGTTTACATAAAAGCGACTTATACGGGTTGCTACGAAGAAGGGGGTTATGCCAATAGTACATAGAAAGTGGAAACCTGGCAAAAGCCGGGCGTGTCTAGATATATTCATCTGATGCAATTTCAACCCCTCCAAGAAATAAATGAAATATTATCAGGCACTCGGAAACGTCTCAAAACTAAATTTCAGAGATCTTTTGTTTCTTTTGGATTTTCAGTATTTCCGCAGCCACTGAACCCAATTTTCAAAAACTATAAAACTTTTCCTTCTCAGTTACAGTGTCAAATCATCTGCTCGCCGTAGCTTGTGGTTTCAATTAAACAAGACCGAGAGTTGGATACCAAAAGAGTGTGGACGATAAATAAAGAGCTTTTTCTGTTAATTCAGAAAGTTCGTGTTCATAGACTTTTTGTGAACAGCTAACTGGGTAGCGCGAGTGGCCAATTTGTCCTTCCACAACGGACTTTCTTTCTCTACACGAAAGTGAGAGACACTGGAGGTTTTGTTTGTCTTTTATTCCAATCAAGCCGCCACGAGAATCGAATAAAGTTACAGATACACTTATAGAAATTTTCCAATTGCGTCACTGACCACTTTCGCACATCGTGCAAGTTAGTAAGTTCTCAGTATTATTTATATTTGCTTATATTTTATATAAATTTTGAATCTAATATGCAATTTCTGTTCAAAAATTGTTAACTGCTTTGATTAATTAAACTTTGTATAAGGTTATATAAGATCAAATTCATAACATGATTCGACTCATTGCTTATTGTGAGGTACATGCAAGTTAAGAAACCCTATCAAGAAACATCTTTTCGTTTTGCTTATTTCATACTCAGAAAAGTTTATATATAAAAGCCACATGTTGGATGATCCCGGCATTCATTCGTCTCTTGTATCTTAGACAATAAGGTTCTTTTCAAAAAGTGTGGTTTTTGTTCGGCCATTATAACTTGCATTCCTTCTGTTCGAGCTACACATTATTCTTGATATTAATCGCATCAATCTCGAGTTATTTGGGATGACACATTTTACGTACTTAAAACAACTTCATGCCGTATTTTAAAGACTCACTATATCACTTTAACAGTTCGGCCTATTCCTAAAAGCCTTTGAAATGTTTACTAATTCAACCTTTTATTCCAGATTTTATCGTTTTGAAGCTCATTCCTTTGAGCTAAAAATAAGTACTAAAGAAAGTATCTCACATCCACTTGCAATGAATTAATTCGATCTAATTTAACGTACCACGATATAGTTAAAAGTTTTTTAGTGATAAATACAGATCTGCATAGGAGTAAACACATCTTCTTTCTCTTCACTATCAATTGGATCAATAATAACAATTGGAGAAGCTGCAGGGCTTTTTTCGTCCTACTAGCCTAGTGTCAAGATGTAATCTTAATAAAAATCTAAACAGAACTTTCCGAGTTATAGGAAGGTTCACTTTATACTTTTTTCCTATGGCAACCAGATGTCAATATTTTGTGTTTTCACAGCTTGAAACCAGAACCATTAGCATTCAAACGACCATGTTTTGGCTTGGAACTACAACACTATCTCTATGGATGCAGTCGTGCAGTCTATATAGAACAAATATAGTGCAACATGATAAGCTCCCTGCCAAAAATATTTGCATACAAACTGTCCGTTGGTTATTAGCTGTTGTCATTTATTTATATTACATAAAAATAAATATACGCATATAAATGGGTTGTTTTATACGGGACCAAATAACAAATAAATATAAAATTTATAGGTGTTGCCTATTGCAACAGATAGTCGATATACATTCGTTGCTCAAAAATATGAAAATACTTCGACACAGAAAACTGTATGTAAAAATGGTAAAAAATCAGATTTTTTCTATTTAATCCATTCATTCTATGCTTTCATTAAGATTCATTGCAAGAACTAACCTTAAGAGGGAACTCTACCTAGAATAGAAGGCATATGGGTTCCCAGTATTTCATCTCCAGTGCTCATTTTTTTAAGATAATAAAAGTATTGTTAAAAAAAGATAGAGAAAAGTTGTTTCCATGCTCGTGTGAAGCCCTTATTGCAATTTTTGAGATAAAATTTTGGATATTGTCACATTAATATTGAAATCTTTTGACTCATTTCGGTTCATCTTTTGGATATTTTAGTATCCAAAATAACCAAAATATCAAGAAAAGGGCTTCTCATAAGCATCGAACCGTCCTTCCTCTATGATCTGCATAAAAAATATTTTCAATATGTTCAAAATCAAGCGCTTCAAACAAAATATTGTGGCACCATACATCCAACATACCAACATATTTTAATCGCTGATACGAGCGCCCTTGCACCAATATCTAAAATTGTGTAACAAAAATTGAAAAAAGGGCTTCATACGAGTATAGAACCAACCTTTCTCTATAATTTTCCAGAAAAATCGTTCCACTATCTTGAAAAATCAGCGCTGGAAACGAAATATTGGAAACCCATGCAAAACATCTTTCATTCTAGGTAGAGTCCCCTATTAATAGATTATACCTATAAACATATAAATAGTGAAAGGCGCAGACTCAAAAACTGCTGCTCATCTGTATCTTTACCGTACATTCGTGACCCAATTATCTTATTCCTTGATCACACAACACGGTGTAAAACCTACCGAAAAAATGTAAACTGAACAAATCATCCGGATCAGTGTAGCCCAAACGACACTGCTAGACGCCCGATAACAAAACGGAGTTCCTAAGATTTTCGTAAACATGGAGAAAAGGAGACGACGCAACGCGGCGTAATAAATTGGAGGAGCGCTTATTTTCACGCCCGTTGAAATGTTTGTAAACTCGTAAAGCTAGAAGGGTATTTATAGGCACAGCCAATGGAGTGGCATTAATAACGTGTGAAATTGAACCAAATTCTCTCACTCGGTGTCATTATTGCGAGCTTTACACTCGAAGACGGATGAAAAATTCAACGTTATTGAACTTTGTAGAGGAACTTTGAGTGGGATGATCATTTCGGTAGCAGCTCGTTTGTAAAATGGTGATATTTCTTTCCTTGCAAGCCACTTTAAAGGCAAGTTCGTCGATGAGAGGAATGCAACATACCAGTTACTATGACTTGTATGTTTGTGTAAGCATACAAATTATTTTTAACTCCAAACACCTAGATGATTGGGTATATAACGAACTGGCGATGGTTGGAGAGAGATGACTACAGACAGTCCAAGAGGTTCATAGCAGGCCCCAACAAATGTAGTGAGCTATGGCTATTGAACAGGAGGATGGATTCATTCCACTTGTTGGTAGGGATCCTCATTGCAGATTGAAACTGTCACTCACAGGAGTGGTCAAAGACCCAGTCTGTCCGAAGTGCTGGGAGGAGGTCGAGACCTCGTTCCACTTTCTAATGGCTGAGGTGTTCGGCCTGCTATAAACCTCTTGGACTGTCTGCAGTCATCTCTCTCCAACCAAGCTCCTGCCAGTTCGTTATATGCCCAAATATCTAGGGCATTACTGATAATACTAATGCCCAGCAAGACTTCAAGGCCAATGCATGTGCCTCTTTGCTCTCATCCTCGCCAAGCAATCTGCTTTCTCGTTACCTGGCACCCCGCTGTGACCAGGGACCCACATGAGGGTCACGTTCTTGTGTTCATAAAAGATGTCCTGCATCGTGCATCTTGGGTATTACTGCATTGGTTGGTGGTAATACCAGTATCATAATAACACTTGAGACGACTTATATGTTCATTCTGTATTCTGTATTGGAGAAAGGGTAATCTGCCATGATCAGAGCCTCAGAACTGGGTATTCAAACTGATAAAGAAGATGGTGACAGACACTAGCCATAGAAGGCAGTTCCCCAAAAATGTCACCCTACAGATTTTTTAAAACTGTTACTCCGTGATATTCGCGGCGATATCTCAAAGTACCGATTGTACCGTTATTTGCATTGAATGTAAATGTCGGATTTGTCTGCATATTAAAAATCAGCTTACATTGCATTGTCTTACTAATTTTATCGCAAACGCTTTCTCGAGTGAACAGCAAGACGTTAATCGAGAATAAATTAAGCATGGATTTTAGCACCTGGATTGGCGACGTTACTTACATATTCCGAAGATCTTGTAGGGTTACTAGTCTCCGAGCTTGAAAGTAGACTCACCTGGAAAAGAAAATACGTTTTTAGATTCTCATCTGTGCATTTTTAATTTCTAGTGAATTTCCTATGAAATTTATTTATTTATAACGTTTATGTGTTTATCCACAACTCGAGGTATTTCTGTGATTCAGCCATCTAGAGGTACAATTAGTCTATAATGACAGTGATCACCCTGTAACCTGTAACCACCAGTTGGCTGTGATGGCCGTAAAGCGTAAATATAGAGTAGCTGCGGCCGAGAGTGTTGGTTTAGGTAGTACCAACGTTTAGTACCGGTGGTGCTGCTGCCATGGTACCAATTACAGACCACCCATACTGCAGAATCTGTAGTACGTATGCAAATGTATGGCTTCGGTTTGGACTGCAGTACTTGGATCGAAAGTAAAGAGTGGTGCACTTATGCTTTTAAAAATATAGACAAAATAAGGCCTAGAAGTCAAGTGTAACAGCTGGTGGGGTGAGACTAGAGTACTTGTTCAAAAAAAATGATTCAAGTACCGTCAGAAGGTTCCTTTAGGCTCGAGCTGAAAACGGAGTCCGAATTCGTGATCAGCGCCCGTCAAACAGCCAGTGAACTATTTTTCACCTCATTTGACAAAATTCGACTTTTTAGTAAAATTTACCAAAGGATTTTCGAACTTTGACTCCTATCTTGAAGCGAAAAACATGTTGCCTTCAAATTGTCCGACTCTATCCGATGTAAAATTATCCGCTTCATCCAATGGTGTCCTCAGATTTGTGCTAAGAGGTTCCGTTTTCCGGAAAAAAAATCTGAAAAGATGGAAATGCCGAGGGGAGGGAACTGAAAATTTATTTTCTGCAAACAGGTCAAAAACTCGTTTTCTGTTTGATTCCTGGGCGCTAATCACGAATTCGGCCTTTGTTTTTGCGCCGGATGTAATAGTAACTTATTCACAACTGACATATCACTCATATCACACCAACACCTGTACACTTGTATGAGATCCTCACAAAGCCGTTGACGAATATAGCGATGCAAACAAGGAAATGAATTACTTGGAGGGAATGACAAGATAATCGTTTTTTTTTCATTGTTAGAAAAGCATTGAAATCTAAGTTGTGACGGAAATCATATTTTTCTTTAGAATGAGTATTAAATTCGAAAATATACTTTTCTTGGTTCAAATTATTAATAATTTTCTTTTCAAGTAAATTGTCTTAGAGTGAGTACATATCATATGTTCTTGTCGTGAGTATATCTGTACAAGAATATAGAAATTCATGAACTGAGAGTTTCTTTTTATGCGTCAATTTTACCCCAATAAATAAACAACCACAAGAGAAGATTCATTGATCCACCCAAGACTCGCAATCTTCACACGATATGTCTTCCTTTTCGGTAGAATGCCGCGTACGCCAGTAAATTCCTATAATTTTTGAGTCGTTACGCGGCATTCAAGAGTGTTCCGAAGTCATCACATGAATAGATAAATTTAACGCATGATGGCACGAAGGAAACGTCGCTTCTTATTGTCCGGCCTTTCTAATAATGCCTCGCTGAGTCGAATAAAAAAGAGGACGGCTCTTTTGGGACACAACAGAGGAGAGGATAACCCGTAGAAGGCTTATGTGTGATCTGTGAACGCGTCTTTTGTTGGCCACGGTTGCTTTGGGTTTTCTCGTTTGATATGTGGGATAAGGAGAAAAAGAATGCGATAAGCTCATGCCCTTTATGCCTTCTGGTTGTATAAAAAAATACATTATTTTATCCTGACATTTATCCTGACATTTTTTTACATATAAATGAAGTTTCAAGCATTTGAAATAAACTAATTTTTGTCTTTTCAGTTGCAATGTTGATAACTGTTGCAGATTATGTAATAAATATACCAAAATTGAAAACTACCGCTGTAATTACGACAAAGTACCCCAAATTTTGTTCGTCGTGGATTTTAAGTCTTCCGTTTCAATAGTACATTTCTCCAGGCACTACCCAATAGGGCTGTATTTTTTATGGGGAGGTCGAAAAACACCCTCTTTGTACTAAACTTCCCCCGGAAAGGGACATTTTTAAATGGTGACCAAACGGTACTTTGGTCTACAAATCTCCATCAAATTACTAGATATGCATGTATTTTATATATCTATTATAACTCCATAAACCCACCCCTTCCACTATAAACTACCCTGAATGTATTTGATTTTTTTCGACGTAAAATTCAAGTTCCCCGTTTCCAAAAGCTACATTTTCTGAGTGACTCCCCAACAGTCCCTTTCTTCCAACTGGGGGAGGTCAAGAAACTCACCCTGTTAGACTAAATTTTCCCCGGAAAGAATAATTTTGTATACAGTGCTACTATGGTCAAAAAACCTGTATTAAACGACTAACATAGACCCTTTCCATACTACCAACTACCCCAAATGTAGTAATTTTTTTTGACGCGGAATTCAAACCTCCAGTTTCCAGAAGCGATTGAACATTTCTTTAGGGACTCCCTAACATCGCTATATTTTTGTCCCAATATGGGAGGTCGAAAAACTCACCCACTTGATACTAAATTTAACCCAGAAAGAGTCATTTTTGCAAAGTAACTATGATGATATTTGTTTTTGGTTCTTCTCCTAATCTGCCCAAAACTTCTCGAAGAAATCCTGGCATCAGATTTCAAAACAACTGAAATTATTTTCTGAAGCTTTAAAGTTATGTAGCCCTTGGATAGATTCCAATACGACTTTTAAAACTCGTAAAGTAGTAGGTTCAATACGTTTGTGGTGAACCAGATAGTTCTAAAATGTGGAGTACTGCACCTATTCACCGCTGACGTACCTGAAATGAAAAGGTTGTCGACTCCATTTTATGTTCTACAAAATTTCGCGGCTCATTGTCCAAAAAATTCTAGAAGATAAAATGACGCTTTGGATGTAACGTGTAACTGCACAACAACAATATCCTGTTTTAAGTTACAGCTGTTCATTTCGTGTCCCGAGACGATGATGTATTGTCGACATCCAGCTAGCTAGAAGATTTTAAAACTTTACAGTCCACTGGGGAGTTTTTCCTCTCTCTTTGTTAGTACAGTGCACTTATGCACAACAAAAAATACATGGCATTATGGGGTGTTCCGTAAGCCCAGAATTCGGATGAATGTCGGTTTGTCTGTATTCTAAATGACTGAAATAACATACATTCAAATTTTTTATTTACAAGTCCTACTGTAAGTACTATAAGTGTTTTGCCATCAACCGATATTTTATACATAAACATATTTTCACATGTCTTATTTATATGGCTTAATAATTTATTATTGTTAAATAACTCAAACCACACAAAAATCAACAATTTCTTTAGGACAGTGCGCGGTATTGTCATATGTTCTTTGTGACGTCACCACTAAACGGATCCATTGAATAAATTGCTGCTACTGTGACCCAGACGAGCCTGTTTTCATCCGGCACTTTTGTATCACTACAACTGTGCTATAGAAGCTCTCACCTCCCCCAGTTTTTATGGTTACTTTGTCAGGAAACATTTTAATGAAGATCTCGCAGAGAACGAGTTTTGTTGTAATGCGTTTTGAAATGCGATTCTCTTATTTACGGCCAGTTTTACGATACGATACAAAATCTTGCAGGTACGTTGTCTGTCTTCATTTTTTTTATTCGATGAACAGTAACATACACATTTGGTACTTTGTACTACGATGAGAAGTTAGAAACGTTTTATTTTGACGATTCCAAGAAACCTCGTAGACAATAACAACGTGTTTATAACAAGCATTTTTCAAACTGCTACCATATCATTTTTCTTTAAATCCGCCTGGAAATTTCCCGACAAAATAAGATTGCAACGGAACGAGTGTTCACAAAAGGTTTTAAAGTCCGTTGACAATCCTCTTCCTTTCCCGACTGGTTTCGACTAGGAAATGCGCCATTAACTTTCTTCAATGAATATCATCTCTCTCCCTCTCTTTCACACACACAAACAGACACACTCTATCTCCACGTCGTTACTTGTAGTAGTACTACTTCAACGTCAGGATGTCTGCATTAAAAATATTAGATAATAGCGTCCACTTTTATTTTCTAAACAAAGCTCCATTGTGAACGTATTGACCTCTATTGTGGCCAGACTGTTTTTATAGCATAATTGACTGTAAAGTATGCAGCATCAGTAGAAGAGGTGCTTGTTTTCAATAGATACCTACCGTATTTGATGTGTATATATGGATATACTAGAACTACAGCAGCATTCTAAGCATTTTGGTATTTAACAGTGCAACAGTGACACGTTTGGCCTTGTGCCTAAGTCGAGGTCCCATGATCTGGAGAGTCTTCATTGCTCCAGATCGAGCAATACATCTAGTCGATGCGCCAGGATTTTTATAGATAACCTCATGCAAAGGTCCATGAGCGCTGCGAAAGAATAAATGTCTATTCCCATTGAGCTTAAAACGCTGAAGATTGTAACTACCGGGGAACAAAGTCCTTGGTAGCTCATTCTATAACACCGAGGTCAGCTGAAAGAACTAGTTTTGGAACAGGCTCCTACAAGGCGTTGTCAGCCACCCTAGAGGCTTCAGGAAGAGACTTTAAAAATGACCTCTACAGTCTAGAACTTAATAACAGCAAGGGTCATCTGGGCAACAAACACTGAAGGGGTCCAACCGGCGCATCCTCACCAGGTCGAGTTTCGAACGACTCGAACCAGCCTCTTCGGAAAGTCATTATTTTCGAGAATGTGAATCGACAATTATTCTTTCGTGACGCTTCTGGAACGCTTCTCGGCTTTCTGTTTAGTGGAACGTCAGTAACATTTTCATCGCGTGATATTTCGAATGGCAAGCTTCAACATGTAAAGTTCCAATGAACATGATAGTTGCACCAGTAGTGAAATTAGAAAATCTGTACCCTAGCCCGTGCAAAGAACGTCTAGATCCGCCACTGTCTCTCAACACACATGTACGTCCTTCTACTCCTCCATTACGTGATTACTCCTCACAAGGCTGACAATTAGTTATAATAAGACATGTGAGCGTCAGCGCTGCTCTTCTCTCTGATATTAATGTCAACAAAGGCGGCTAATAGAAAATATCCATTAGATGTGGGTATTATGTCTTCCCGAGGAACAGCAATGTCCGTAGAAGTTTATAAATTTTGCTGAAGGGACAGCTTTCATTGTGCTTCTGTTGACTGAGTATGGTGTCCTGAGGAAACGGTGTTTGAAGCTTTCATCCTAAAGCATTGCGTTAAGCTGGTTGATGCCGTGCTTTATTTAATAGATAACCTCACGCAAAAGAAGATAGCCTATCGCGCTTCATAAGCAGCGCGAGAGGATAAATGTCTATTAATATTGTAGATTGTTTCGATCGGGGAACAAAGTCTCCGGTAGCTTTGGAGCGATTTATGCGAGACAGCTGGGTCGAACATTTGCTATGATAATGTCTATAGAATAGGGGCACATCAGCAACCCTTATTCGATGTTCTAGACTGTGTTGGTCCTTTGTGAGGTAAGGCGCATCCATTTGATGTATTGTTTGTGGATTGTGTCTAGAAGCTTTAGGGACTGCATTGGAGCGCATCCCCACACAGCGATGGTGTGATCTGGGCCTTGTATAATATAATTTCCCGGAACAAAAGTGGAGCAAAAGCGAGGCCAGCAACATGATCGTGAAATGACATGTTATTGTTGATGTTAATTCCCAGCAGCTTGATGGTGGATAATTCAAGTATTGAATGTCCCTCCATCTCCACGGCTAGCACACCAGCATGCGCCTTCCTTACCAGATTTTAAAGCTGTTGATTCACATGAACTAAATGTTGGAGGATATAATTATGTATATTTCTTGAAACATGAAAATTTCAGGGATATTTGAGATTATAATACTAGGGTGGTTGATTCGTTGGGGGTCCATATATTTACACTAAAGGCCATTATTTTACAGACATGGCTGGAAAAAAAAAGATATCGCTATGAAACTGAAAATTAAATAATTATGCAGTTCATGAAATGAGAGTAAATCCACAAAACATCTATCAAAGTAAACATGGCTCAGTATCTATGTGGAGATACGGTTGTTCTGCGCTATTTAGCGATACATTGTTTGATCTGCGCCGCTGCAAATATTTGCAGTAATTTTGAGTTTGCTGAAGTGCGATTCACCTGTACGTGTAATCGATGCGGTTTCACACGGTCAGGGTGATTAGCTAAAGTGCTGGTACATCGACGAAAAACTGTTGTTAATGTATCACCTATGGAGTGCCAATAACATTCGAGAGTTTTAGCTATTATTGGCTCTGCGAAAATTTACGATCGATATTTTAATGATACGTGTTTCGATTCATGGTCGGACTGTCAGATTTATACATTAAGTGTATGCTCTCTGCTATGCATCAGACCTGCTATAGACATGTTTCGTCTTCAGCCTAGACTCGTCAGTATAGCCTGGCGGCTTGCCGTATTTATTCTTTGAGGATTTCGCGTGGATTGGAGATTTGTTATATTGATTTTATCAGTCGTGTAGTAGGGCGGCAACGGCGGGGGTCTGTCTGTCGGTCTGTTTGTCTATCTGTTGGTATTTTTGCGCGACAATTGATCCCACCTTCCACCTTATCATGAACAACTGTATTGTGAAATATCTCAATACTGTCTAGAATTCGTTGGGACACATATTGATAATTTGAAATGCTAATTTTACTGGACTATAACGCGAGCCTGCAAAAGGGCAGCGTCGCCACGCGTTGGGAGATTCACGCGCTCATTCTAACATTTATGTTTAATCTTCTGTCTTTGACTTACACATTGATATTTGGTATTCTGAAAGAAATTCCGCCAGTACTGTATATTAACATCATCGTTTATTCCTAAGAACGGGCACTTCTTCCGTTCATTTCATTTCGACAATATATCCGATGAATTTTCCTGAATTCACGAGTATATCAAAAGAGTATAAAAAGGTGATTAACGATCTAAATGGACTGTAACTATGGCCTGTATATTTCGTCGGTGAATGGTTTGGACATGAATACAGTCTGAGCGACATGAATGAGGTAGCCGCTATCCGGAACATTCAAAGGAGACCGACCAGGCCAGGCCCGGTTCGTTTCGTCCGGTTCTCCGGTGTCGATGCGCGCCGTAATAAACAACTGCGAATCGACCTCTCTCGCATGACGTAATCACCCAACGGATGTACATATTGAGAGAGAACGAAGTTCGCTTCCAGAATGACTAAAGCGTGCAACCTGGCAACGTCGCAGTGCCAGTGAGGCCTATAAATGGTAAGTATGAACTATTGTTCCATGACGAAGAGGTGGGCACCTTGCCGTTAGTGCGACGTTGCCGTTTCCCCTACTTAAAGCGAACTTCATTTTTTCGCAATGTGTACTGTAACTGGCCATTGCACTCTAGATCATCATAATACGTACAAATATTAAGACTACGACACGTCAGAACACGCGTGCGGTTATAGTGACTGCATTTCATGTACAGTAATATTAGTTTACTTAATATCCTTAAGAGATTCCAGAACTATCCTGTGCCCACAAGGCGTATCCACAACCATATGCATAAAACTAACATAATTAGTAAAAATATTGATACTGTTGCATGTACCAGAAACACGCCTCTCACATCTCAATGTGACTCGACACGCAAGCAAGATTTGAATCACAATACACTTTGTAGGAGTTAATAGATCCTGTGTGATTCCCGCAGAGAGAGATGATTGTTTATGTTGTTCCATGATACTCAGTCATTTAGCGACTATAAAGATAGCTAGTGTTGAATTGCAAGTAAGACAAAAAGGTAGAAAAGGTCAGCCAGACTCGGTGTAATGCCGAGCCAACTTTTAATTAGTTCCTCTCCCAGCCGTCTTAGAACAACTAAGCAAGGCGAGGTTAATTAAAATTCCTGGATAATAACCTGTGCTGGTTGGTTTATTCACTATAAATGTTTTGCGTGAAGCTATCAGCTAGAGGAATATGAGAAAATTATTTTTTCACTAGTTGGGATTAGACATCATAATCTAATTATCGGTATCATTTGTCCAGTATATATAGTAAATGAATTGGAAAGTTTATCAACGTCACTGGGCAGGAATGTATACGGCTAAGAATCGTCTAAATTTGAGATTTTACGTTTTCTCAGTGAAGATCACGAAAAACCATTCCGTCTGTCTTGCTCTCTGTCTGTCCGTTCCTTGACCCCTCTATAATTCCGCAAATACCAGTCAGCGATGGCGGAAAAATCGTAACAAAACTAAAAACAAAACCTGCAAACCGATTTTGAAATTTTATGAGGTCTCGATCATTTTTCAATATATTTTTTTTAGAAAAGTCAAATATCGGGGGGTGCTCGGTAGAAAAGGAATGTTTCAACATTTTTTTGGCATTGCTAAAAGATGTTCTATCATCATTTATGAGCCTGGTAATTTTCCGTTCTTATTTGAAGTAGATGATGATTCCCACATTAACCTTCAAGACAGATAACCAGAATTTTTTAACACCTCTAAAGTCCGATGATTTTTTTTCAAACCGACACCACCGCACGGGAAGTTCTTAGTCAACCTACTTGACGCCATTTATCCTATCAGCATATTTTTGAATTTTTTAACCTCAATATCTTTAATAGACCAAAACCCCGATCAAAATCTTCATTTCTAAACTCACCCCACTGCACAGGAAGTTCAGAGTCAAACTACTTGACGTTATTATTCCCCAACTGCATATTTATAAATTCATACGAAAAATTTAAGCTTCCCTCGAAAACTGTACGGCACTGTCTGCAGGGAAACACCAAGAGTCAACTAATGAGGTCGATCTGTCAATCAGCCGCCATTTGTTCTAATTCACAGCCACCTCGATAAAACAAACTCGATGGTGTGTGAGGTAGGTGTCCGTGAGGACGGCTAATTGGAACGTTGTTCAATTGTCCCACCGATCCATGGATACGAGTATAGTCCAGGCAACTAGACGTGATAGGAAAGCGATACTATTTATTTACCAACGATAACTCTAGGAAACATTTTGCCTTTCGCAGAAAAATCTCCAAAAAAATCCCTCTAAATTCCTCACACACAAAACCCTGCTTCAAGCGATACAGATTCAAATTAAAACAAACCCGGACGCAAAGTTCTACATCAAATAAGTTCGCCTTACCAAAAAATATACATGACAGCTTTATCGAGAAATTAATCGAAAAATGGGCCAATTAAGCCGTTGATGTACGAGCCTTAAATTAATTGACAGAAACATCAAGATTAACCTCATCGCGTGACTGAAAAAATTGATTCTGCCCACCCACTTTGTTGTATCTACGTTATTAAATATGGGGAATTATGAAAGCTTCATTAATCTCAGATTACTAGTAGATAAAAGATTCGGCAATGTTGTTTTTTTAATACGAGGTAAACAAAAATATGTATTAATATGAAGTGCATATTGGTCACCAGGTCTAGGTAGACTAATCAATAAGATCAGATATGCAGATGACACTATTCTTATCGCAAAAGCATTAGCAGACTTTCAGATAATACTGGATCAGGTGGTAGAAAGCAGTGAAGAAAGTGGCCACACGTTAAAATTCAAAAAAGCTAAATGTAATATCATCACGAAATCCCACCAACAAAAAGAGAGTTTATGGATTAAAGAACAGACAGTACTTAAAGTCGAGAAATATGAATATTTAAGAACAATGTTGATAAGGAAAATTAGTATACAAAAGAAATTCGATCAAGAATTGGCCAAGGTAGAAATATATCCAATAAAATGAGGAATGTACTTTGTGTTGATGCTCTTAGTTTGCCTATCAAGGTCAGCATGCCAAAAGGCTGTGTTCTTGGTGCTGCAAGCCTGGCTGTTGAAGCAAGGGATTAGTAATCACCTGGAGGAATTTGGAATGTAGACATATAGAAGGATTTTAAAAATAGAGTGGACAGAAAAAAGGAATAAATTGTAAATACCATAAAGATACGAAATATGCAATATCTGGACCAAGTATGAAAGAGCAGAAAGACAGTCTATTTCGAATAATAATTTCGAGCAAGACAATTCAACACAGTGGTCCCGATGAAATTATATGGGTTGTTCAGGACGGCAGCATCAAGATGCAATTAGCTGTGATGATAGCTAACTTTTTGAAAAGAGATTGCACTTAAAGAAAAAGAAGAAGCACTGGAGTACACTTTCCATCAAACTCTAAGGCAAACAAGGAAAACTTCAGAGCAACCCATAAATTTGAATGGTTGGTTTTCATGAAATATACACAAGGTTGCATAGACAGAAGCTTTCTACAATAAACCTTCATACTGTTGAGCTAGTGTAACTGCAGCATTTGCTAATTGGTGCAGACGAAGCTCGGTGACCCATCAGCCTACACGAATAATTACCCGATCAACCAACGTAGATATTAGAAGCTCAGACTATTGAACAGAAATCCACAAAACATTCCATACATAAATTCTTTGATACCTGAACTGTCTGAAAAGATGTAATACGTGCAACGAAGACGAAATATTCTCTCTCACGGCGGCGTACCATAAAGGCAACACTGTTAAAAGCTAAGAACGAGGCTCGGCAGTGGCGTTCTTTGTGTATTCGATACGTAAATATCTTTTAATGTTCGGTTTTACATGAAAATTTAATATTTATGATGGAAATGTTAATATGGTTATGATTTTGATTTTTTTTAATCAATTTTAATATCTTTGATTTTGGATTATACTGCGGGGGTCAAAGAGTTCGCAATAACTTAATTACAAACCTCATGCATTACGGTAATAGAAACATCGACACATATGAGTGAAATATATGTTTACATCACATATTAATAAACCAAAGAAAAATAACAAGTAAAAGATTCTATACAGCCATAAATAACGGCGTACCCGTACATTTGGCAACCACCTTTTGGTGATGAATTGCTTTTGAATGAAAAAAGTACTGTCTTTCTCTGTTGAATAGTCTAAGGATATATTATCTAAGTCCTAATGGAAGGTTGATACCATCATGATCCAGAGAAAGAAATGATGCGGAACGGTATCTCGTCGATACGCGAACGAACGTTTTTGAGTTATGCCATCGGAATTGACGTCCGTCAGTCGGAATGAAGGCTCACAGACAGACAGGCATTCGTCGATGGGAGGTCCCAAATTGCACCGCTAATGAACCACATTCAGGCGCTTCATGCTGGCGATGCATTCGACTCAGGGTTCGTTGTTTTGCTTTTCACTCTAATCAGTGTAATTTGATGTTGATTGATTCATTATCAGTTAATATCACATAGACTACACAGTTTTACCACCAGCTATAAGGGAAAGATTCATGTAAACAGGGAATGGTGAAGTGAAATATTTATTTCCGTCAACGAATTAACATTGTTACTTCCAAATTGCATTTTAAAGATTGAAATTTTTCAAAATTTAAAATTTTTATAACAATTCGCAGAATTCTCAAGAATAAATATGTTCATGATTTGAAATATTCCCAAAATTACAAATTTTCCAAATTTCAAAAATTTTCTAAAAAGCGATTTTGCGATTGCTTTTTTGAAAATTTCCAATATTGCATTTTTTCTAGATATTAGAACTATTGAAAAGCCTTGAATCCCTATGATTTGAAACATTCCCAAAAGTTCAAATTTTCCGAATTTCGAAAATTTTCTTGAAGGTGATTTTGCGATTGCTTCTTTGAAAATTTTCAGGATTGCATTTTTTACTTGTTTTAAAACTTTCATTATTGCATTTTTCCAAAATATTGGAACTATTGGAATACCTTGACTCATTTGTAATTTAAATTTTTTTTAAAAATATGGAGTATTTGTTAAAAAGTATATTTCTTCAGAATGAGTACTGAAATCGAAATTATACTGTTCTTGTTTCTGATAAATCATAATTTCCCCATGAAATAAATTGCCTAAGAATAAGAACAGATGTTCTTATCGCAATTCTTGAATTGAGAATGTCCTTATATGTGTGCACCATCCTGTACATTGGTCATGTCTGTAAAAATGAGGTTACTAATACTTCTTGAAAGGATGGCCCAATAGCAATGTTATTTATAACTATCAACCAATCAGCGTTATTTATATGAGGCACTCAATCACAGCCATGTGGCTAATATGATCCTGCACACAGTAATCCTCTTTGATAAATCCTTTACAAATAACTTCATTTCAGTAGCTACCAGAGAATCCTAATATAAATGGACAGTGCTTTGTAAAGGTTTTATACGCATTTGATTTACCTGATTCCGAGCCATAATGAAGAAGTCTGGAAGCTACCGTGTATGGGGAAGATATACGAGTATATAGAGAACAGTAGCTCAACCAGTTGAACATGTAGGGGAAAATATTGTTAGCACAGTTTAATGTCAGTTGAGCTTGTTAAGTATAAATCAATAAATAGAAAACTCAAAATAAGATGAAGACTGCTTGAAATTTACAAATAGAATCTTGTGGCACCAGTAGTATCACGTATTTTTTGTTACCTGTACTGTTTTCATTAATACCATAATATTCCATGTATTTTTGACTGAATATGAACCTGTCAGTAGTACTCCAGAAAATAAAAAACCTGACACAATACACTTTCAATAAATTCACGTTTAACCGTTCGAAACTTCGGAATTAAATTGGCATCTGCGGAATACGAACCCGTACCGCAACCATTCCATTATAGCGTATTCCTCGATTAATTTATAAGGCAATCTCGGTATGGAAAACCTAAAAACGAAATTCTGCCGATTCTTAATTTTTCATATCTATTTCCGTGTCCTGCCACTGCACAGGCTCTTCCTGTACCGTATTCGAGTGGTGATGATTTATCGTACGACATTCCTCTGTGAATTTGTTACCAACCATGTGAATTGTACCTCACGTATGTGCTGTCATATACAGGGTGGTCCATTTAACTTGTGACATCCGTTTAGCGGTTTTTGAGGAAACGTTCAGATGAAAGTTCTTGGATGCAATGGGGGAGTTAATTATGACCTTTATTTTCGACGTTGATAACATTTTCAAGGTTTTTTAAGGTCAACCATGTTTTTTTAATGGGAAGATACTTTTTTCATTGCAGAATATTACTCTGCGAGAAAAAACAAATATCTTCTGTTCACACAATTTTGAAATCAGATTGCAACTCAAGTGGATGAAAAATACAATATTTATTATTTTTATAAATTTTACAATAATTACATGGTCTGTCAGAAATGCTTTTCTCCTCACGAAAGCATACATAAAGTAATTATTGAATGGGAAACCTTTAAATTTATTATAAAAAATGTTAAAAATGATGCTCGCCAACTTCAATACAAGAGAGGTTCAATTTTGTAACTTAGCAGGCCACATAAAGGGACCACCTCATCCGCTTCATCGATTTGAGTATTCCCGATCCAGCACTACCCGACAAATTCTGGCATGATGAGCAGGGCGGCCATCATGTTGGAACCACGTACTTGTCCTTTCTTGAAGTGGTATATCGTCTATTAGCTCTGGTAAATGGTGTTGTAGAAGGTCCCAATATTTTCGTCCAATCCAATGTTCCTTCAATAAAATATGGATAGATCAACCTGTCATCAATAATTCCGCACCATACATCCACCAACAGAGGGCGCAGTAGTGCATATTTTGTCGATTCACTTCACCATGGTTTGTAAAACCAGATTCACCTGAAAACAACAAAGAAAAGAAGAAATCTATTTAATTCGACTCAGTTAATAATCTTCCACAAAAATGATAACGTCGTTGTCTACCGTTGCGCAATGGAAACTTTTCGAAAAAGAACAAATGTTTTATTTTCTCTCTACTTAAGTTGCAATCGGATTGAAAAATATTGTGAACCATAGTTATTTGTTTTTTTCATCATTAATTCTCCTCCATTGCATCCAAGAACTTTCATCAGAAAGTTTTCATAAAAAAAACTCACCGTTTTTGTGCTATATGACTATGTCAATTTAAATAGACCACCCGGTATATTGGGAAAATTGTTTTCCGGGGACACGGCTGAGGTTATTAATAACTCCGGAAAAGAACGTGCTAGCCATACAGGCTAAAAGCTGGCTGGTACATGTTTACCAATAAACTGTGAATTATATATGTACCATTTATATGAATATAAAGCATATGAGTTTACCATCCATCTCACAAATCGATACAAAAATAAGAAAACGGTAATAATTTTTTTATAGTTATCGTCTTGCAAAGGCTTATTTTATAAGAAATGCAGTGTTCTGCAATTGTAGTTCCTAAAACAAGTAGAACATTTTATCCCCCTCGTATTTATTTGGTAACCGTTCTATGATCGGCAGACGCCGCAATTCAGCCTAGACGTGAAATGTGGTCTGCGTCATTATTTGTCGAAAACTCTGCAGAACTAAAAACGTCAATTTATTAATATATGTCGTAATTTACATTTCTTGATTAAATTATTGGGTTCTGGGGAGGGGGTCAGCCCCCATAGCCCCCTCCCTGGAAACCCCACTGGGCCGACCTGATTATCAAACTAGCTGATCCAATCAAGCCGGCTAGAATGCAGACATAATGAAGAAAATTGCTGGCGGATTATGCTCCTCCGTATTTTCAGATGCGATCTAGCGTGCCTAGCTCGAGTAATTTTCCGTCGGGACTATTTACTCAATTAAAAATCCGAGATTGTGCTGCACGTCCGGGACGCGGTAATTAGCTTAATAACAGTAGCAGCCTCCGCGCGTGCTCGACGGGCTCTTCAAGATGTCTCTTTTGACCCAAAAACCGAAGCGGTCCTTGCCTCTCCATCTTCCATCGTTAAGAGTGCTTTGGATTTGTACCTGAGACGCAGTCCGCGAAATGTCAATGAAAATTATTCATGAATTATGGCATGAAACCAAAAAAGTGCTATTCATGAACCTCACCTATGAGATTGTAACGAAAATTATTGAGTTTCAATCAAGTAGTTATTAGCTGTTTATTTCAAGTCCTCCTTTTGGATATTATACTTTGGTTACAGTTAGGACATGTTATGGTAAATATATCCAATCATCATTTTGAAAACTATATTCTCTCCAATGGTTGAGGTAACAGCTGTTTTCTTTTATTTTTAGGATATAAAGGTAAGAAAGGAGTCAGATTGGTACAGTTTGGGTCTTCTTTCCAAGGTTAAGGAACTAACAGTAGCTTTGATAACAGCTCATCAAAATTACCGGAAGCGTATACCGATATTCTTCCTCTAAGATGAACAAAAATCAACTGTTTGCGCCAAAATTATGAAATGCTTGAGTTAACATTATAGTATTCTTATAGGTTGGATATTCTTGGTTTTCTGCTAAGATTATCACAAGCTCAATTTGAGATTTTGGTATCCTTACTGCCAAGACTTTCCCAGGTTTGATCATATTTACTTAAATGAATCTGATCTCGAATGTATTCTATAGCTTTGGGCATATACGACTAGAGAGATATGGTATAGTTTAATGACAACACATATTCTTTGTTTAACAGTTTATTTTTATTTGTACTTTTCCAGAATATAATATATGTTGATGACTATCGTTAATGCGGTAGCTGAGGAATCTTTCAATATTTTGATACATTAAATACCTCAAGAGTATGTTGAGCATGAAACATTTTTCCTCTACAGGTACATCGTTAAATAAATTTCTGGTAAAAACCGTTACTGTAAGCGGTTCCATTACATGTGATATTTGAAAAAAACTTCACGACGATTTCAGCAGCTCCTATAGCATTTATTTAAGCAAAATAACAACGATTGACATTTCCAAAGTTACTTATGTAACGTATATATTTTTATTGCACGAGTCCAGCCTTTTTCATTTATGGGAAATATTCTGTTACGGCTAAAATTTGGGTCAGCGTAACATCTGTGCTCACTCCAGATAATGACCGTGATACGGAAAAACGGCATGCTAGACTGAAGTGCAATTACGAAAAACCCAGCCGGGCCAACAGAGAGACCCAAGCAAAAAGCATGAGTATGTGGAGTTTTATTATGCCAAACACGTACATTCACATTTCTGCTCTCACTCGAACGTTTTTTATTTCAAGAAAGCTTATAGTACCTGTTACTTTTTAATTTCTGCGTGTTCTCACACGAAAGTATATCGTTTCAAATATTGCGTTTCAGACTTTTTCTCTATATAATTTTGAGTATTGTGATATTTCGATTGACTTACTATTTTCAATCGTCTTGAGATGTAATGGCGAACTTGTCCTTTCGCAGCTATTCATACTTGGATGGCTAGCGTGTCGTTTGTGTGGCTAGTTCTGATTGGTTAGAACGGCGTTCTGAAGGACCTTGACGTCGTCCCACCCGTGTTATTCTTGACTTGGTTTTTCTACTGACGATGACGGCCATTTGTTGTATCGTTGTTTTCACTAGCATCTTTGGAAATGCCGGATGGTTTGAGCTTTGATGCTCTTCAATTATCCTATATGCGTTGATTTTCTTTATACGATTTTCACACAGAATTATTTTTTATTTTTAGCGCATTCTTCGGTAGTTTTTTCTATGTAAAACTATTTAATGACAGATAAGATATTGTTGGTATACTCAACCACAACCAAAGTATCCATGATTAAATAAAAGTATTTTACCCCCATCTAAACTCTGAGAGCCACTCGAGAGTAAATGCAATTGGAAATCCACTTTATCCAAACTTCTTGGAACGCATTGAAAACAGATCGGTTTGCTATCGTTTCTGTGCAACTTCCAATGTTATTCCGAACAACGACTCCCAAAGTGTCGCCCGCTTTATAAAATTACTGTTAGGTTTTGTTCCTGGCTTGTCAAAGTTCCCCTAGCTTGTAACGCTCAGCTGGCTCGTTACCTAAATTTATGGTTTTAAACTTTTTGGGGGGATACACACTGCCACATTTTCTAATCAGTTTTTTTCAAGGAGCCGCGACGAAACTTTGGCGCGAGTATACAACTACTTTCTTGGAAGTTGAAATAGGTATCGTGTTTGAAGCCAAAGAGGCTGGATAGGAAAGTTACTGGAATTATTTTACTTTCTGTGCACTAGTCTGGAAACATTGAAGTAGTGCAATATTTTATTAATCCTTCAAGATTTATGCTTTTGAAAAGAATTTGCTACGGAGTCTCCATATAAGCTTCCATAGTAGGCCGCTTCCAAGAAAATCCAGTACCAATATTTTTTTCATTACGTGGGAAATAAAACGTCATTTTCCTTGACAGCATTTTTTTAATTGAATTTCTTCATTCGCCTCGCATTATTGTCGTCAGCATCAATCTTTAGTTTCTATTTCTGTAATTTCGTCATGCTCGGATAATAATTCTCATATTTAAATATAGTGACAATTAAACATTATCAAATGAGATGTACAGATGTATGTTCGTTACATCACAGGAAATAAAACTACACATAGAGTAATGAGTTTGACCTTTCAACTGAAAATAACATGTCATTGTGACCTGATAAAAACAGACAAGGCTCAAAATTGGGTGTGGGAATAATGAGAATAAGATAGCGTACTTGCATTCCGAAGATATTTCTTCAGGTTAGTGAAGTGTCAGTAGGTTGTGTGGTTTGTGAAAAATGTTGTACTTATATGAACAAGGTCGAACATGGTTTCTTAGCTGTAGGATAAGAATAAGGATAAGATAAATGAGGAATGGTCAAGTGAAATACTTAGTCTCATTTTTGAGCTACCCTTCATTTTCGTCCAACCATGTCGTGGAGTGAAAAAATGGCGTCAAGTAGGTTGAGTCTGTATTTCCCATTTTGAAAATGAAGATTTGAACCGGATTTAGGAGCTATTGGTGTTTTAAATCTCAAAAAAAAAATCTGACCACTTCATGATCCTTGAAAGTCTCAAATTACAATATTTACAAAATTGTTTAAATAAAAAAAATTGACAAAATTTATTTTTTCTTAAATCTCAAAAATTTCAAGGATACTATTTTCAAAATTTTCAAGATTGCATTTGGGAATTTTCAAGAAGCATTTTATAAATCGACGCAATCTATTTTAGAAGAGATCTCTCCCTCACCATACAGAGTGTACCTACTTGACAAAATTTTCCTACACAGATAATGCAGCTTTGCATCGTTTTGCCGACGAATCTGAACTAAAACGTATCCCTCTTCGAACAATTCCAAACTAATTTTACATATAAAAACATCGTTTTATCAACGTCTTATTCCCATCTGCATTTCCGACATTTCACCTGCTGCAGGAAAAGTTACAGCGCCGTCGTAATAAGTCCTCCAGTTGCAAGATCGAACGAAAAGACATTCGTATTTCTTAAATTTCTGGCTGAGTTATTCCGTAGAGGATCCCACTTTAAGCCTCGTCGGACAAGACTTATGGCTTTCATTTTCGTTATTCGAAGCCATATTTAAAATTTAAATGTTGGGAATGTTGATCCTCAAAGCAGACTTGACTCCGTAATACGGATGAACTGTTTGAATTAATTCTGTGTTTATTAAAAGAGGACATGGAGATGGGTAATAGACATGAACTCTATATGAATTATACAGGGATGAACAGAGTTCGAAGAATCTTTTTTTATTTGTATACTCGTCAACATCGAATTTCACTTTTAGACTTTCAGGTTACATTATTTTTGGAAGACAATTTTTCAATTATTTCTAAACCTATTAAAATAAACATATTTTTCGGATAGATTTGAAACTGAAAATGTTTAGTTTGTGCGATTTTCACATTATTAAAAGCGTAGCAAAATATATTCGAGAGGTCGAAATTATTTTGAAATTGCCTTGATTTTTACACATTTCTGACTGTGATCGTGATTTTGCGATATAGTTGAAAATCATTGCAGTGATCTCCATTTTTAGCTGTGCTAAAATCAAGAAGTGTATGTTTTCAGAATTACGGATAATTTTAATAAATCATAGTTTAAAAAACGAATCAAAATTACGATGCGTTAAGTGGAAGAAAACATTTTTTGTTCAGAATAGTTTTCTCTAACCAAACTAAGCATACAATGCGGATTTGCACACCGCCTCCACAGCTCTCACTATAGAAATAGACGTCCACTAATAAAGACAATAACGCGCAGACACACAACATATAGAACAGAGGTGTAATGGACATAAAATGTCACTCGTAAATTCCAAATGGAAGAACCAAACCATGCGAAATGTTCCAACGCAAATTAAACAGACGTACACTCATGATTTACAGCGATGGCTGCTAAATCGAAAAGATGACAACGACGTTGTCACGCAAATAATGACATCGCATTTATTAAGATAGAACGCCGATAGAATTAACATTTATAATGAAGTTGATGATTGAGAAACCTGAAGTGATGTGCGTCGATCTATATACAAAAGTCATTAGTCGGTAGAAAGTTTTTACTGCATTTCACTAGATATTATCGCTCTCGGTGTCATTTGTTTAAATGTTCTATTGCCACTTCGTTAGAAATGGGAATATACGAGGGAATCTTGGAAACTTCAATTTCATTGGGCTCTCAGGTTTCCGTTCAAAATGAAATATCAGTTCACAACCATTCGCAAACAGATACAGTGAACATATTAGAGCTTTGGAAAATATAAAGAGTAAAATCTATTTTCCCTGGACAAATAAAAGATTGATTGTTTAAAGCTTCCAGTTCCAGTTGATTCATTATATTTATAACTCTACAGAAAGTCTACCTTTCTCTGAAACGAACAGTCCATGTTTTGGACTCTCTCTCCTTCTGAACATTGACCGGCCTATAAAGCTAGCATTCAATGCCACACCTCAAGATTAACAGATTTTTCTAATCTTGTACTAGATAAAACAATATAAAATTATAGGATATTTATAATGTCCAACTAAATCTACCAGATTTGCCTATCATCACCCAGAAAACATTACAATATTTAAATCCCACCATTATAAAACTGTGAACACCATACCAATCATATCAGAACTAGCTTTATGTTCACCGTAACAGAGATAAAGCAAATGCAGTGATAACAGCAATATAGATCGTACCATCTCTAAAGAGCATACCCATGTTTCTATTTCAATATGTAAATCGTTACATATTAACTTGAAATCGCTTTTCTAATATATTAGATTAGGGAGGCACACCTGACGTGCTCAGGCTTATCGAATTGATTTATTATAGTAGTAAATATAAATAAAATACAAAACTTATTATCTAGTACAAGGCAGTGTGACTACGCCTTCATCGCCAGACCGTTAGGATGTCATCAACAGAGGTTTAGAAAATGTCATTATATGGAGATAACGACGTGGAGATACCACACGATGAAAATGGTCAGGAGATTTTGGAATCTGGGCTAGGTTTAGATCTGCAGTACGTGCTGGTCTGCAAGCCGTAGAGATGGTCTTGACTTCAGTCAACTTCCATCGAGCTGCATGCAATTCACTGGGTTACGTGTATACCACCCGCTCTCTAAGTTGGAGCGCCAGGCTATACTTACGATTCTAGGCTAAAGACGAAACATGGATAGTATACATTCCATATCAGTTGTCAGCTTCTAACGTGAATGAGACTTGAACCAATACATCGTACATTGTGTTTACGTGGAACAAGGGATGTCTCCGTGAATCAGTTCACCTTGTTGACCGATGTCGATGTCGTAAGGGACATCTGTAGCTGTTCCAAGACAGTCTGAGTTTCAGGACTTAGTAAGTTGCCCATGGGCAGCGCCATAGTGCGCGATGCTTGGAATCGAGTAATGATGTTGCTATCACACCCTTGACTGGGTTACGTATAACCACCCGATTGCTCTCTACAGTTAGACCGCCAGGCTATACTGACGAGTCTAGGCTAAAGACGCAACATGTCGTTGGTAAGGTCAGGCTTATCCACTAGACGTATTCCTCGTTTCTGGATTGCGTCCAGAACCTTCAGACAGTGCTTTGGAGTGTACCCCCAAACATGCGAGCAATACTCCAGTGATGAATTAACCAGAGCCTTGTAGTATATGGAATAACTTTCTGAAAAGGTTCTTGGACGCCAAAAATGTTACTGTTGATGTTAATTCCCAGAAGAATCATAAGACGTACCTCCACGTGCACGTGCTCCCATTTCACATCATTTTCCAAAGTTAGATGGATAGACTGTGACAGGTTTCATCACCATGTCCTATTCCGAGCAGTAGCACAAATAAAAGTTCAATCCAGACATAATAGGCAGTTACCATAAAACCTATAGGATGTCTCCGCAGCCGCCGCCGTTCATATTTCACCAGGATAACAGAGGACATATAAACGTATATGAAACACACAAACACACTCTCGTTGTTTCCCGAATAACAAATGTTAGCGATTCCCCGGCTAACTGAGATTACATTTTGCGAATGCGACTCTAAAGTGCATACTTGTGTCCGACGAAGACTTTTTTCTTCTCTGTGAGACTCTAGGAAAGACACACAGTACTCTAAAAATATGGAGTATGTTAACGCTCCTTGTTTGCTTACAACAAATATAATAGTTATTTTTACATCCCGCGCATATGCGAGAAAAGTATTGTTATAATTAACGGTTTTTTGGGTGAGTTATAAAGTCTAAATTACGGGAATTCGTGTTATTCAGCTGTGTTGATTTGACTGTCAGAATCATTCAACCATTGTCCACTAAAAATACAGTACAAATTAGGTTTATTCCACAATAGGCAAAGTGTTCTAAATGGCATAGAATAACCTTTTCTAATTCTTTACGAAAAGACCCTCCCAGAGACTGGATTTTAGATTTCACCACTTTCTGATTTGCATCATGATAGGTAGCCTTGATTCCAATTCCTGTTAGTATACAACTTTTTATTCTTAACTTGCCACAAAGCAGGGTGAGCTCGATAACAATCTATAAATTGTTATAGAATTCCTTAGGTACAACTCTTAAGTCGCAATTTTCATTTTCTTTGTCTACTGTAGACTGTGTATCGTTTTCTTCTTTCAACAAATCCATCGCAAAACACAAATACCCGTTTTAGCAGCAACTACTGAGTCTGTCACGTTGAACAACAGGAAAGAACACTCCAATAAATGCGCAAAATGATAGTCTGCTAACTGAGAAGATTTTACAAGTTTTATTCTGTTGGTGAAGAACGCCGACTGTAGCCGAAACGAATCATTCGACGACCCATCGAAAAAACGCCGAAGGAAAGAATGGCAGGAATTATTGCCGGTGTATGGGTTGCTATTATTCAGATGAAAAAATGTTAACCCAGATTACCTGGTGACATTATCCGAAACATATAAACTAAACAAAAAGGGACATTAATTCTAGATGTCTATTAGAACAGTAGCATGAAACAGCACGAATTCCAAACACGTAACTGTCATGTCAAAATTCGAGGCCGAATCTGATAAAGTACAATGATATATGTACCAGCAATTGTTTTGGTGGGCGTTGACGTATGAGATTCATCAAATTTCCAAAGCGTACTATAATGAAACAATACGAAATAGTGGCCGGTGACATATCAAATAAATATCACAGAGAGAAAACAGATGTCCGCAAGGTACAAATATAAATTTGTTATTAATTAGCTGTTATAAATCACGACTGGAAATACTGGAATGGCATGGAACCTAACGGTTCGTTAATGTATGCTATTTGATATTTGATATGCCGGAATGACATGGCGTAGACATTTCGTAAGCACTTCTTGGACGAAATAACACGTTCCTTCATAGTATATTCCAAAGTGTTTTGGTGATTAGTTTCAACTTTCGTTGGAAGAATTCATTTCTTAGAATTGTATGAGATCGTCTCAAAGATACCGATATACATTAACGTGGGGAAACATTTCCTTCCTGTATGAAAATCTTTGGCACTGTTGTCGAGTGATCTACCATAAAATTCATTCGAGGAAGCAAGTGTGTGACATCTGCAGCAATTCATCTTCTGGTGCAGTTCCTTTTGGCATGACGCCGCGTCTCCCGTTTTACAATATATCGGGAAAGTTCATAGGAAATTTCGAAGTTTCCTCCAACCGTCGAAATATAACGTGTCACCGGCAAGGGTCGCAGCAATAAATATAGCTAGTACGGTCAGATAAAGAACCCTTCCAAAGCGAGTATTGTTTGAAATTTGTAGATAGTGTAGATTTTCCGAAAGTATTACACTGTGGACATCCATATATACCGGGTGTGGTCCATTTAACTTAAGACAGTCGTATAGCGCGAATACGATGAGTTTATTTATGAAAACGTTCAGCCCATTTTTTTTTCAAGATCAACGATGTTTTTTTTCTGAAAACATATATTTTCTATCGCAGAATCTTAATCTACGAGAGAGAGAAAAACGTTTGTTCACAAAATTTTTAAATCCAATTGCAACTGAAGTAGATGGAAAATAAAACACTTGTTCTTTTTAAAAACGTTTCCATACCGCAACAGTAGACAACGCTGTTATCATTACTTTTTGCCAGTGGTACGTGGTTTCAACATGATGGCCGCCCTGTTCATTATGCCAGAATTTTCCGGGAAACTCTCCTTGGGTATCATGAAACTTTATAAAATGAATTGATAAATGTATTGCATCATTTTGAATATTTGTTATAATGAATTTAAAGGTTTCCCAGATGATAATACGTCATTTATGCTTCCGTGAGAAGAAAAGCATTTCTGAGAAAGCATGTAATTATTGAAAAATCAATGAAAAGTATAAATATTGTATTTTTTATCTACTTAAGTTGTAGTTGGATTTCAAAATTTAGTGCACAAAAGGTATTAATAAATAAAACTGTGTCACAAGGCCACAAAGCCCATTGCACTCTTACATTATTTAATAAAGAAATACACTACTGGTTAGATCTGAAAACAATCCATAATCAAAGGGTGGTTGCCAAATGTACGGGAACGCCGCGCCGCACAGAAAAAATAATGGTTAAATATGAAAAACAAATAATTATGACAACACTGCTTGTATTTCTCAGTCCAACATCCAGTGTTAACTAGTTTGATGAGGGTTTTTTCATCATGGAGTTTTATTGTTTGAATAAGTACTTAAGCAGTGTTAGTGACACTAATGAATATGGGTCCCCAATGCAAGTTTTTCATGAAATCAGCTCTTTTGAATCGTTTAATGGGTAAGTGAATTCAAGGTTATATTGATTTGAGGTTATCAGTGACGTACATAAAAAAACGTGACACTATTCTTTCACACGTACATGGAATGTATTTTTAAAGGATTTATGGACGAATTTTTTCTGTCGAGCTCTGTTGAATAGTCGAAAGTCTAACCTGACCGGGCCATATTAGCTGAGAGTAGTCGAGTTGGAGGTTGACGAGAAATGCGTGGAGTTGCGGCCTACACCATGTCACCCTGACATCCCCCCACTCTACAGCCACATCCAAACTGAATGGTTTGAACGAGGGTGTTTGTCAATCCATTCAACAGTCACAACCAGAGAAATAAATTGCCGCCTGATAAGATTGCTAAATCGATAATCGACTTTTTTGTCTGATGCGCCACGCTGGACGGCCAAATCGCTAAAACCATTACCTTTTCCGGTGTCGGGGTTCAGATTTTGGCGGTTCGTATTTCACACGGTCTCTCCAAGATGGGTGCTACGAGATTGAACTTCGTGGTCTTAACCAGTGAAGGCGTATATTAACATATAATAAAATTATGGCAATGTTGTTCCATTGTTCGTATATAGGGTTGAAGATTGACGTAGAATTCTAGGATTTCAGTAGAAATTCAACCTCTGTGTACAATCAACTCATCTCCAAGTGTCGCCCTCTATGAGGCCGCCCATTGGCAACTTACTTCACTATCACACCCTTAACTGGGTTACGTATATATGTTCCACCCGATTGCTCTCTACTGTTAGACAGCCAGGCTATACTGACGAGTCTAGGCTAAAGACGAAACATGCATATATCAGGTCAGGTGGAAAATTGCTAATTTTCTGATGGAGACTCTCCATTCAAGAATATTCGCGCAAAAATTCGAATTCGAGATAATGTTTTTTATGACAATTACTTGCTTTCTCCGCTCGGTGGAAACTGATATATAACTTACATTTTGAAATCCGACTCAGCGTGGAATTCGAGCCACACATCTTACGATCGCCGGTCGGACGCTCTAACCAACTGAACTAACTGGGTATCTGCCCAGTCGTGACAGAGCGCGATTGTTTTTTATGTTTCATTATATATATACATCAAGAAAACCTATGTCACATGTCTGTCTGTCTGGTCATCCTTGACCACTCTATAATCGGAAAGGCCTTTTCGGAATTTAATGTAAACTTTGATACTAAATTACTACTGTGACAAGGACAGAAAAGCTTTGAAGTTTTTTCCATAAAAAGGCCGCAGCTATTGAAAACACTTTTGTCGCGTGAAGAATAATATCCCATATTTGATTAGGTTGAAAAAATACCACGCTAAAGCTTTTAATGTTAATTTCATTCCATTTCGCTATTTTCCATCCAGCTGGTCTTTATATCTATCAGATGAAACTCAACAAACGTCACATCCTGCAGTACCACATCTAAATAATAATAATTCGGTTGATAGTGCACCGAAATAACATCACGCACGGACAATTTGTTTCAGTGCAGTCTCAAGATTCTTTAATCATGTCGGCATTTATAGACAGCGGTCATCTCAACCTACTCTCTCTGAATTATCACCGGTCAGTATGATACAGGTATTGTAGTATTAACTATAGTATAAACAGAGAAAAAACACACACATAATAAACAATAGTTCAAAAAAACTTAAAAAGATTGCTTTGATTGAACTAAAAGGTATAAAATGATTATTCAACTAAAAATACAATGATTAACGAAAAATCAATGTCATTGTGCTAGATATCAATTGTTATAATTTCTTACTAGTTCCATTTCAAAATGCAGAGTTAATGCGAAAAGGTAGGACAAAGCACCTCACCCTTTTAAAACAATTACATTGATTTTTTCGTTATTTTATTATTATATTATTATTTTATTTTTATAATGATAATTTTTTACTTTTAAGTTCGATTATTTATTGGAGAATTCATCGTGCTACTTTGTTATTTGGAGCTGCATTTACGTATTAGACTTGCTCTCCGATAGATCTGAATTAACGGGTCTGAAGGGTATTCTCTCCATTTATGGGACCTCTATAGATACAAGTCAAACTAATTAAAAAATTAAGATTCGTATTATCACCTTTTAAGCGCATTGCTTCAGGAAAGAAATTGAATTATAATGGTAATTTGGTCATCATTTCTCAATGTGTTGCCTTATAAAAATGAATAATGGGAGAACACTATCGAACTATGTCATCAATCTTTGATAAGTGTGCAAAATTTAAATTTGATCTGACGTTTTGAAGTGGGTAAAAATAGTGTCGGGAATTCCGTTACAAACATATATGCATACACGTCATGCTAATAGAAAGGGTATTAAAAACTATTCAAGCTCAAAACCTGTAAGTCTATTGTTCTATAGATAATTTCTCTCCTATAACTCACACTATATTTACTGCGCTAACCGTAACTCCTACGCAAAATTACCGACGACTAATATTGGATAATTAATTTCAAGACTTCCGGTGAGGCTTTCAAGTGTCAGTAGCCACTGAGGAGCGATGTACAAACGTCTCTAAGTGCCCACTTATTGCTTATCGAGACGGACGAACATAAAATGGGCTTCTTCAGACATGCAACACCAATCAATATTATATTCGGTAGATAAATATTTACTTCTGACAGTTCCATGTATGTCTGTTTCACCGTAACGTACGATAAAGGTAATTTGTTTTAAAAACAAATGGGATTTGTTCGGACAGGCCTAGATTGCTACTAATTTGTTTAGTTTTCTTTATACATGGTGAGCTATAATATCAATGAAACTAGAAGCAGCATGTTGGTCTGCTGGCCATGGTGATGGAGGGACACACAATACTTGTCATATCAAAATTTTGAATACAGATAAGGGATACTTGGAAACAATTCAAATTGAATAACATCAAGTGAAATTAAATTTATTTTTTAAGTATTTAAAAAAGCGAATCTTCTGATTACTATTACATTTAAGTCTGTTCTAAGACTAATAAAAAATAATATGATAAAAAAATTACTAAAATAGTATAAAGCACTTAAAGTTCAACATTTATTTTAATTATTAAGTTTTTCTAATAGTGGTTGAAGGTCCTTTATTATTATTTTCTCCTATTAAAAATCATGTATTTATATCGAGCACTGTTGAACAAAATCTTATCAATTAAAATAATTTTTGACACTATTGTGCGAATTGCAATTAAAGCATATTTTGTTTTCAGACTTAGAATTTTATTGCCAGTTTTCATTTTCTGTATCACAAAAATAATTAGAAACGTTATTTTTTATTTTTTTCCCAAACAATACGAACACAAATCTTTCAACAAATTATAGAAAATATCTTCTATTTATCAGTAATACTAATTAGTGTTCAACAGTGGAAACGTTTTGACAACCTCTTAAGTGCTTAGAGAATCTACATTACTGAAAGACATCGTCACGTCCCATGGAACAATATATTTGTAATTGTCATATGTGCGGGTAATCACAGATCTCTTACACTGTCAAACCTAATCTACCGTGAAAGCCATTTATTTTTATTATCGACGCGTTCGACAGAAAAATGGAATCTATGCTATTAATCGACACAAAAGTAATATACAGCCCTACAGATATTGTCTGATATCCAAACGTTTAATTAAAAGGGAAAAGTTATAGCTTCACTCTGTCAGCAGTATTCGATTCTTTGTTTTCGCAAGAAAGATGCAATGCAGGATAATTTGTACAGTAATCGAGTATATCTGTATGAGAACCCGAATGGAATAATTAATCAATGATGGAGATTTTTATTATGAATTATGCCTGAAGTGCGGCAAGGTTCTATATTAGGACCATTTTTTTTGCCTTGTATATTTCTGATCTACCTTCTGTTATGTAAACGCCACTATATGCCGATGATGGTCAAATTTATTAAATATATACCACCAGTGATACTGGAAAAGCTCTTTATAATTAATTACAAATAAGTGATTAAGCTAACAGCGTAAAATATGTTATAATATTCTAGTGAACACTGTTTGTAGTTGAATCTTTAAAACTGTGAAATGATGTATTTTTACTCAAAATCATCTTCACCGAATTTCGAAAAAAATTGATGTATTTATAAATGGCTGCAACTTTGAATCTGTAGAAAAATTAGAAATCCAGGGATTGTCTTTGATAGTAGACTAACATTTCACCATTATGTGACTAATATAATGCAAACATACTTTAGTAAACCTGAAAATGTTTGTTCACATTGACCTTAAAACGCTGTAGATTATTAGCATCGGGGAACAAACTTCGCGGTAACTCACTCCACAACGCCGAGGTTCTCCAAAAGAACGAATTCTGGAACAGGCTCGTTCTAGACATTGTAAGTTCGACCTGGTGAGGATAGGTTCCTCTGGTGTTCGCTGTACTGATTCTGGTGTTATTATGCCAGATAGCTCTGTTGAACATTTGCATGATATTATCTATGGAATAAGAACATTCATTCATGCATTTTTTGATGTTCTAGACTGTGGAAGTCATTCATGATTCAAGTATTGGGATCTCTTCATCTCTATGGCTACAAGACCATGAGACTATTTTGTCTGGTTCGTCTTCTGCACATTAAACTGAACTCTATTAATTTCTAGATCCCGATTCTTATCTTGATATTATCCTTGTTATAGCTTTATAATCTCCTATTCATCATATATCAGACCAGCTTTCACGAATTAAAGTGGTAAGTTTCTGTACGCGTTTTGCTTTGGTTCCTGGTTAACATGCAAGTTGGAAATAAAACTTGGAATGACTACTAACGATGGTGATATATTGTACGAACGACATTCGACAATGAGCCACAGTTATTTCCATCGAATGGCAGTCGTCACAGAGTCGCAGTTTCAGTCAGACACGCGAAGCACGTACCACGTTATTAAAAGGCACCTCTATGGGTCTAATGACTCATGCAGAATGGCGCCATAAGCCGAGATTTACGGTCAGACAAACGAGCTTTGCAAACCGACATTCGTTGGTGGTTGGCGATTGCGCGGTCGTTCAGCACGGTCTGAATATGTCTTGAGAATAGTTACGGTTTTAATTTAAAAACTTATTTACTCATATTATAAGCCATTTAACAGTTGTATAAAAAAAAATTAAAGATCGTACAATGAATAGAATTACTTAATTACGTTTCAAAAGTAGACCAAATGCTTTCTATTCAATACATAATACAAATGAAAAGACTTATTACAGCATCACAAAAATATGATGTAGCACGTATTCACAGGCAACGGACTCGTTTAGTGTGACGTCACACGTAAGCGCTGGCAACAGCGACCACTGTTATAAGAAAACCAGGAATTAAAGAGCTGTTGGATTGTCGACCTTATGCATAAGATGATTACGGTCTACAAAATGACTGAAATTACATACATTCAAATTTTATTTTTTCCTTGACTAAGAAGCATAATTATTTGAGACCTCAAACTGCTAAATTTGTATAGATAGAATACTCATGCATACAGAGATACAATATTGGAAACGTATTATTTTAAAAAAGAGATGTTTTTTAGGGGATATATTTGAATTGTATGATTCATGCACAGAATAAAATAGACTTCAAATTTGTGTATACAAGCATAGAAATTATAACCTTGTCATACTGACTACAAAGCTACCAGCCATTTTAATTTTTTATTGTTGAATAACTCAAATAACAGAGAAATAAATTAAATTCTGGAAGAACTTTCGAACAAATATTTCTTGACCCTAATGAGCAGAGTAAATAAGGTTCAAAATCTAACGAACCAAAAATCAACAATTACTTTACGACAGTGCGCGGTGTTGTCATATTTTCTTTGTGACGTCACCACTAAACAAGTCCATTAATACAGCTGCTGATTTTCACATAATTGTACTAAACATCGTCACTGTAACGGTGCACGAACCATATGAATGAAATTAAAATTTAATGCTGAAAACAATTGTATCCATAAATCTTTGTTTACTGTGACATAAATAATCCCGCTAGTGTCTAAGTAATGTTAGTTCATATTGCCATCAGATCATACCTCGCGAAAGCGTGAACCCCATCTAAATGCCATTCATTTGGATGTAACTATTTATTCAGTATAAGAGCTGTAGAAGCGGTCATTACAGGGTATAAATAACACATTTACTACGTCAACTGAATACTAACATGATTTTAGATTTACATATTCAACTAAGGATGATGTATTGCTGCTCATGTACGTATAGGTAGAACCACAGACATCTACATAATATGTACATTACATAGTTGTGATTCAGCATTTTGGTTTTTGTTCTCACTTCAAGAGAATTTACTTGATAAGAATTTTAATACTCGTTCTATAAAGAAATATAGGAAAAATATAATTTTCTTCACAACTAAGATTTCAATGCTCTTCTAACGAGTATTACTTATTTTTTTAGTAAGGTTCTGTTTACTTCAAGAATATCTACAAACATTTCGGAAATTGCAGAAATTCCATGAAACATATGATAGTCTTGGTTCTAAAATATACGCTACATTCCAAATATTCGCTCCGAGTAAATCATTCTATTCACATTGCCACCTTTGTCAACGGCATTTCAGCGGTACGCGTCTCCTGTTTCATGTCTAGTTTTGCGCCTCTTATTTTTCATTGGTTTTTATTTTCTTTGATAAACTTATTTCCTTTGCAATATTTATCTAAAATAAATAATTTTATAGATATATCAAATAAGATCAAAAATTCATACAACTACTTGGTGATTATCAAATAACTGTTTTAATAGTAAAATTATCATTTCCGGTAATATTTTATAGAGGTACAGTTTACAAACACCCTTACCTGTATGTTTATTTTATGATCTCTTTCTTTATCTTGGTTGTATTTTCGTACAATGTATCCATGAGATACAGAGTCAGCCGTATCGTCTGACCCAAAAAGTCGCTATATTCTTTCAATACGTGTTTTCTTTACATAATATAAAACATGTTTCCCAAACATATCTCCGAGACGTCGAAGTTGCTCACAGATTTCCGCTCGGGAAACCCAAAAGAACGGAAAGCAAAATATACGATATTCGATATGTAAATCTAACCGCGCTCTTTTTGCTCTGTCGATATAAATTTTACTGTATCTATCGAAGGCACATTGAATGAAGTCAGTCCTCTCGAATTTGCATTCATATTAAAACGCTTTTCGGCTTCTTTATTCTGTATAAATGAATGACTATTTTCATTTTCATTAGTGTATGCTTCCACTATGCATCAGACCTGCTATAGACATGCATGTTTCGTCTTCAGCTTAGACTCGTCAGTTTAGCCTTGCGGTTCAACTGTAGAGAATAATCGGATGGTATATACGTAACCCAGTCAAGGGTGTGATAGCAACATCAACTCATCTCCAAGTGTCGCCCTCTATGGGGACGCCCATTGGCAACTTACGAAGTCAAAGGTCCTAAAGTCTGGACTGTCTAGAAGCGGCTAAAGTTGTCCCTGAATGAGCCGAGATAACGGTACATCGTAAAAGTCTTTACGAAGAACAAGGGATGTCGCTGTAAATCAGTTCACCCTTGCTGACAGATGTCGTAAGGGACGTCTGTCATCTTTCCGCTTCAAGGCGGTCCAAGTTATGTTTCAGTTTTTATCTTTCCCTACAGATGCTAACATAGTTAGCGAAACAGTTGTCGGGTTTAAATAAAGTGAATTAGCGAGCAGTAAAACTGTGTTTATAGAGTCTACTAAGTAAACAAGTTAATGATCCGAACTTACAGGTGGGAACCAAGCTTTATTCCGCATACGGAAGTATGCAAAAGCTGATAGCATAGCAATTTATTGGAGATAAACGAGTCCCTTTATGCTCCTCAAACTCGGATATAATTGTATTAGACAGTAAGTGGTGTTGTCGATGTGATATATTGCGGCGATAAACCTGCCAGTAGTGTATTGTGGAATTAATAAAATTCAAACAAATACGCCGTAAGGGGATCGTAAAATTCAACGGACCGATGGTTAATTTAATTTCAAGAAATATTATCCTAACCGCCTGTCATAAAAAATGAAATCAAGAATATCTTGATTATTTCAACACATCTCTAAGTGTCGCCCATGGGCAACTCACGAAGTCAAAGGTCCTAATACCTGAACTATCTTGAAGCGGTGACAGATGTTCCTTACATCTGTCAAGAAGAGTGGACTGATTTACAGCGACATCCCTTGTTTTTCGTTAACACTATTTACGATGTACCTTCATCACAGTTCATTCACATCAGAAGCTGACAACTGATATCAAGTGTATGCTCTGTATTATGCATCAGTCCAGCTATAGACATGCATGTCTCGTCTTTAGCCTAGATGCATCAGTATAGCCTGGCGGTCTAACTGTAGAGAGCAATCGGGAGGTATATACGTAACTCAGTCAAGGGAGTGATAGCAACATCAACTCATCTCCATGTGTCGCCCTCTATAGGGACGCCCATTGGCAACTTACGAAGTCAAAGGTTCTAACACCCTTGACTGGGTGTGGCTAAAGCCGAAACATGCATATCTATAGCAGCTCTGATGTATAGTGCAGAGCATACACTTAATAATTTCAATACAAAATATTGGAATTATTTTTTGTGAATGATCAGAAGAGACATAAAACTGAATTTGTACCGAAACCTTTCGATACAAAAGTTCACGTCATCTCGCCAGCAAGAGGCGGCGCCACTCGACATAAGCGCCTGCTAGACCAATCCGGACGGAATAAGAGTTTCTGATGATTCGATAATATTATCATTCTTTTTATTCAATAAAATGTCAACCCAAGAATGAAAGCAATTATACTCTGTTTAAACCATATTATACCATAGTATAAAAACTGGATAAAAACGCATCATATATGACAAAATGTCTCTACTTCCCAGTCCATAAGTATCGGTAAGTTTGCAAAAAGATCAGTTCTGCTGAACAGCATATGGTGAACATACGTCCTTTTTTACCAGTGTCGACTTTTTGGACAGCTATAAATCAGGAATGCGTTCCTGAAAGATTTATCACTTTCTGGAATAATGTAAATTATGCTTTCCTCGTTCGAATAAATATTTTTCGTCACACTCGCATTTCTGTAAAAAAATGCACAGTGCTCTGATATCCGGAAAATTGTATACGAGGACCAATCAATGAGTAACGGTGTTGCCTGACAGGTGGAACTGGCATAACTCTTTCATACTGTCATCCATCAAAAGGCACCGTTGGTATACATTTTTGTCACACATGTTTGGTGTTTCTCGATAAGACTGAGAAGGAGCAAAATCGATCCGTAATCCACTTTTTTATTTTTGAATGAAACACCTCCAGGTTATTTGTTAACTAGCTAACAAATTCCTATCATAAATATAAAACTAGGCTCCTGAATTGTATGTAGCGTTCTATTCATCCTGCTAGCTTTTGTTCTATAAAGAACTTTGTCCTTTTATATGTCATAAGGGAAATATTTTTAAACGACTGGATTTGCGATACGGTTAAGCTAAACCTTTAGAAAAGCCTTAATATATTTCATATCATGAAATATTTTATTTTCCAAGATATTCAGCCTGCTCATTCAATATAGTACAGATATTTTTTGAAATCTTTTGTCGTTGTCTACTTTATGATAGGTATTTAGCAATCTACATTGGCAAAATTTGGATATTTGTTTTTGAATGCACTTATATGTTCTCTGTATCTCGTTGTAAATGCTCTAGCTGTTTGACATATACCGGATGGTTCATTTAACTTGACAGCCGTACAGCGCGAAAACGGTGAGTTTTTAGATGAAAACGTTCAGATAAAAGTTTTTGGGGCAAGAGTTACTGATGACGTTGATTTTCCACATTGACAGCGTTTTCAATGTATTGTTCATCTATTTAAGTTGCAATCATATTTCAAAATTTTGTTAACAGAAGGTATTTGTTTTTTCTCGTATACTAAGATTCTGCAATAAAAAAGATATGTTTCCATTGAAAAACATGGTTGACCTAGAAAATGTTGTCAATAAGTCATCTTTGACTCTCCCCTATTCCTCTAAAGAACTGTTATCCGAACATTTCCTTCTAAAAACTCACCGTTTTCGCGCTATACGGCTTTCTCAATCACCCAGCATAAACAGAGGGCACACGAATATTATTTATCTTTTTTTATTGACTAAATATCACCTCAACGTTCTGCATATTGTATTTAAACTACACAATTCCTTTGGAAATCATTGTATCAATCACCGATTCATAATATTAATGTAAAAAAATATATCTAATTCAAAGTACGAAACCTTCTTCCATGAAAACCTCAAGATGTCTAAACTCCAATTAAAAATCCACGTTTCTCCATTTTTGAAGCGGGTTAAAAAATGTGTGGTTCCCACCCTGGCTAAAATTTCATCCAATAAATTCCGTATCAGCGCGACACGACGCACAGATTGGATTTCTGGAAGCACCGCAGGAGATTTGTCACTGTAATTGGCCCCCCTGCTTCAATGCAGCCCTTCCCCCCTCCTGAGGGGCTCTGATAACTCTTAATGAAGGCTCTTCCAAGCGACGAGCTTTTCTATTTTCCTCCATGTCGCCTTCGACCCTTTTTATCAGATGGTTGGCCTTAGATGAGCTCCGACGCACACAGGATTCGATCTTTGAACCGATTGCCTCTGAGGAGGTGATGCAATTTATTTGATTTTATGTGAAGAAAATTGTCAAATGGAATGAGCATTGATTGAGCGCTTTGATATTTATTTTTGGTACCGCAAGGAGTCGAAAACAAAATATCAAAAACCCAGTCACAATGTGAGCCCTGAACATTTCATTTTTTTAGCTATCCTCTCAAAATCATATGTAAAATGGAGAACAAACACTACGAGGGTCACGCTGAAAGTCTTTAGATATTTCTAATCTATACAAGTTTGAACAAGTTTGAGCACGCAGCTATTTTGTCTAAAGTTGTAAGTGCTTACACGCAAAGGCAGCATTTGAATCGTTCAGCAGTTGCCTTAACACAGTCTCAAATGCATCTAAGTGTTGGCCGAATTTTAACGTGAAAATGGAACCGGGTAGTCGCGATTTTGGAGCCATGATTTTCTATGGCTATAAAAAGGGACTAAAGCAAGCGGAATGTCACGAAAGTTTAGTGAGTTGCTTTGGGGACTCTGCCCCTTCTAGAGCTACAGTTTTTAATTGGTTTGCTGAGTTTAAAAGGGGCCGGGTCTCACTCGATGATGAACCTCGCACAGGTCGACCGCCCACTGCTGTTACTCCGGAAACTGTAGAAGTTGTGCAAAATATGGTAAAAAAAGATCGACATATAACCTACACCGAGATTGAGGCTTCTCTGGGTAGTGGACCGGTAGCGTTCCGAACATAATCACCTTCGCCTAAGGAAGCGGTGTTCCAGATGGGTGCCACATTTGCTGACCAGTGAGCAAAAAGCATTAACAGTTGATTGGGCTAAGTTTATGCTTGAAGGATTTGATAATGGGCACAGTAAAATCACTTTTAATATCGTAACCGGAAGCAAAACATGGTTATATCATTATGATTCCGGAACTAAACAGCAGTCATTATTTTCTGCTTTGAAAGTGAGCGGCCTCCAACGGAAATTCGTCGTTCGAAGAGTTGGAAAGAACATGGTCGCATCTTTTTTCTTCTAAAAGTAGATACATCACAACGGAAGCCTTGTAACAGCAAAGGATAGTTACTTCTGAATGGTATATAACCAAATGTGTTCCTGTAGTGTTGCAAGAACTCTGCAAGAGCCGTCCAAAGACTGGTCTGCGGGGTATTCAATGGCATCCTGACAACACACCCGCCCACAGCGCAGCTAGAACACTCGATTTTTTGCTGAACAGGGTGTCAAACTATTGCCTCACCCACCTTATTCTCCGAACCTGGCTCCGTGCAACTTCTTCTTATTCCCACAAGATCAAAGAAAAGTTACGAGGTCGCCATTTTTCCTCCGATGAAGAGGCAATCGCTGCATTTGAGGAGGAAATTAGCAACCTTTCTAAAGAACGTTGGTAACAAGAATTTGACAAGTGGTTTTATCGAATGCGTAAATTCATTGAGGTAGGGGGAGAATATGTTGAAAAAACAGTATAAAGTTTTAAAAAAAACAACTTGTTTTATCTGCATGATGGAAGAGTTTCACCAAGAAAGAGCATCTACAATCTGTATAAAAGAAATGGTGCGTCTTCCACTATAGATCTTCACGGTTCTAAGAGTACGTGATCTCTGATGATCTCCTTCCTTTCCCTCTCTCCTCTCAATGTCAGAGATGTCGACCCCGACCCGTATATATACACACACAAACTGCGAGACCGTTAACGCCCCACTAATAAAAGATACACGTCCCAGGGTTCCATTAAATGCTAATGCAATGCCTCGTGTCGAGATCTCAATGGCAGCAATCAGACGCGGGGTGTGTCGTTTCGACGTATTTAGAAGATCGAGATCGGATGATGGATCTCCTCAAGACACCCTCCTCGTTCCAGATGTACAGGACGTCCCAAATGAAAACTCAGAAAATACTCATTCGATTAGAGAGTCTGACAGGCAAACGGAAGAGTTCGGTTGATTATATTTTTCGCTGGCCACTCATGAATCGTATGAATGAATATATTTTTTGACGTTTTGGCTGCCGAAGGTTGTGAATGTATGTTTGTTATCTCACAGCTCCCTCATTGATTAACCGATTTCCATTATTCAAAATAATGTGAGGTAGTTCGTTAACTTTGCAACACGCTTTTTTTCACTCACTTCAAAACGTCAGATTAATTTCAAATGTTCATTTCATTCATTTTATCACATATGTTCTATAAAAATAGCTTTCCTTAAAAAATGTTTGCAGTGATATCGTTCAGTCGTTGGATGGTTCACCGCGATACTGTGAGGATCGTTAAAAATTCAAGGCGTACGAAAAACGCCAATTGAAATTCAGTCGGTGTCAGGCCATTTAAGAAATCCAATTAGTCCCGATGGAGGAGCAGGGGAACATCTTTGGGCTCACACTGTCATACATCACGATAAGCTACCGTTCAGACACTCGCAACTTTACTCCCACACTGCTCTTTCAGTCCTGCCTTGCCTTCCTTTTTTAACATTCTTTTTCGATGAAGATACTAGATCATGATCCGTTAGTACAAGAGCTAGAAGTTTAAAGGAAGTCACAAGACCTGCGAAAGATTCCCTGAACAATATTATCAGAACTGAAAATGCTTTATGCCCCCAACGCACTGCTAACGGAAAGATATTACAAATATACAGAACCAAGTCAATATTTTTTCTCGTTTGCCTGTCTGTTGGTTTGTTTTAGTCAATTAATTTTCGAAAATCGGTATATCGTTACCAAAAAACAAACATCGTTTGTCTTGCTGACACAATTTTTTGTGTAAAAAGAGCATTTAAAATTGATAGCTGGTTTTACTGAAATTCGTTACTGTGATTGGTAAGTCAAATTATGGTTTAGTGTTGGACGATTTGACGGTATAGCATCATTTGTTGCCATATTATAAAATTTAATTATTTTCTCATCTCCAAGTGTCGCCCTCTATGGGACGCCCATTGGCAACGTACGAATTCAAAAGTCCCAATACTTGGTAAGTTACCAATGGGCATCCCCATAGAAGGCGACACTTGGAGATGAGTTCATGTTGCTATCACACCCTTGACTGGGTTACGTATATACCACTCTCTATAGCTAGACCGCCAGGCTATACTGACAAGTCTAGGCTAAAGACGAAACATGCATGTCTATAGCAAATCTGATGCATAGTGGAAAGCATACACTTAGTTATTTTCGCTAAGACATGACGAGTTTATGATTAAATGCATTTTTTTGGTCAGATTGATCATACATCAGGGGTGAGATTTATCATGGAATTTCAAAGTTATTAGATTTTTTTTGAGCGTTACAGCTCTAGTAATTCAGTCCAGTGATAACTCAGATGACGAAACCCTTGACGACCTTGTCCTTGCGAAAAAGAAGTAAATACTTCAAATCACAATCTCTGAAGTTATTAAAGTTGGTAAATTTATACTAGTCCTTCAAAGGTCCTGAAAGGATCCAGGGAGAAGAAGACGTCATTTTTTTTCTAAACATCCGAAAACGAGAATATTTATTTAACCTACTTAATTATCTCACCCCAAAGGTGGCAACCCTTATCGTACGTCCCTGTTTGATTACGTGATAGCGTCAGACTCCCGTGACAATATGTAGATCGTGGAGTGGCGCGAGACGAAGGACGCCATCTGGTGGCGGCATCAATTGTTCTCCATCATTTGATTACCTACCCTCTATTCCATAACAAAACTAGATGCCGAACTTTCACCGAACATTAGCATGACCTGTTTTTGCTCGGTTTCCGAATCTACCGTGAAAGTGATGCTTGAATTTGGGGGAGAGATCATTTTGTTTGGGGATGTTTGACTTGGAAAGGGGTGCACTCAGAGGAAGTATCATATTGAGGTTGAAATTAGGAACCACATTGGGATTCGTCGCACTTATACCGGATAAGTTCGTTGGTTACTTTGGGATGTAGAGTAAAATGTAGAACTATGGAGAAGTGCTGGTATATCCCGAAATGATTTATTAATAACTTGAATGGTCTGGTAGTTAATTGCCACTAGTTAATTCAATGAAGTTTCCCTCCAGTCTAACTATCACTATATGTAAACTGCAAGCTACGACTTGTTTGATGATGGATTATCATTGTTTGCCTTTCGAAAACGTTGCTTCTTGTACAAACGAATTTTATTGCGCGTACACCGTTCAATTTATTTATATTACATTGTATTCTTCTCTCGCCGACAGAGAAAAATACCAGTTTCCTATATAGCAGATAAGGTACCTACATTGAGCCATACGTCGTGTGTTCTATAGCCCTGCTTTTCGGATAAATATTTGGATTCCATCCCAGCAAATATTTACAAATGATATCGAACGTGCATTCTTTGGCGTGAATAACTGCACAAATCTGATTGGTTCTTCTTTCGAAATGGTTGGATCGCCCTGGATATGTCAGGATGAATTTTATGCATCTAACATTTTTTGTGTATTTATTTATATCGAAATCTGGGTGTACAATTCAGGATTAGAGTAAACAAACGCTTTCTTGGATAAACAAGAAAATATACCATGTAATCGTTATCTACATCAAAGAAAAAATGAATCTTTTGAAGGTAGCCATACACCTTACTTCACAAAAATATATTTGTAAGTAGCTAACTATTTATTTTAAGAGATTCAAGTATTTAAAAAAAATCAAAAATTACAAAAATATTGAAAATATTAAATAATTGCATAATTTTCTAGTTTCTGTAATTGCAGAAATTCAATAATGTCAAGATTGTGAAAATTCTCAAAATTAAAAAAAATAAAATCCAACAAATTTCAAAAATTAGAAAATCTCAAAAAATACTTCCAAAGTAAAAAAAGCCATGATATATATATATATATATATATATATATATATATATATATATGGATATTTTTGCTGCTGCTTTGAAATAACTTAGATTTGAAAAACAATAGTTTTATTTGATGAAATGTCCACGGAAATGTCATCGTTGTTCGGATTTTCCGCGTTATTACCCTTTGAAAACCCCGCTAAATTGGATTGAAATCGAAGCGTGATTATTAAGTTAGCAGCGTTGCGAAACAGCCAATCCAGAATATATTGTCAGCGCGGAACACAAAACCGAATTACAAAATAATCCGAGGAAGTGGCATGTGACTTGTATCGGAGCCAACATCGATAATTCAAACAACGGAATTAGAGAAATGGATTAAATAAGCTAACGGCAACCGTATGAAGCAGTGCACTCGAAACATTAGAGGTTGTTATGTAAGGAAAATTGATCCTGACTTATACTGAGGGTTGTAGGATAAAGAATGTTAAAATAAAGATAGGTTAGCAAAATAAATTTAGGCTTTTTATTTCAAAGAAGCTATAGAACGCAATGAGATGAATAATGTCAGCTATAGTCTCCAACATATGATATTTCCAAGCTTTTGGTGAACGGGTTTGAAAAGTAAGAGCATCTACAATCTACAAAGTTGAAGGTGGAGAATTCATTGTCGATATCTTTGGACGTTAAGTTGAAAAAAAACGACAAAATAATATCATAGAAACATACCATTATGTAAGCTGAAAGAAGCCTAACTCGATATAAAGCAATTGGTGCAATCCTATTTGTAATTTCTGATGAATTAATGACCAAACATACATACATACAAAATGATAAAGTCGAATGAAAATTCCCTTTTATCTCTCTGGTGACAATGCTTTTGGAATTTCCTCTCCCAAGCCGAGATTATCATGGTAAACGTTCATACTAAAACAATCCTGTGAGGGAAAAGTGACACGATAATCTGACAGACTAAATTCTGGAAGAGTGTCGAATGCGGGTCGTCTGATAATAAATTGGAATCGTGCGAGGGAAAGGCGACGACATCCGGCATATTTTTACGGAGGAGTGCTTTGGACCCCACCGCAAATACGTTTATATCAGCACCCGGAGCCCGGAGCCAGTTTCTCGCACTGTCACCTGCAGATTGCCAATAATCATCCTACATCGCTATATCCACATTTTTATATCTTTCAGAGAAATCAGGAAACACATTGTGAGATGCAGGGTTGGACTTTCATCGATTTAGATTCAGTAAATTCCTTCCCTTTTGTGCTTTATATTTTGCCTAGATTATTTCCCAGAATATAAGTATCGATAATAATCAATATAATAAATGCGATGTACCACAGATTGAGCATTAATTTTGCTCGAAATTATTTTTTTTTTATCGGAAATACGCACTTACCTATCAACATTCTTAAAATCAGACAGTGGAAATTTATGTGAAACAAAAAAAATGATATGTTGAGTCCCACTATTAAATATATATTCATATCAGTACTGAAATATTACAGAATTCTGTAGAATTAAGAGCATGGGTTATTTCACGAAAATCTCCGCTTGTTCCCACTTGTCTCCCCTTCCTCTCCGCAGTGATACAATGTTGATGCCCAGTCGGGAAACACTTCATGAATGCGTTGAGTAGTATTTCATCGCCGTTGGGAATAAACGTCTTAGAAAATTAAAGTTGATAAAAGAGCCCCTACCAGCGATCGCGTTTCAATGGCATATTACAAAAAAAGCAGCGGAATTGGGCGGCGTGTATCGGAGATCAAAGGAGGCGAGCACGTGGCGTGTATTCCAGATGCAATTTCACGGCCGCCTGCGACATAACCACGATGCGAAAGGACAGTGGCGGCTACTGCTGGAAATTTTAAGGTGTTCTGCAAATTTTATTAAAAATAAACACCTATATATATCACGGAAATCCATATTTCTCATTTCCGTAGACAGACTGTCTATTAGACTGTCTGTCTGTATTTTTGTCCAGTAATCTCTGGCTGCTCTATAACTCAAAGTAATTTTCAGATTTCAATGAAACTTTGTCACTGTCATGAGGATGAAAAAGCGTTACAGTTTTTGAATGATTCATCTCCGAATAAATCCGTTTCATAAAATGCAGAAAAAGCAGCCTTATAATCAGATGACACTTTTTCGAATTTAATCACGCAAGAAAGGGCGCTCAAATTTTAAAACGTATTTTGAAATGGATACAAAACTAGAGCTCTCAAATCTAGAATACTATTTATCAGGCCTAGCTATTCTTCTTTTAAATTAATAATTAAAATTAAATAATTTCACCAAGTAGGAGCATCTACTCGTACAATCTAAATGGTCCAGTTTCGTGCTTTTTAAAACTGAAACCGCCTGTTATTTATCAGATATTGATGTATGGAGTTGGAATTTGGGAATCGGGACAAAGATTAAAAATCGAGAACATCATAGGAAACAATTCTCAAGTTTAATTATTGACCGGCACCCAAGAAGCAAATGAAAGAGCAACTTGTGACATGCCAGAACAGAGAAAACCATTTCTTCGAATGAAACACACCCTGTCGGTATGCAGGTGTACAATCAACGCACATAAATCAGGGTTTTCTAGAAACATAAAAGATCCTGGACCACCCTCACCCGATATATCTCAATATACGTAGGATATACCCGAGGTCTCAGTGGACCTCCCTTGTGGCGGTGTGTATATACTTCTTCGGCCCCCCGCTAGAGGTGAATGTCAGTTTGGCTGGGTGGGCGAACGTTTAAACCTTGATGTAGTTGTTCCCAGAGGGGTGCTTTGCCACCATCTACCTGGACGTTCCTCCATTTCGCTGTCTCTTGCGAACATCCATACCGGATATCATAATATAGTGATGGGGTTTGTATAGGAGCGTTGAAAAAGTAACTATTCGTTACTCGAATACTCGTTGCCCGGAATAGCGAGTACCAATCTGAGACAGTTTAACATAGAAATATACTACTGCTTATATTTACGCCGCCGGATTCAACATTTTGAAAAAAAATCATGGTTAAATAGGAAAACTAAATAATTATGACAACACTGCTTGAATTTCTTGTAATACTACGATAATTCGACGGTTTTCAAGTTATCGTTCATATTTTGCTATACAGTGTTGTCTAGTTTGATGTGAGTTCGTATGTTTATTGTTGAGTTTTGTGTGTGCGTTTATTGAATAAATTGTTAAGCAGTGTTAATAAAACTTATAAATATGGGTCGCCATTGCAAGTTTTTCAAGAAATCTGGTTTCTTGAATCGCATTCATTGTTTATGATATAAATTAATTATTAGAATAGACAAAAATTCTCATTCTATTCGAATATTCACTTAATACGCCTAATTACATACATTTCATACAATTCATTTATCTGCAAAAATGACTGTTAGGTTATCAAAATTACTTTTATTTTAGGTTTTCAAAAACCCCAGAGACAAGAAAGGAGGAAGTCATGGGATTATTTTACTAGATTATTCACATAAATTTTCATTTAGATATTTCAGGAAATCTGCATTATTCAGTCTTGATGAATGCTGTTTATATTTTCGTGTTATTTTCTAAATATATGTGTGGTGAATAACTCTCATTTGATCTATGTAAGGATTTTTAAAAAGTTGAGAAATTATGTAACATATCTAAAGTCATCAAGTAACACCAGACGACTTGAGCTACATTCACTTCGTGTTTTTCTCGATCATATTAACCACTTTTATTGCGTAGGTTCTTTGAATGTTTCATCTTTTTTCATAAGAGTGTCGCACAGTGGATAATTCGAATCATGAATCGAATACTTCAAACCGTAGATATCCGACTACTCCCATCTCTACCAATACAATTGGGCATCAAATAGAGAAACAGGTGCCGTGGGTTTAGCTGGGCTGATCCCGTTTCGAGAACGTTAATTGAGTTACATTTTATTGGACGTTATGGTGGACGGCTTTAACAGCTATTGACGGCCAACCCAATTAGCCTGAAACCCATCTGAAGAATTTTCAAGTGGTTGTTTGGGCGGGCACGATGTTAACATCCTCAGATAACCCTCTCGATTATTAGCCGCCTACAATACACTGTTTATGGGTCTTCAAAACCCTTGGAGTATTTGTGGCTAATTCTAGAATAGTTATTGTTGTTACTGCTGATCTTCGATTTGAGTTTATCGAAAGGAGGTTAGCCAATTAATTTACGCCAAACTATGCGTACGAGTATGTGCTTTTTCAGTCGCTAGTTTTGATAATGATACTATTTTGTAAAATAAGAAATGACATACAAAAGTGGCTGGTTGTCCAGTTTATCTAAAAAATCGACCACTGTGTAATGTAAAAAAAAAATTCGCGTGAGAAGGAAACAGATCAGGAATATGAAGACAAATATTCCTATGGCACATTATACGAGTATATTATCAAGTAGCGTTTACCGATTATTATAATGAAATACTAAATCTATCAATAAACATAAACATATTATGCATACCCTCAACAAAAATCCAGTTGGATTCCATGTAAAAGATCTAATCATCGACAGAGACATGGAATAGTGTCGTGGGGGCCCTCAAATTATAAATAATTGTGTGAACAGACTTACCCAAACTGGGAAAACTCGACATTTATGTAAAGGAGACCAGCGGAATTAATGAAGCTGTTTTGAAGCAGACAGATGCTTGTCTAGTTTACATATTCGTCGCATTTAAAAGAAAAGACGTCTTCATATAAAGACTTCTTGGAATAGGAAATAGCGTGGTATGCACGAAATGCAGCTTTCTAGTGACGCGTACTTTATACCATCATTTATCTTTAGAAAGAGTGGCATGACTTTTGAAATTTGTTTTTTTTGTGTGCCGTCGTTTGGAGTGAGATTGATTATAAAAATAGTATTTCGAGAAAATTATATTTCATAGTAAATAAATTGAAAATGAATAAACTTTTTTAAAAACAGCTTTTATTAGAATGTGCAAATATGAATAAAATAAACTTTTCTTTTAAAACTTTTACCATCAACTTATAACATCATTACACAATTTATATGATATGAAAGTTTTTTTCGCGAGATTTAAGTACTCCTATTTACTTAGTCAGAAAATCAGGTCCAGTTATTCAATTTACTTGTTTATCTACACAGCTAAATCTCGCGACAAGATTTTATATCATATAAATCATGTAGTGCCGTTATAAGCTGATAATAAAAGTTTATTTTATTCTCTTTAGGGTATTTAAATAAAAGCTTGTTTTCAAAAAAGTTTTTTACTTTTAATTTATTTTTTACCTTTTAGTTATCGCTGGAAAGATCTGCAAATATCCCAGTACATCAAAATTTCAGACGGATTGGAGCAAAGGAGTTTATGATCACCATCTTTTTTTTACTCTCATTCGTATTCTAAATCCTTTCATTTGATGCCCATATTGTAGGAAAGTATAAAAACTTATTTCGCCATATTGGGTGTTCCGCCATGTTGGATTCAGAGTGACGTCACACCGCTAACCATGCATTGTCATCCAAACTAATCATTCATACAAAATTTCAGCTCAATCGGTTAAAGATATCTGCTTCAAAAATGAGTTGCAATATTCCACCCAAACAAACATAGTTACATACATACATTGCAAGTTAAATAAAAGCTTGTAAAACCCTTTTTGTAGATAATCGGTCTCAGTAGATATTTGTTGGAAGCAATATCGAACAACCAGAAAATATTTAAGAAAATAATAAAACATTCAAACGTGTAAAAATGTCCTGAATACTACATTTCGAAGACGTTCATATCTTTTTTGAATAAAAATAATATGTATATTCAATTAATATATACCTTACTTATTCTCATGTCTTATTTTGATAAGAGCTGCAGTCTACTCTATTCATTCAATCGAATAATTTCAAAAATCAACTTCCTAGTCACAAAGCAAATGTCAGAATAAGTTTCATAGATAATAAAGACTGGTGCCTAGTGATTCCAAATCAACGACCGTTTCAATAAAAAACCTGAATCCGACCAAGCATTCCAAGACAATGGCTGTTCTTTCACGCAGTTTTTCATCAAACCAGAAAAGGGCAAGGCTCTAAAAGAACCATTTGTTGGTGATTTTGTGGCTGGTAATTCCAGAAGAACACGACTCTGCCTAGCGATTCTAGATGTTGGCGACAGATAAACTGAAAAAAGGGCAGGTAACTGTCGCTGCTTATCGGATAAGGATCAGTCTGTCGCCAGGAGATCCTTTTGGGGAGGGTTAGACTGGTGTATACGTAGAGGTGATTTTATTTTGGGTAAAATATCCGGTTTTATTTGAAGATTTTGTCAACTCTTTGTATACAAGATGATATTTTTAAGATAGACTAGGTACTTTTAAAATATATTCCTCATGGTGAAAGGGCCCAAAATGCCAAGTGGGGATTTGTTCGAGCGTCGTGGAGACCTAAGGGATTTTGAGGATTCGATGCCTGAAATAAAAAAATGCTATATGAAAATGTAAGAAAGAATTCACATGGAAATACTCACAGTTTGATATTAACGGGATTTTATTTAATTTTTCCTAAACTTATTAATTATTTGTCATTAGCATGGAACGCATCGTGACCAACTAATGACGATACACAAAATGGTTCACCTAACTTCAACATCACTTTGGCAAACGTTAACTTCTTCAGATAGCCCGGTCAAATCCGTGGCCTACTTTGTAAATCCTAGGATTAATAATAGACAATTGTACAAATCGAATTTATCACAAAGCTACAACGCAGTCTCGCGATTTCTAGGTCGACTACGAACGCGGCGAAACAGTTAAAAAGATTTAGCGGCATCCCAAAAGGAAACTTTTAACTGGATTGTGCATCTGGATCGACCTGATTCTCTCCCAACGCTAAATGGAAGGCACCAGATTTTAATCGGGGTTTTTTATTTAAAAATCCACGTTCATGTTAAAAAAAATAATTGAACTGTTATATTATAAGGCATTTAATCCCTACAATAAATCGTATGTATCAGCTGTTTCGTCTTTCTCAGGACTTCTTAGTCCGATCGCCGTTTTTGGTGCTTTATAAATTGCTTCCGATGCCTGCATCAAGCTGATGTATTCCTTGTGCTGAAGTCTCGCAAACTGATCTGCCTTTCTATTGCCGATAATTCTAGTTTACTCGGTTCTTATTGCCATTCCCAAACAAGTGCAGAGGTCACCTTGAAACCCTCCAGCGCTCTGAGTGCCGCTTGACTGTCAGTGAATAGGGCGATCATTCAGTTTTCATACGCTCGCTTATTGCTTATCCTTGAGCATTGTAAGATATCTCTCTCTCACACACACACACACACTCTCTCTCTCTACCATAGATTCCCTCTCCTGTTCGGACCCTGACCGATCTGTGTTCCAGGTTACGTATGTGCCAGATTCGATGCTTTTTCGTATTATCAAACTCGGTGATGGAACATAAATTTCAAGAGAGTGACATATACTATAAAAGTGTTGTCTAAAATGACTGCAGTAGAGCTGAGTGTATCGAAGCGAGCTATTTGACGGTTAACAACAGCTCGGCGATGTTAGAAACTTGGTTTTATTCAAAATGATTTTACGCTAATGTAGTTTTGGTGAAGTGTTCCGCTATTAGGAGCGATGTTGCTTGCACTTTGCCTGCCGAGGGATTTGACGTCAGTGGCGTACTACAATGGGTGGATCTTTATTCATGAACGTCAAAGCTATGCAAGTTTTGAAATAGAATATATAATAGATATTTATCAATGACTGCAATTTCTAAAAGACACTTGACTAATTATTAAAAGAATTGGAAAGAGAATAATTTTTGTCGCCAATGGGGATTGAACCTACAACCTCCTGCATTCTCGGTAAACGCTTTAAGCCATTAAAATACATTATGGACATGTTATTGTTGATGGACACAATTATCTCAATGTCCCCATAAATCTGAACAAAATGCTGCGCCCGCCGAAGTAAGGTCTCAACCATTCAAGTATTTACTGCATTTTTAAATTGCGTTAAGTAGAAAATTGAGTACCAACTATCCCAAGAAAGCACAAGAATTCTTTCATCTCCAAACTTCACGAACTATAGCGGTGTCCATTGACAACTCACGAAGTCAAACGCCAGGCTATACTGACGAGTCTAGGCTAAAGACGAAACATGCATTGTCTATAGCAGTGCATAGTGTATAGCATACTCTTAATAAGAATTCTTTCCATTCCACTATGTTTTTCTCAATTGGCATGCGTTCAAAATATCCCTTCATTGGAAGGAGATGTAACGCTCAACAGACTTAGAAAAAAAATATTACAATCACACCCTAACCTAGCATAGGTATGTATATATAACGTAATTGCTCTCTACTACTTTTTATTGATGATAATTTAGACATACAAGATGAATTTTCATATTAGCCAGATTCACTAAAGCCATCTATTAGACAGTAGCTAAACCTCACTACAACGCCATCTATTATTAATCTGGGAGTTTAAAAACTTTATAGCGGAGTTCTGGCGATTCGTTCTGATCTGCAGTAGTTCAGTTTTAATCAGAATTTGATAGGAAAAATTTAATCGATGCAAAATACACCCTTCTTCTAGACATGTTAGTAACGTTACTGCACAGAGGAAGTTTCCACCACCATCATTAGTATTATTTAATTACACAAAGTTTGAGGAAGACGACGTAGGGGTGCGGGGAGGAAAGTAGGAAATAGTTGCCGCTAGTACGTACAACACATACACATACATACTGGGATAACAGTCGCTGAAATCTCACATTAAACTTTAGCAGTTTATCAACAATGTGCCTGTCTCTGTTACAGTATGTGTTACTGAATCGTTGACGTTATACCATCACCGAATTTGGAGCATTGCAACCACTATTTGCAAGATATACTATCTACTCCGAGATATAGGCCAGGGTATCTGTTAGCTCACTCCACAACGCCGAAGTTCTCCAAAAGAACGACTTTTCGAAGAAGCGTGTTCGAGGAGTTGCAAGTCCTCTACTGTTTGCTGTAATTCTGAACAATATGCTGCCTGAACTAAGGTATGCAGAAAATAAGATTAGATGCTATTTCTAATAGTTCGTTGATGTACAGCAAAAAGAGCAAATTTGCAAAGTAACTTGATTTTTCCCCATAGTTTGTATACTTCTCATTATTTTTGCACCGTTAGCAATGGCAAAAAGTTCACAACTATAAAGAAAATTCTGTTCATCTGTTTTGACGGCAAATGTGTGATTATTAATCTATTTCTAATACGTGCGCAGGATTACTTGGGTCAAAAATTTAACGATGATAAAACATCGTTTACCAGCGCCAAACAAGTTTTGAGATCTCCTCTTGAGTGTTTAAGTAGAAAAAAGTTTAAATTGTTCCCTGCCACGCTCACAAGGAAACTGCAACAACTTCTTCCGTGCCTTTTGCCTTTTCCGCAAAGTTAAAAGATCCTGCTAATAGAGCTTTTTGCGCCACATAATGCTGACGCAGTGTTTAATTGGCTCCTAATTCGTTATACCCGGTCCCTCCATTTTGATGCAAATTACTTTTTGGTAGTTGCGTTAAAAATTGCTCGGTGCTGAATTTTTAGTGGGATTTAATTACGCCGGCAGTTTTTTCTGCCCTTTTTGGAAAATACCGCCGCTATTTCCCTTAAAATGCATAGTTTTGGAGGGACATGTGTTACAAACCAGAGAGCTGTGTGGAGGGTACTCGGAGAAGAGAGTCTTATAAATTATGACCAATCTGTATTACAGTCGAACGGGTGTTGGAAATCACACATCAGAATCAATCGAAATACAAAGAGGGGTGAGACGGGGATGCGTTCTATTGCCTACACTTTTTAATGTATATTCTGAAGAAGCTATGGAAAACGAGGACTGTGGGATAACGGTAAGTGATACACGAGTAAACAACTTAAGATATGCGGACGATACAGTAATTCTAGTGAAGAGTGTTGAAGGTCTACGAAGACTAATGTATATATTGTATGATTTTCGCTTAACGGTATATTAAGAGGGGACTGTACCTAGAATAAAAGGCGTATCATTATTAATAAAGAACGTTCCATATCTTGAAGAATGAGCGCTGGGAACGAAATATTGGAAACCCATGCAAAACGCCTTTTATTCCAGGTGATCTCTAAGCAAATCTAATCAATGTTATCCTAACTATAGACGAAAGAAATGTGGGAAAAGCTTTATTTCCACACACCATTCATATTTAAAGCTATTACTAGTAGTTATTAACTACAGTTAGGCTGTTTCAACCCCCAACCAGTATTGCGCCAACAAATCAAACGTGCCATTTTGCCCCACTCAAAATAGGTTATGTTTATTTTTGATTTGTGTTTCCTATTTTGCGGTTACTTCCAACCTTTTTGGATAATAATTTGATATAAGCCCATAATTTTATATTAACTAATGAACAAAACATGATCTCCACTATGCAACAGACCTGCTATAGACATGCATGTATCGTCTTTAGCCTAGACCCGTCAGTATAGCCTGGCGGTCTAGCTGTAGAGAGCAATCGGGTGGTGTATACGTAACCCAGCCAATGATGTGATAGCAACATCAACACTCATCTCCAAGCGTCACCCTCTATGGGGCAATCCAGGTGTTAGGAGCTTTGACTTCGTAAGTTGCCAATGGGCGTCCCCGTAGAAGACGACACTTGGAGATGAGTTGATCATACGATGACATGATACGAAAACAGACAATTTATGTAAAATCTACAAAATGTAAAAGACTGAAACTCGTAAACGTGTAAACATCAACATTCCGCCAGAAGAAACCAGCTGGTCTGAAAAGCACGGTAAGAGGAACAGGTCTTGTAAAAGATAAATTAGACACTTTTATGTTGTTCTGTGACGTAATTAAAAATTAGTAAAGTTATAAATTTCCGAGTAGCCGTTACCTTCTTCGGTTTATATGCTATAAAACGTGGAAGGCTAGCACCATGTGGTCCTTAATTGTTAATGGTAATTGAATGACAAGTTTGTAGCAGATAACGCGTTTTATACATCCAGTAATCAATGGTTTCCTGAATTAGTATTTCAAGTTATAATTTCAATGCACTCATTCACAGTATACAATTCCTAGTCTCACAGAAATGAAAATAAAAAAAGGATAAATTATTGCTTAAAAAACACGCTTCAATAGAAAACCACAATAATTCAATATAGTTGAATAATGTTCGATAGGTTCAAAATAAAAATTAAGTGTATAATAAAAAATGTATTCTGTTGTAAAAAAAATGGGGAGGAAGGTTTTTACGATATTTTTATACTGCTCTACTTTTATAAATAGGTACCAATGAACTGTGAATACCAGTAGATATCAAGTACCTCACGCTTTTGTAAAATCAAATACATTTTTTCACTTTTTTATTTTCAGCTTATTAAAAATCATTTAATCAGAAAGCGTATTGAAAAGAACAACAAATGTATTTGATCGAAATATACATACATCATTAGAAGGGGAAAACTCACAAGCTCACAGATAAATATGATACAGACATAAGACGAGTATTTTACCATGTAGATGTATCAATTTTCATACTCTTATGATTCTTTCTTTATAGAACAAAATGTTCTTAGTGCTTATTGCAAGCTTCTGCTACAAATAGAATCAGAAGTACTGAATCTCTATTTACAAATTCCACGACTGTACGTAAAGCTTAAATATAGTCATTTCATCCTCCCACGCCCTCCCACCTATTCTGATGATTTTCAAAGCCCTCTACGTTAGCAATGCAATTTTCTATATGTTATTATCGAGAAAGCTCAGATGTTCTGAATAATAAATTGAGAAAACCACACGTAAAATAGCAAACTTATTAGAAATTCCTTCTCATTTATTCCTCAGCCATATTAGTCTCAGGATATAATCATATCGATGATTAATTGGTTTCTTAAGTGGGTAGGTGTCACTATAAATCAGATTCATTAGAAGCGTATCATATCAGGTGATAGTCCCAGAAAAGTACACCGTATCTTGGACATGAGATTACCAAAATCTTTTTATGTATCTAGGGTTTTCCAATACGCCCCAGAACGGAGTGATTCGAACAGTAGTATCGCCTATGGACTAACATTTATCTTTGTCTGTTTTTCCTCCTCGCCGTCTAAATCCACTTCAGGGATTCCTTATGTAGTTGTTGCCACATCTCCTAGACTAACGTTGACCAAACCAACTAATGAGTTGAATCATGGGAGGTGTTGATCACTTACACAACTCGGCGGTTCTCTATTTCGTTACACGCAACATAAATCAACCTGGTTCACTGATGATAAAAGGGACAGTTATGCAATTGTAATAAATCTATGTGCGACCGTTCTTCGAGTTCCAGACCTGCGAAAATGGAATTTGAGAATTCCTAGGAGTGTTCCATGGTATTAAATTTGCGCTGCTGACATCCTGGATATACAGGGTGTGTGAATCGTATTCAAGGCATCTCTTGACACAAACAATGTGAAGCAGAGCGAATACAACTTCACGGAGAGTCCCTCATGCAAAGAAAGAAAGCAAAATAACGCTCCATAAGTGCTGCGAGAGAATAAATGTGTCCATGCACATTGACCTTAGAATGCTGTAGATGGTAACCATCGCAACTCCAAGAGTTCCTAATTGGAATCGCTAACGTCCAGAGAGCATAAGCATATCAAGAAGAATATTGATTTTTTATACTCCGTATCGTTACGGTACCGACGAAAGATCCAATGGCAGCATGCGCCACCCCATTAATGCCGGCATTTCACATGTCACCGCATTCTAAAATAGCTTGAAAAACGAATCAAGCGATGCGGCAAATAAAATTAATTCTCCGTGACGACAACAGAGAAGGCTGTGATGCCGCCACAGCCGCCGTTGATTCTATTTTTGATGTTCACGCTCCGGCAATGATCGAAGAGCAAAAGCCCAGATAACAAATGCCTCTCGCGCACAGCCCTCTCTGTTTTTGTTGTGACGTGCGCCCGGTTGAAAAAAAATACGTCGACTCGAAATGGGGTTGGTTTAATTTTGTGGTGTCTGTTGTTTTTGCTGTACCCGAAAATATGTCAGTTGATTGATATTTAATAGGCTGCTGGGATCTCTTTTCATTTCCCACTTTAATAGGCGAGAAAAATTTCCAAATCTAGATATTATGCTTTCTCTATGTTCCATCATATATATACAGGGCTTTCAGAAAGTTTGGAATGACTCAAAAATATACAGGATGTCATTTCAGTTTCCGGGGTTTTTAAGGAAATAAAAGGCGTTTCTCATGGTTTTTCAATATTCCGTTTCTAGTGCTCAATTTTTAAGATAATAGAACGATTTTTTGGCAAATGGTTATATGCTCGTGAGGAGCCATTTCTGTAGTTTTCTATACAAAATTTTAGATATTGTCAAATGGATATTGACATTTTTTTACTCATTTCGAATGTTTTTTTGTAAACGAAGTAACCAAAATATCAAGAAAAACGGGTACAGAGCCATCCTCTCTCTATGATCTACATAAAAAATATTTCCAATATGTTCAAAATCATGCACTTCAAACAAAATATTGTGGCACTGTACATAAACATATTTTTAAAAATTGAAAAAAGGGCACGAGTATAGAACCAACTTTTTCATCATTTAAAAAAAATCATTCTATTGAATTCCATTAAGAAATGAGCGCAGTACAAAAATTATTATACAGGGTTGGACATAAAGTGGAAGCGAAAATGCGGTGAAAACGGAAATGATTAGAATAATAAAATGAATAGATACTGAATTAGCAATACGTTTTTATAAATATTACATTGCTCAAATTGAGATATGAATCATTCATTCCTTGGGTAAGAAATCAATCAAATAATTGGTCTAAAATCTCGGTGGGCGGGAGGTAATTCCCCTTATTATCCCCCCTCTCCCCTGTATACGCCTGTGATGTTTTTTTTAACGAAAAACGAACCTTGGATACGCTGAATGAAATGCAAATTACACGTTGCATGTCTTTGTATGCTTATTACTGAAAGCATGAGAATTATCGTGTGTTTATATTCGATGTGGTGCAGACAACTTGAGGACAGCCACTGGCGATCAGGCAGGCTATCGCGTGAAATGAGGTTATGCGATTCTGCGGAGCCGACAATGTTATCCTTGGTGAGCGTGGAAGATTACGTCCATGCAGTCTATTCAATTTTGTTCGTTGTATGCAAACAAGATGCTGCAATATATTTGTGGAATAGGCGAGGAAGCATTGGAGTCGCGAAAAAACTTCCAATTCGAGATTTTGGTTTTTCTTTATGTTTCGTGAGATATGCATCACGAAAAACCATGTCATTATTGAAACCCTGGAAATATATTAGAAAATAGTGTGTCACTTATCACTGATACCCTTTTATTTTCATAAACAGTAGAAATGACACCTGTTTAAATTTATTGGAGTTAACGGTCTCTGAGAGTTGCGTCGTGTAATCTTTCTATTTGCTTTTTTTATTTGCTTGTTTAACACTTTTTTATGGCCATTTCAAGTTCCCTGAGTAGTAAAATCCAGTCAGTTAATTTGAGAATGTTTCTCATTGAGTGTTTATGAACACTTATTCACATCCACTGAAAATTTGTTGTTTTTTCCCTTTTACTTATTTACATTACCTATTTCCATCCCATAAGTTGTTACTGACAACGTTCTTCCCCACCATTTCCCCTCAGCAAGAGACATACCACTGGCATGCATTTAAACACGCCGCTTAATTCTCTGAGAGTCTCACACTTTATGCAAAAATAGCTCATAGAATGATTCTATCAACACGTCTTGGCTGATTAGGGCCTATATAAGCTTTTCTCTATCTGAAAAACGTGCTTAGCGATGCAAATGCAAGGACAACCTGCAATACAGAGCACGCTGTTTCAGAGCCGCCTTTAATTCATCATAAAACCCGGCGCTAAGCCGCACAAACAACCCGGTTGTTTGTTTCGTTTATGGATTAATCGTCGGTGGAAGGACGAAAGTAGCAGGTTGCACATGTTTGTTGACTAGGAACGAACACGAACCAGGTAATAAATTAAAGGCGATACGCGATCTACCGTTCTCCGCTTTTTATATTTTTAGGGAAATTTTCTGTGCATATGATTTATCTCTTCATATGCCATCCTCAGATGTAGCAATTGACACAATCAATCATGAATGAAATTTGGAGACAACGTGATGTTTCACTCACATTGTATGAACGCAATTTGACTGTCTTTATCCACTATAAGTTGTCTATATTTTTCAACCCCTCTCCCTCCCAAAAACGTTTAAAGAAAATTGATTTCAAAAGATCAATATTCATTTACTACAGTGCAACCGATGTTTCGTAAAAATCTTTAAGAACAAATAAAACTCTTGTTCTTTCAATGAAACGTTTCGATTTATATTTAAATCATCGTCGGACTGTCAGATTTGACTTTTAACAAAGGCTAACTAGATAATTGTTGTGAACCGCTTTGTTTCCTGTTTTCTGTTATTTATACTAAATCGTCTACAATTTTTTTATTATAACCATTATTATATGCTTTATGTTTAATAATTCCGATTTTACTTTTGAAGATCTGAGTTCATTCACAACTCTATGTATCATCTAATATACAGCTATTTTATGATTCATGGAATGACGTGAATCTGCTGGAATTTTTGTATCTGTATGTGTCGGTTTACTAGATATTGAAATACGTATCATCCAATATTTTTTTCAGTTTTATTTACACATATAAATGGCAATGATCCTTCCCTTCTTGGAACTCTGTGCCCCACATAAATCAATATATGGCCGGTCCACGGCCATGCCATCTGGCTAAGAACGGGGCTTTTACAGCTAGCTGCTGTCCCATCTACTTATCTGTGGCAGAATGTCTTTCGCGAGCGGCCGCCGCCTCTTTATCTTTGGTGTCGGCCCCATTATTTCCGCTTTTTATCACTCCGTTTACACCCTAAATCAACCGCCTGCTCCCTTTCACGCCACGATGTAAAGCCTCCTTTCTGCCTCTCGCTTCATCAGGGGCGTTGGACCGTTTTTCTTACGGAAGGGGGGCAATCACGTGGAAGTTCAGCTGGATAAAACAGCTTCTCCTGTCCTTACAAAGACCGCTTCCCGGAGTTTTTCACTGCACCGGAAAATTGTATTCCCCGGAACAGCTGCTGCTACTCTACAAGACTCAGATCTGGCCATCGCTGGAGTACTGCTCGAATTTGTGGGGATGCGTATTATCATGACAGATGTTCGACCGGAAAATAACACCCAGAGCCTCATCAGGTTGAGCTTTCAACGCTTCAAACGAGCCTCGTCCAAAAGTTGTTCTTTTGGAGAACCTTGGCGTTGTGCAATGAGTTACCTCAGAGTTGGTCTCTCGATGGTTACAATCTACATTTATCCTCTCACAGCGCTACTGAAGCTGCCTTTCCACGAGTTTATCTATAAGAAACACCCTTTCCCTCCCGTTTGTACGCCCACAGTCACACCGAGAATGGTGTCGTGAGGGCATCTCGCGCGTTTCGGTCGAGTGCTCCGGAATATTGGGGTGAAGCTTTTGAATATATGCATATGAGAAATAATCGATGGGTTGGAGGGTAAGATGAGCCCTTGGGCTCTTGTTTCCATGAAGCTGACACTCTCATTATGCAGAAGCTGATCGATATAGTTAAAAAGAGGTCACACTTTTTGCTTGATATCCATCTACAGGTCGACCTTCTTCTTCAAGTGCAAAGCGCTGGTCGGTGATAAAATCTCCATTTCTGTTCTGTGGCTATAAGCCTACCAGGACACCCTCACGCATAAGGCGATACTCATTCCAAAGAAATATACCTTAATTAAAAATTTAATTTTCTCCACAACTAAAATTTTAATACTTTTCTAACAAGTACTCAACGTTTTCTTAGTAAAGTGATCATGTTTTAAAATTGAGCCCCATGTACTTCGATCAAGAATACAACCATCTTGAAAATTTCAGCACCTCCATCAGCAAAGTCTTGGTTCGAAAATACTCGCTCCAAGTAATTCATTTATTTCATGTCACCATCTTCGTCAACAACATTTTAGCGGTACCCGTCTTCCATTTCATTTCTGTTCGCGCGCCTATTATTTTTTTAACATTTTACAATAAAATTGAACTATTTGCGCCAAGATTATGAAATTTATTATGAATTTGGCATTCTTACTTTCAAGACTTATCCTGTTTTTAATTGGAAATATTCACTGTAGTTAACCCTATATGATCGAAAATATAGAATTCTTACTTCAAGATTACTACACAGAATATCTGGAAATTGTAATTTTCGCGATTACAATACTTCCGCATTAGGCTTGTATTCCTGACAACTTGTTGTTTGTCCTAGTTTGGTAAACCCAACGTGCCCTTAAGACAAACGTTTAGAAGCGTTAGACCACGCAAAAATGTAGTTTGTACGGATCTGAAGTTTTGACGGATCGGAGATCCTTACAAAATCGAACCGGATCTGGATCGATCTAGGATCTGGATGCCGGATCCTCAGATCTAGATTTTAGATTCAGATGCGATTCATGATAGTGTATAGACATACAAAAAAGATTATTATTTGCAGCACAAAATATTTCAATTTCTTATTGAGCAAAATGAAACAAATACATTTTATGTAGACACATTCTTATTTTCATATGAAAATACCAGTTGTCTACATTCTCCTTCTTTTTGAACGAATAATATTTCCTGTAGTGGAAAACACTCTTTCAGAAGGTGTGGCTATCGCAGGAATACGTTAGGTGTGATAATTTTTTATATATTTTTTTTCAATTGCTTTCCACCATTCTAGTGACATCTATTTTTGTCGAGATTTTGCTCTTGAATATATCTTTCAACTTCATTAAACTCCTTAGTGCCTGATGGTTTCGGGAATAGGCAATCTAATACACTGAAGCTGTCTGTATTTCCTTCTTCTCTCGGATTGTCAAATCTTTCTAATATCTATTCCAGGGATTTAGTTGCAATATTTTTTATATTTCTAGGCAAAGTGCCTTTAAACCTCGGATCAAGGATTGAAGACATGTCATGGATAGTTAAATTTGTATCTTCTACACTTCAAAGGAGTCTTGAACTTACTTCTTCAGTAAAACTAGTTTTAAAAAGATTTACAGCATAGTAAATAGTCTTCACCTATATCTAAGAAATTTGTCAATAAGGACGCCATAAGAGGTTTTGCCATACGCAACTCTGAATACAAGGATCCCATAATCGGATCTCATATCCGGATCCCGGATCTTAGATCCGGGTCTCAGATACGAATATTATATTCGGATTGATCCGGATCCGGATTGTGCAAATTGAAAATTTTCCTTGTCTAATGTGCAGCACTAGTTTGTATGCACTATTCACAATCCTTCTAAGCAACGATTAACGCATGTTTCGAAAAGCTCCTTCTAAATCTAAATACATTTATGGTATCTTTCCAGTCATGCTACGTGTCTTCCAAGATTTCAATTCAATTACCTTCGTGTCGTACCTTCACGAGAACCGTCCCACACCCATTCTCAGTGTGATACAAAGACTAGACAACATTTATATGCATCCTAAGAGGTGAAACATGCACAACGACAAATAAATTGGAATAGAAAAGGTTGTATGTGTGTGATGTAAACAGGCGCGCCCTTTTATTCCGACAATTTCCATTCCGAAATGATTCCTCGCGGTCCACGAAGCGCATTAAGTTCGGAATGAAAGCAAAATAAACGGGATATGATAGAGGAGGACCAACTGCGGTTGAGCAACAATACACACGCGATCCCACAGAGCCGGATCTGAAGTCCAGATATTATTATTCAACATAGAAAGACATTAATGTATACATTTAACAGCAATCCATCATGAAACGGTGATTGATTCGGAAAAGAAATGATTATGACAACACTGCTTGGACGTATCGAGTCAGACGTACTTGAATGAAATTCAATGGTTTTTAAGTTGTCATTCATATTTCGCTATACACTGTTGATTAGTTTGATGTAAGTTCGTTTGGTTGTTGTAAACTTTTGTGTTTGTTTTTAGAATAAATACGTGTGCAGTGTTTGTGAAACTATTAGTAAAATATGGGTCGTCTGTGCAAGTTCTACAAGGAGTCAGCTCTTTTGTATTTTGTGCATGCGTTATACAATTCAAATTTTTGTCTTGATTATATCTTTTTTTAACGTTTCCAATATTGTTTCTACGTATGCATGGGTATTACTTAGCAATAATTTAACTATACAGATTTAGCACTTTGAGGTCCTACATATGCCTCTTGAGTCAAAGACACCTCATTGCGCTGGCCGCGAGACTACGGCATCAACAGGGAAGTCATAGACACGGGTTCGAGTCCCGTCCGCATTAAAAACATTTCTGGAACTGTCTCGCTCCAAAATGTATGTCTCTAATCACACTTTCAAATGTCAGATGAGCCAGAAACAGTTCAAGTCCGTGCCTGAGCGTTGATAATGGGCTAGACACCAAGCCGACCTTGGTTCGTCCGCGATTGGAGGCAACCCTTTGGCCAGCGTATAGGCTCAATCAAACCGTTATTATCTGGGGTGTAGCGCGGCCACATCGATAACAATGTCCATGCATGGCTGATCGCCTATTTCCCCTACGACTCACCGTATTGTAGGCTTACCATTTATACACACAGACACCAGGCAGGTCAAACGTACGTATACATATGTTGGGGTTGTGACGCGCCCTCAAGTAAGGGACAATGCTGCCATTATTTATGTTTTTTTTTTCGAGTGTTATTTTTATTTCTGGATTGCTAAGGGGAGCAGAGAAGCATGTGGACAATCAGCCTTTTCCACGAGTTGTTCTTTTGACCACTCTGCTTTGGTGGAGATATAACACAAACCTTAGTGTTTGGAGAAATTTCCAACTCTCATTTCCATACAAAACTATGATTTCTAACTATTCCAGATTTATCATGATTTTATAGTAGAAATAAAAATTTAGATAAAGTTGATCAAATAGTTTCATCAGGTAAGAACATCTACAAACTACATTTAATACAAAATGTTGAACAGAAAAACCCAATCACGGAAAAAGGCGAAAAAAACGAAAAGGAAGTTGGAAAGTGCGGAACACGTTGCCCCGAAGGTCGTTACGTCGTGAAAATAGTCATTTTCCGGGGCATATAACTTTTGATTGCACTGCTCCCCGTCAGCTCATAATTATCGCAGTTTCCTTTATTCATTAAACTTAAATACTTCAAGATTATTTTCGCGACGGTTCGCTTTTCGCTCTCTTCGCACTGAACCTGACTTGATTTCCCTGGGGTCGGGTCGTCCTCACATCCACGGAGACCGGAAAGTTTGGAATAACGTCGATCAGCCCCTAAAGTAGTGGGTTTATCATCGTTTTACTAAGTGAAGGTGGCTGTGGTTTTAAGATAGTGTAAGTTGCCTCTCAACTATATCACTTTAACATTGAAAAAATTGCATTAGATTATATAGCAGAGAAAGACAAAACACTACTACTTACATTTAAATACAATTAATTATCAAACCATGGTTGCCAAATGTACGGGTACGCCGCACAGACACTAAGTCCGACTGCGTGAATTCCTATAGAACATTTTTTATAAAAATCATGGTTGAATACGACACACAGAAATATTATGACAACACTGCTTGAACTTCTCCAGTACGACGTACTACGATTATTCAACTGTTTTCAAGTTGTCATTCAAATTTTGCTATCCAGTGTTGACTAGTTTGATGTACGAGTAAATTCGTTAGTTCATTGTTGAATTTTGTGTGTTTTTCACTAAATACTTAAGCAATGTTGGTAAAACTTATAAATATGGGTCCCCAGTGAAAGTTTGGTAAGAATTCAACTCTTTTGAAGCCGCATTTATTGATTTATTGGTAAGTAACTGTAAGGTTATACTGATTTGTGGTTATTCAATGACGTACTTAAAGAACGTCTCATTATTGTTTTATTATAAATATTAGGTTAAAATAAAATTGGCTTGAATTGAAAATTGAATTTTCGTGAGGTTCAACCCAGTTTTGCCACTAAATATTCACCTTATATGCTTAATTACATACATTTTTGATAGAGACAACTTCGTTAATTGCAAAAAGATTGTTTGATACAATCAAAAGTTTCTCACGTGAGTCTCAATAAATCCTTGATTTTTTTGTTAGGAAATCGTTAGAATATAGATATTTATTTTGATTTATTTCAAACAACATGATGATAATAATAATAATTAAAATCGTAATCATATTTGTTTACTCCTAAAATACAACGAGAATTATAAATACAATAAATATGGTAATATACACAAAAGAACAAACCCTATACATGAATAATAATAAACCCTCACAACAATATTTCATTCATATGATTCGACCTTTTTTCACCGAAATACCAGAAACTTGCAGTTACGTGACCAGACTATTGAAAATGCTTAGTCGCGTAGGTCGCGCTTCTGAGAAATTCGTAACACAAAAGTTTCCCATTTTTACGAACTCTTTTGCCCACACAGTATAATCCAAAAATCGTAAGATCGATAACAACAGTCCAGAATCATAACGATATTAACATTTTCATCATAAATATTAGAATTTTTTATTTGAAAATAAAGATTAAAATATATTTGCGTATTGAACATAATAATTTATGGTACGCTACTGCTGAGCCGCGTTCTTAGCTTTTTACAGTGTTGCCTTTATGGTACGTCACCTGCGTTGCAAGCATAACGTCTTTTCAAACAATCATTGTCTGTTTATTTATGAATGAAATGTTTTGTCTACATTTGAAGCTCGCTACAGACTTGATGCCAATCGTAGGTTTGTTACTTGACAAACAATCCGGTGTAAATGGACGCCCATCTGTAGAGCCTCTTAGCCTGTATTGTTTCCCAATTATACGAGGTAATTTGAGCCGTCCACAAATCTGCATGTCGAAATTAGATTGTTCGCTGATTCACCAGCATTTTTACACTCTACAGTGTATGTTGAATCCTGATTAAACAAGTCCCTATCAATTATGTATTATTTCCAGCAAGATTCTGAAAGCCCATGTAATATTTACAATACAGTAATAGCTCGCTTAATTATTCATCAATTTACGAGCATTACCGTGGGCGCGAGCATAGGCGGAGGTAACACGCTTTTTATCAGTTTCACCTGTATGTGTGTATGTTTGTACGGAATATTCGAACGCTATTTTCACCCTCTTTAAAACGACAGATCAATTTCAAATTTTGCACCTGTATCAAGGACCGATGACAACAATAGTTTAATGAATTTATACCATTATTCATTCACATAAATCAGTACGTTTAGAAGTGATAATATGAATTGAGATTATAATTATCTTTTTTACCAGTTTCTGAAGCAATACCAACGACATTTACATAATATTCTTCTTAAGACACTCTTGTTAGTTAAACCTGTAACTACAGTTACAGAATCTTTGCAATAGAACGACATGAGACTCAGACGAGGCCCCGTAAACGGAGATAATGCCCTTCAGACCCGTTAAAAAACATGCTTCTATACATAATAGAACTGTAAAAAATAAGAATAAAATGATTGAAGTGAAAGTCAATGTCATTGTGATAAAAGCGAAGCACCCCAACGCAAAATGACATTAATTTTCTTGTTAATCATTCGATTCTTATATTGAGAATTATTTTTCAACTTTTTAATCCAATCAACTATAAAAGCATGTTTTACCTTTGGAAAATGTCCAGCCCGCCTATGTGGCATTATGCGCTTGAGGACATTGTTCTCGTACGAGCCAAAGTATTTTTCGTGTTGACGGCCGTCGAATGATAAGCAAGATTCATGGGAACCGTTTTAACATTCTATAGAAGGTGTCAATTCATTTTCAATAAGATGCTCCCCGAAGCCGTATCATCATCAGATCGTTTTACGTTGTGGTCCCTCTAAGACACTGTCGATTTATGGTACATGGTTTTTGGTCACAATGGTCTCCAGCTAAACCGATGGAAGAAGTTTGGTTTCCCAGTCACACTGTTTAATGCTTTGAAGAATATGGTATTGCCATTTAAATGACACTTTCGTGGTCTGGAATCTACAGCAATCTACTGCCAGCAAGAGAAGCGGATCAGGAGGGGCCCCAGCATTTGCTGATTTTGTCATACATCGAGGGAGTATCTGACGCGATCAGAAAAATACGGAAACGATACGAATTTGAAACAAGATATTCAAGCAGCGCCACCCTACACGTTATCCTTTCGCCATTTTTTATTCTAATGATCCTGGTTCGGACTTATAGCTAAGCTAATAAAAGTGTTTGTCCTTTCGCAGCGCTCATGAAGCGTGATAGGCTCTCTCCCTTAGCGAGAGGTTTCTTTAAATGAAGAAATTTCTAAAATATATCTTGTTCATAGCAATTACGGTACTCTGATATTCAGACATTGACTTCGCGAAAAGGGAAAGCGCGATAAAAAGAAATAAAATTTTAGTTCGAGGAATCAGACAAAAGAATAATATTTTATCCATTCACCTGCACTCCTAGCATCAACTTCATGCGAGGGTAACCAAAGACATACAAAAGTTGGTAGACGGAGCCAGTCATTCATAAATCACTCATTGTTTAAACCGTAAACTATTGAATAGATGTAGAGCATTCACCTAACCAACGCATAATTGTTTAAAAAGATGTAATGCGTGCCACGAAGACGGACTATTCACTCTCTCTCTCTCTCTTTCTCTCTCATGGCGGCGTACCATAAAGGCAACACTGTTAATAGCTAAGAACGCTGCTCGGCAGTGGCGTATCATGCACTGTCATGTTTAGTACGCAAATATCTTTCGGTGAAAATGACAATATCCTTATGATTTTGAACTGTTTTTATCTATTTTTGCAAATCTTCAATTTTGGATTATTCTAGTTTATATAAGACAGGATAAATAGTATGCTAGATTTGAGAGCCCTAGTTTTGTATCCATGTAATGATCTAAAACAGTCAAATCTGACAGTCTGACGATTATTCAAATACAAATTGAAACGCGTCACTGTAGAGAAGAGACTTTTATTTGTCAAACTATGTGTTGAATACACAATCTTTTTATCTGAATGATGGAAGAGTTTCACCAAGTAAGAGCATCTACAATCTACATGATAAACTAAGACGTCTATAGTTTTTTTATATGTCATTGGCGGTAACCTTTACGTGTCTGCGAAGAATAGGAATCGATGAAACGAACCCTGTGCCTGGGCTCGAACAAACAGACCCGACATCGTCGGCAGGGTTGTTTGTTTAAAATGTTGTACAAGTTCGGCGGGAGCGCGAGTCGAGTATCACTGGTTATTGGCTTCCATTTGCATTCAGGTCGGCACTCGAAGGAATCGAGTTGGTCGGGCGGGTGCTCGAGTATCGCCTTCGATTGTTTTGTATGCACGTGAAGGGCCGTCAAGTTCGTTGGCGCAAATTAGCCCAGATTACTCCTGAAGTTACGTGACAACTTTACGCTGCACTTACTGACTCTATTTCTGAGCAAGGTTGCTGCTTCCACCATTTTCTACACCACTGTCACGTCTTATATGAGACAGCTGTCATTAATCACATAACAATTGAGTCAATGATATCCTATGACATTTAATGAAAATTTAATGTCAAGAGCTGTCAATAATGACAATTCATTTAAGGAAACAAAGGAATGTACTGAAATCGTTGTTTATATAATATAGGTAATTTCAACCCTGAATACCGTAACTAAAATGTTAAAAATGGTAGAACGTATATCAACACTTAGCATTTTTTTGGGAAGTGAAATTGATGGTCACGGTCCGATTATTATTAGTAAACATACATACAAACCCATAAATAATTAAATATATTTAAATGGAAGCTCTAGTAAATTATAATATGTGTATATTCTGCATTTCCAACGTGTCGAATAGATAACCTCATTTATTTTAAATTGTGTAAAATGGATGTTCCCTACGATACCCCGCCTACAGGCAAACGTGCAATTTGCACGGAACTAAAATGAACTCGCTTTTGAAAACGCATGTTAATCCGCTTTCATTCTACACATATAACAATGCGTCCACATTAATCCGAATGTAGTGTGTTGTTTTGTTTGTTTTTTTTGCGACTGCTCATGGGCGAATTTTGATGGTCACCAATACAAATTTTATTTAAAATTAATCCTTCCAAATTATTTTCAAAATTATTTTCTAACATTTTTATCCAAAAATTTTCCTACCATTTTATACTTCCTACATGTGCAAACGTTCTAGTAAATCAGACGGCTTTATGTCTGCGGAAATTTCCTAAAAAGATTCCATTTCACATTATAGTAATACATACATATCGGTTAAGCTAATAAAAGCCTGTTAAAACGCATCAAACCGTTGCATTGTGTTGTTTCTAAAGTAGGCCTTGGGTGTCACCTTCGTCACGCGGCGCTCTCCTATTCCCACTATCAATTCCACCAATCTACACGGAGAAAATGAGGGACATTTATTAATAACAATAACAATACTTCCGCTTGGAACGGGTAAATTGATCTGCCTTATGATGATAGTCGTTACGCGGCATTGTTGTCGCGCTGGCACGGTCGGTAAAGTGTGACAAAGAATTCAGGTAGCCGCAGCAACGTTACAATGGCCGGCATTTACGCTACAAAAGGCCTCTATCTAAGCTGCTATCACTTACATCATTCTCCCATTCGCTGCAGGAGAATGTATCAGCTTTATTACCTTCTTAGTCCTTGATGAGATTGGGTTTTCCTTTTTGTTTGCAAGGAATTAGGCAAATTGCATTTTCGTAAGTTTAATATTCATAATAAAAATAATATCGAGAATATAACATATTACCATTGCATTGAAAACGCTAGCAGGAACTGAATACACAGCGAGGCAGAACTCTGCAGCCAAATGACAACAAAATACAAACTGATAAGAAACGCTCGAAAACAAACAATATAAACTGTGCATACCGATACGACAGACCCAGCCAATGGACCTGATATCATTTTTCAATACAGGACAGAAAGATTTACCTATTTAAAAGATATGTCTATCCCCAATGACAACAATGATCACAGGACGTATGCTGTAAAGATCTCCACAGTCTAGCGATAGACTGCATTTGTAAAATATTATCTATAAAAAAATATGTATATTAAGGATGCTCTTACTTTGTGAAACTCTTCCAATTTTATTTCAAAGTAAATTTATGATAAGTGAAGTATAATTTTATCAAAACCTTCAAATATTCTGGTATAGTCGTCATCAATGAATATTTCTTGGTATCTAATCATAAATTATAATGAAGCTATCGCTTTGGCAATGATAATTATCCAATTCCATCTGTTTATAGGAGTGGAATAGCGCCATAAAAATAATGTACCCAATAGTAAAGTCATAAATCTAATCAGATACTAAAAATTTCTCCATTAAACTTTTGTTTATGGTCATCAGTTTATTCTTCTGGAATATCATTCGAGTGTAAACATTTATAGTTTGATGAAGATACTTTAGTGGACGAATATAATTTTATAGAACACTAAAATACGATCAGACTTGTTATTTCCTAATTCTGGAATTCTTGCAATAAAGTCGTTGAGAGTAAAAAGTTTTTATCGCATGTCAAAAAATAGGTCGCCTCAAGTTGGTGAAGAGAGGACGTCTTTATAGATAATTTATGAGTCCGTCAATATAAAATGTTTTTTTATTATGTAGCAGTTACTCACAAATATATGATGAGAAATTCTACCTTATCAATTTTTTATATTTTCACCATCATAGTGCGCTGATGCGTGGCAGGTAAAACAGTATCTTCTCATCCGAATACGGAATGGGCTATCTAACACCCAAGTTTGTCCATATTCTACCTACGAAACATCGTTTACAATTTCCGCGATCTTCATCTAGTGACTTAAATTTTGAACACTCAGTATATGTATGTTTTGATACCAGTAGCCGCTCAAAATGAAAAGAGTGCTGTGAAAACAACAGACGCAAGCGCGTAAAGTTGTCAGTTCATTATGAGTATTTTCGTGTATAATACATTCTTCAACTGAGTAGATTTACGATAACTTTGAGGTTATTCGGGGTTCTGTGAGAGATTTGGATGAAACTCGGTCTCTGTATATACGAATTTGATTTAGGAACAGTGATCAGTGACTATTGCTGGAAGATGAGATAATTCGATATTTGCATAGGTTTTGGAATGGCTTCTATCATCTGTATTTATTTCTACAAAATCGAATAGTAAATTTGTTTTTATTATATTAATGAATTTGATTTTTTATACCGATAACCAAAGGCAGAAAGCCGATCGCGCTCCAGAAGCGCTTCGAGAGGTCATTCATTGACCTTAAAACGCTGTAAATTGTAACTAGTAGTATAGCTGAAAAGCTCCATATTTTCTACGACAGTGTAAATAGAATTCAAAACCCTTTTAGGCGAGGTATCAATAGAATCCCATTCCAATTTGAACAAATTTGAAGGGTTTGCAATATTTTTGGGTCAAAATTGACTTATTTGATTTTTTTGAAATGTCTTTTCCCTAGCAGTTATGCCTTGCGGTACGTTTTCAGTGGACCAGCCTGTATACTAAACACTTCAGACCGGAGCTGCTAACTAGCCTACAACTGTCTACAATGATAAATATTTATCTATCACTAGGAATCCATCTAAACATCGTTCCCGCACATGTGTATGTGCATGTACCCGTATGCATTTAATTCAATCAATATCATAGTCTGCGTAAACGTTGTCGTGTTCACTCAATTGCTACATATTTCCATTTAAGGAAAGGGAAATAATTGGATCAGAGCAAATCCTAGCCAACCCTAAATCGACTGACAACGAAATTGAGTTTTACCCAATTATGTCATTGTGTTTATTCATGAAATTCAGTCGAGTTTATCGCCGGGATCCGATAGAGATTAATTGGTCATGCATAAATAAATAACGACAGCAATCAACAACAGCATAATTCTATCCAGAAGATGCCCTGCGCCAATGCGTGGAAAGTTTTGGATGCCACCGAATGAACAAAATAATAACAAAACCAGCGAAACATTTTTTAGGGCCCTGAATCCAAAATCGATCATTGAAGAGTTCGAAGATTTCTTGGTAACATTCCCAAACAAGTGCAAACTTCGCCCTGGGACCTTCCAAGGTCGTGAGTGTCGCCTGATTGTGAAAAAATAACATAGTTTGAGCTGAGCACTTTTTCCCAAATGATTTATCATATCACAATGTATCTATTCAGATTTAAAAGCTTCAATAAATCTGCTGAATGAATGTTGTACTTTTCTCTAAAAGAGTCACATTATAAACTTCATTCAGTAATTGTATGTGGTGAAGACAAGTTGGATTGGATCGGAGTGAAAACCCACAGGACAAGTTTCAGAAGTTACATTCATAATTGATTACGATACATAGAAGCATGTGTAGTGTATCAGAGGATGACAAGGAAACTGTCAGTTAATGTTGAGATATCCACCATTTATGCTTAATATGTAGACCATAAACACGAATCTATAAATAATTAAATACCGACTGCAGCTGTTGTCGAGATTTATTCTCAACCACTGGACACCATTAGTATGCACATAAATGTATGTTACAGTGATTTCCTCCTTGAAGAAACTTAGCAGTGCAACTTAGACTACAAAGTAATAGGAATAATTAGTTTGACTGTATACTCCTTGTTTTACTTTTTCTTTGATAAACATTTTTCTCTATTGGCAACTCCTTAGTAAAAGTAAAATATATTTTTTCGAAATTGATTGAAATCATGCAATGAGCTCCCAGCCATGTGATAGAATTGTTTTGAATAAATGAATAAATTACCAATATTCATGCCATTGCCTGATAAACTTATTACCGAGAGAAGTTTTGTCCGGTAGTGTATGTGTTTGTGTAACAGTGATTTTCTCCTTCGAGTGAATCTAAATAACCACGGCAAATATGTTCGAGTAGCTCATAATTCTCCACATGCAGTGTGGTCTTTTCCTTTTCATATGCACCATGAATTATGCATGAAATCATGAAATTAAACTGGACTTGGCTCGTGCTAGACAAATATCATAACTTTCAGGTAAAGGTAGAGACCAGAAACATTGTTGATCTTGCTCTGTCATGGAGTGGTTTTATCCTGAAATAGTCAGGCGTACGAGTCAGTGGCGCCGGAACAGGGAGACGGGGTTGGGGGGCAGTTTAAAAATTACATAGAATTGGCTGGCATTGTTCTATGATTAATGACAATTGTTCAACACTAGATGTAACAGTGGTCAATGCAGAATTTTCATAAGCATCTGCAGCAATTCTGTCGATAGAGAATCCGACACAAAAGCGGAGAGATACCATCATCGTCTTCTGCTTGACCGTCCACCAGCACAGAGCGTATGGCGCGCCATTCCATTCCTATAAAAAGAGTTTCTGGGAAGGTGGCTGTGACTTCTGCATCGCTGATCATCAGCATTGTGTCCGCGAACACAATGCTCCAGTCTCGGTTGGGTGTCTGACCGACGACGACGACGACGACGAAAATTTTATTTTTGACTATATATAAGAGCGTCTGGACCACTGCACTTCTCTTATTGTGTGTATGTATTTCGTTGCAATATTGAAGCATTTTCAACTGTCACACATGTTGTGTATCCATTCCTCCTTCGTCGTTTTCTCCGTTCTTTACTCGTAATTGGGTTTGTTATGGTAGTTCCTTCACCGGCCACCAGAGTCACTGGTCCTTCGAGCCTGATCATTGACGTGCGTCATGATAGAAATCGCACTTGGTATCGCAACAGCGGCAACATTGTAGATTCTGAATGGGGGAGGAGCATCCGGCTTGAAGGACCAAATATCGATGTATTGGTTTGTTTCGATTTTTTTTTTAAAATTAGTAGACTATTTAATGGTCACAAGTTTAATCTATATCTATACATAGCAATAAAACAGAATAGAATAGGATAACAAATCAGTATTTAATGATGTTTCCAAGTAGCTGCCCACTCGGTCTATCTTGCGGAGGCTCCTCCCCCACTCAGAATCCAAAATGTAATGCGAATTCTACCTTTACCGAGGAAAATTTCTACGATTTTCTACCCTTTTCAACACCTCAGTCTTTCTAATATTAGAACAACTGTCGGTGATTCCTATAAATTCCAATTTTTGTTACAATTTTAGATTGAACCTCGAGAGCAAAGTGGTAATCAACCATAGCGTTGAAAGACAAAATACGGAACGCGTTTTTTGACTGTTTCAGGAACAGATGTTAGTTCTCCGAATGTCATCGCGTCCAGTTGCCTCATTCGACAATTCCTTTATTTCTATGTTAAATTCAACTTGGTCTTGCTCCAAAAGCTGCCCTCAAACATATTACTCACCGACGACGCGACACATAGTTGCCGTTGAAGATGATAGTCCGGTTAAATAATGGAAAACCTGAAAATATTAATTTAAGAGGGGGCATGGGTTTCCGATATTTCGTTTCTAGCGCTCATTTTCCAAGATAATGGAACGATTTTTTAACAAATGCTAGAGAAAGGTTGGTTCTATGCTAGTGTGGAGCCCTATTTGCAAGTATTTTTTCATACAGAATTTTAGATATTGTCACATGAATTTCGATATTTTCTTACACATTTAGGATGTTTATTAACCCTGTAGTAACAGAAGTAACCAAAGTATCAATCAGTTATACTAAGAAGTAGTTAGTCAATGCTTTGTTAAATTCAAATCATGTTGTGGTGTTACTAATTTTGTATATTTAATTCCCATGCACTTGAGATTATTATCTGTTATTGAACATCTCAATGGATGGGGGGGGGGGTGAGAATACCATGAAATTGTCCAGCAGGTCAGCCTCAAATTGCTATCAGACTGACCATATTATTCCATTGATGTAGATGTGGATGGTTCGATCGAGCCATCGAAGAAGATGACTGGAAGGATAGAAAGAAATGGCGATCGAAATGCGGGATGCGGTACAAGCTGTAGGACCCTCGCCTGACTGACTGAGATGTGGATGGTATAAAGTATGAGATGAACTACAACTCCCCCAACTCTTAAAAAGCCACAGAACCGGCAGAGCGGGGAGGTCGGATACCACAGGCACGTCCTACGCCGTCCAACTACAAACAAGCCAAGGACCTCGTATCTGTACTCACCACTGACGATAGAACACTGATAGACCTCGTATGTTTACAAAAACTTTCTACAGACATTGGTGCACAGTTGCCAGAATTCACAAAAGAACTACAATAACATTAATTTTTCTACATAGCTAGTTCACAAAATCTCATGGATATGTTCTACAATGAATATCTTAGCCATTGAATAGTAAGGAAAGTTAAAAATAACTTCATAATTTAGAACAAACCTGCAATGATAATCACACCTCACACACTAGCTGGCAACATGGCTTTATAGTAAATTCTGACTGCTACTATCCGCGACGTATCATTTTTCATTCATATTTTGCACATTTAACGTCTGTCGGCATTTGAACAGAACCGAACCGTCAACCGTCTACGTCAGGTCACTGTCAACCGCTTTGAATTTTGACGTGAGCGTTCGAATCAGACATCGTAGTTTTAGTTCATTTTCTCTATTTGATCTGGTTTGAATTTTGCTTATTGTTGCCAAAATTATGATATATTGTTATGTGTGTAAGCTGTTCAGCACCCAGGCTGAAGCTGCAGGTGTAACCTTCCATCAGTAAGTATAATTGTGTATTTTTTCAAATTCTCGCCATGTCAAATTTCGTGATTCATCCAAATGTCATCGATGTTTACAAACAGAAATTACGGTCCCCATCAAGCGGCCATCTTGCCACCTTCCCCTCTCCCCACTGGTCCCCTCGCCCAAAGTCATGTTTGACTATAGACATAAATGAATTTATGAATGAGATGCCAGGTCTTCAGTTGTTCTATCGTCGTTGGTACTCACGGAAGCGAAACAGGTGAGCTAATATCAATTTTCACACGTTTGCGCGTGCGGGAGTTCGTAACTTGAGCAACTTTATTTTACTGTGCAATAGCTTGATATGCATGTATGTATCTATAAAATCTTTCAAACATTCCTGAATAATTTGAAATTGAAAATGTATTAATTACCGTTGTCAATACTTAACAATTTGATAATTTTATAACTTTGTCCTAATGTCCTGATGAAATGATGAATTTTACAGGTTAAACATGTACCACTCATAGAATAGATGACAAAAAATATTGACTTTCTATATCGTAATGAAATGAGACTGAGATAAAAGAAAAAAGGTTAGATATAGTTAACCACGTCCTTTTGGAGACCTTCAACGTTGTGGAATGAGCTACCGGGGAGTTTGTTCTCCGATGGTTTCACTCCACAGTGTTTTAAGGTCAATGTGAATTGGAATATATCCTCGCGCAGTGCTTATGAAGCGCGATAGGCTATCTGCAGATTCGTAAACTCTTGTTGAAGTTTGAAACAAACGAATTTGACCGGTCTAGCGGACCGCAGCCTAAGCACGTATGCCAGAGTTAATTGATAGGCCAGCCTACTGGGATTGTCAACATATTTGTTATTCCACCACGAGAATTTATGGGCCCATAAATTTCACAAGGCGTCTGAACGGTTTTTCGTGCGATTTTCTCTAACCTTCCAGCGTGGCTGCTAATGGAGATGGACTTCTATTACTGCTTGCTGTTGATTGTCCCGCCTACGCTGGACCTTCATAGGTGCCGCGCTGAAAAAACTGGCGTCAAGTAAGTTGAAGCTGTACTTCCCACACAAAGATTACAATCGAATTTTGAATGCCAATATAAAAATATGGGAACGACCGAAATAATCTTTAATACTATTAAAAATTCTCAAAATTTCTATTTTTTATTATATTCATTTTCAAAACTTAATTCAACTGGATTAACAGTTATTAAAGTTTCGCGAATCGAGAAGCCTTGGTTTAGATTTTTTTGGAATTTGCAATCTCTACAATTTCTTTTTTATAACATCGAATTGCAAAACTATTACGCTAAGACTATTGAACCACTTTAGATGAAACTTTGTGTTATGATTTCTAAACCAAATAGGTTTTTGGATCAAATATAAGAGTTTTGCAAAGTAACTTGATTTTTTCACATAGTTTTTTGTACTTTTTACTATTTTTGCACTTTGAAACCTTTTTTCGATTTTAATCTTAGGTTTTGTGTAAAATTGACTTGAAACTAATTTGATATTAATTCGTGTATTGATGAGTTTTGTGTGTTTGTGTTTTTAAATAAACGCTTAAGCAGTGTTAGGTAGAACCTATAAATATGGGTCGCCAGTACAAATTTTATGAGAAAACCGATCTTTGAATCCGCATTTATCGTTCAATGTAAACTGAGGGTTATTTGATTTGTAATTAGTCATTAAGGTACATAAAAATACGTCTCGTTGTTGGTTTCTGACACAGATTAGAATGAAAGAAAATTCTTATTCTATTCAAAAATAAGTATTTATGAATGAAATGTTTAGTCTACCTCTACTAAATAGTCCAATATTGAATCGTCGGAGCACGTTAAGACAACGTCACCCTATCAAATGTTTATTAAACTGAGAACAATTGTGTGATTGAACCTCAAACATTATCGTCTGACATACCGCCTTGATGTGTCTAATGGTGGGTTAATATCCAATTTAGGCTACACGTCTTGATGCAGCCACCATTTAGGGTAATTATGGTAAATTAGGTAGAACGATCCATAATTATATTGATATATCTGTTATCCGGTTTTGATTTATGGCCTTTGCTGGGATCAAGCAGGCTGGAATCGACTGCTGCATCTATTAAAATACCAAGACGCTGTAACTCGTAGCATTCGTTTTTTTTTTGTTTCCCTTTTGCCTAATAAAGATTGTCGATAGCGGTCATTTATCATTTCCAATAAATAATTTTAGTGATTTAATTTCACCATTTAGATTAAATTACATATTCCGATGCAATTAGCTAATACCGAGATTTATCTGAACATTAATGTTGTAGAGATAATGTATCATTGCGACTGTAAGAAGGCAGGTCTTTCAGAGCAACATTGATTGCTGTCACTCAGCTATCATCAACTGTAGTTTATGAGTTACAGAGCAGACAAATATTACCGGACAGAATAGGCAGATTTCATCAACACAAAAGTTTTTCTTAAAGCACCTAGTCGTAATATGGCGTATAAATAAACACTTCCAAATGTGCATTTACCTCCTAAACCAGTGGTAACTTGATGAGGAACGAGGATTGTAGCTGTGTTGTCTCAACTCACTCATAAATTCTCAACGTCGCGCCACTGTGAATAATATTAAAAAAGAACATCCTCAGAATCCCACATACGCTCAATTTTCCAGCGAGCATTTTACAGTGGCATTACGGAGGAAGGAGAGCTTATTCTTGCCTTAATGGCCGGCAATAAAACAAAGCCGCGTACGAAAATTTGCATCGAGTCTTATTCTCCAACCACGCTTTGGCTGCAACACAGGCGCCTGACTCGTCGCTTTCTTGCCTTCTCTCACAGCCACTGAGGAATAACCAAGAGTTGTATGCTGCGTCAGTAATAAAGGTACGTGAAATATCGTTATACAGCGCTTTCTTGCTACCTACTTCCAGTAAAACTATCAATTTATTTGTCTGGACTGGAGTTTTGAATGATATTGTGGTGAACGTCTTGGTATAATAGTAGGGAGGGGCCCAATAGGGGATTTTTTAATTTTCTCAAGCGCGATACTCAGAGGGGGGCAGGGGCCCTGCAGTGAGGCGTGTATTCCCCTCTCTCTCCCTTTCACTTTTTCTTCATCTCTCACATCGCCCCCACTCCAATTGCTAATTCAAGATAATGTACTTTCCGTCAGCCATCACGCCATCACAGCAGATCGCAGTCTTCGCGATGTTCTGGCTTGCTTTTTTGGTTTAAGTTCTGTGGGTTTAATTATTCGAATTTAATATCTGTTACGGCGATGAGTGACAATATTATAAAGTGTGTGTTTTGTGGACGTAATACATCTCAAAATATACTGTGATTTTTAATATTTTTACTTACCGGTAAACTGATCACACATCAATGACTATCAATGAAATGTGGTCATCAAATATGCTTATACCACACACAAGCATCGTTTAAAGATAATTAATACATTTATCTCCAAAATTGTAACATACGAGTACTTAAAAAAATTGGAAAATTTTTTTAAGAAAAATTGAATGATTAGATCTCCTCTGTTGAATGAATAACAATACATGAATATATTAAAATATGAAAAATTGTGATTCAAGATTATTATTTTGAATATCTACTATTTTTCCATAACTCTTTCAAATGGTTTCTACACACATAACACATTCTCAGACCAATAATCTGTGCTTTCATTCAAGTATACCATATCTTTCTATATGCACAAAGCTATAATAATCTTGATATTTGAGTAAATATATTCATTTCAAATCTCGGAAAGTCTTGGAAATGAGAATATAAAAATCGCATATTGAGCATATCATAATCTTGGCACAAAACAAACAACATCTAACCTAGAAGTGTTGATTGAAGCATTTCATAATCTAGGCAAAAAATTTAATGAGCTGTTATCAAAGCTACTTTTGATTCCTTGACCTTAAAAAGAAGAACCAACATAGTATCAAAACTGTACCAATGTGACTTCTTTTTTACATCTTTCTACGTAATATAGTATTTTTCCTACTTCAAGTTTGAAAGGTGTTGTACAGATGAACATGATATGAAAAATATGTACTTGTAATTAAACCCAAACATATACGTCCATCATTTGTAATGGAACTTACTCACATATCACTCATATCACATCAACACCTGTACAACTTGTATGAGATCCTCACAACAGTCACAACCCCAACTTTTTATCAGCACATTCATCCTGAGAGGTGGTTGGTAAAAATTAAATCCAACAAAATAACGGGTATGGACACAGGCACACGCGTACCGCTGAATTGCCGTTGACGAATATGGCGATGCCAAACAAGCAAATGAATTACTTGGAGGGAATTGCAAGGTATTCGTATTCTTGATTGAGGTAATTGGAACTCCGTTAGAAAATATTATAACCTCACAAAAAAATATGGAATACTTGTTAGAAAAGCATTGAAATATTTGTTGTGAAGAAAATTATATTTTTCTTTAGAGTGGATTTTTTAGGAATAAGTATTGAATTCGAAAATATACTTTTATTGCTTCAATCTATAATAATTTTCTTATGAAGTAAATTGTCTCAAAGTAAGATCAGATGTTCCTGTCGTGAGTATATCTATACAAGAACATCGAAATTCTTGAATTGTGTGTACTTTCTGTAAATATTTAAATTCTTCAGTGTATCATATACATCAGCCTACAGGCCATGCCTACTGTGGATTTGTATATATTTATTTGCCTTTTGCTTAAAATTATTTATACCTTGTAATTGTGGTGAATGAATATGTTTATTATTTTCATTATTTCTTCCTCCGAATATCAAGCTATCCGGCCTTAAAACAAAAAGGTGAGGCAACGCCCTCTGCCTGTCCCGTGAGACTGTTACCTAAAGGAATATACGTTTATTAGGTATTGTTTTATACCAGTCATAAAGGCATGGGACACCAGCAAACAGTAAGAGAGCTGTAAGAGGCCCGGCTTGTGTCGTAAATAAATAAACCAACCGGTTTACAATCAGATAGAAGCAGAATTTGTTGCTCTTTGGGTATGTTATTGGACGGTTGTACGTAGGTTTTTCAATAAACTCGCAGCCATTCGAAAAATGGAGTGAGTTAGTGTGGCGCCTTTCCCGCAATAAACTAACGCCTCTTTAGTCTACTTTGATATACATCTGTGATTTTTATGCTCGGTTTGTGTCAGTAGCGCCCTATGCATGTTTATATGTAATATCGCGTATGAAACTTTAACCGTCGGGCTTAAGTTAACAATAAGCATGCCTTTTTATCCAAAGAGAAAGTAGACCACTTTTCGGTGTCATTACGAAATGTGGCAACGCTGCCTCCCTCTGTATGTCCGGCAGCGAGCGGCGATACGAAACTCTGACAGCTGATAATGGAATGTTATCAGGAAGCACTTTTCTTTCCGCAATCTTCCTTCTCCAGAACCAACCCTTGAGACACTCAAAGTGAGACGACAAGAAAGTATATAAAAATAAGGACGTTCTAGTAACGTGGCCAGTGTACGGACTACCGTAGCGTTAAGGCCGTCTTACGCTATCAACCAAGCTACCTAATCCTTAAGAATACTTCGAAGAAGCCTTAGCTGACCATAAATTGTGTTTTATCAATAGAGTCAAGTTCAAGGATGCCTTAAGGAATGAGTAAGAATATGACCCTTAAAAAAATGAAAATGAAGTCGAGTATAGTGTTTTGATAGATATAAAACTTGTGAAACTTATCCTCTTTCGATTGTTTTTCTGATTCATCTTATACTCGTACTATCCGCTGATTCAAACAACAATTGACTTCGCTACCCGTTATCATATCAAAGTACTTCGTCACATGCAACCGAGATAGCCGTAACGTTAGTGATGTTATTACATAATTTACATGAATCTTAGAGCACAGTTAACTTTTTCATAAGCATGGCTTATTTGTTTTCCCTCTGTTTTATCAACTAACTACATGTAACCTCTTAAATAATGGCGTCATGAATGTTGACTCTATTTGACGTACAATGGTATGTCCAAAAGATCCAAGATTCAAATATTTATTTATAAACCATTCCGAGGAATACATAGTCAATCTACTTGACGCCTTTTTGCTCATTTATATTTTGGAATATAACATGAAATTTCCAACAGATTGACGAAATCTCGCTTATCATCATTCAATGCAAATCCACACATTTCTATAAGAAGATAAGTTGAGTAGTGGATGACAGTTACTAATAAAAGGCTTTCACCGCATCAAACTCGACGTTTAATCGTTCCTTTAAGTGGCTTTTTTCATTAAAGCCGGAAGAATCCGCAGCGTCAGAAATGATAAATAACCGGAACACAAAAGACACACTTAATGCAGCCAGTAAACAGCTGTTTTCTTGCTGCATCTGAACACATTGTCTCTTTGTAACCGGTTATTTTTCTTGTATTGTTGACCCTTGCCTCTGTTCATACATCTACAGACGTAGTAGATGCTAAAAGCTAACATACCGCCGAGCTTTCATGTAATTTATATCGATAATCATCTTTTACTTTGTATGCCACGCACAAACAAAAATTCTCAATTCAGGAGATGCGATATTCTTGTGAAGATATACACTCACGACAAACAACAAAGCTTTATTAACAAATATTCCATATATTTTTAGTAAGGCTATCATATTTACCAACGGAGTCCCGTTTACTTCGATCAAGAATACAAACTACTCCGAATTTGTAGATTCTTTATTGACAATATGAGCCAAGTAATTCATTTATTTCACTTCGCCATCCTAGTCAACGGCATTTCATCGGTACGCGTCTCCTATTTCATGTCTGTCTCCGCGCCCTATTATTTTCCATTGGTTTTTATTTTTATCAATCTACCCTTAGGATGAATGAGTTGTTAAAAGTTGGTGTTCATTTATCGCAAAAATTGTGAAATTCGAGATATTCCATTTTTCAGAACTATGATTGCTACAACAATAATTTTTGTATCACTCATTTCCATCTCACCGTCGGTCTGTCGGTTTATGTGTATTTGCTTCCTCAGAATCCAAAACTTTGCATATTTCAGATATAGAATTGTTTTGTAACACATTCACATTGAATGAAATTGTAACCATGACATTTTATATTAATATAGAAATATAGACCCACATAAATGATTCAGATGATCAATTATTCAATCAATAAGTATTTTTAAAGAACTTATATATAGCAAGCATATCATATTAATCGATCTTAGGCTATAAATAAATATAGTTCGATGTGAATACAATTTTGCATAATGAATAAAATATGACCCGTTCCATTTATAGCTCTTTACGTAAATTAGAATGACGAAAACCTCCTTAGAATAATGAAGAAACAGATCGATCTCGATACATCAGTATTAAAAAATGTGTCATAATAAAAAAATGACAAGTCAAACAATTTGAATATTAATTTAGATTATATGAATTTGAAAAATAAAAAACCTAAACCTTATAAATTCGAAAATTATAGAAAATAGGTTTTTGAAAATTTCTGTAACTCATGATATTTCCAAAATTATGTTCAAGTGGATCAGCAGCTCTGAAATCCAATTACTAATGATTTTTCGTGATGTCACTAAACATCAAGAATTCAAAATTTCTCGCATTCACAATACTTCCTCATCAATATCACCGAGGTTTTAAAAATATAACTTTATTGATCGGATAGTTTTCTTGAACTAGAAAGTTCCTGAGGTCCAGTGTTGCCATTTCTTTCCCATTTTGATGTATGTATCTTGTTTGGATATAACGTTTACTACAAGTTCCATCAATTTTCAAGATTGTCACACGGTAAATGCACACACATCATCGTCTTTGCTTAAAACCTGTTATTTTCTTCTGCATGTTCCCTGTTTGCGTAGCTATTCAAAGTCCGTCGCAACGCAGAAGATTAATTTGAAGAAGATGCAGGGAAGCTTCTTAATGTGCAGGTGGCAACAGACAAATGGATTGTACACTTCATTTTCCGTTAGCAATGAACATCGCTCTGTGCTTCATAATAGAATGTTCGCAAGTGAATTAACAAAGTTTCTGGTGTTACTACTTCAAGAATACTACGAGGGACTTGGGATATAGACCAGTGATTCAGCCCGGTATCATGTCCAAGGTTATGGAAACTGTCTTCTAATGTAATGTATCTAAAGCTTTCGATAGAGTGTGGCATGAGAGACTTTTAATCAAGCTTGGTTGGATGGTCTTCTCAGGGATCGCCTCTTCCAAAACCCGTTCCTTTGAAGAACCTCAGCGTTGTGGATTGAATTACTGGGGAGTTTGATCCCCGATGGTTCCAATCTACAGCGTTCTAAGGTGAATGTGAATAGAAATTTATCCACTCGCAGCGCTTATGAAGCGCGATAGGCTTTCCGCCTGTGCAAGAGGTTATCTATAGACAACCAAAATGTTGCCCTTCCAAATGTACGCCACTGAGCGTTGTCGCAACCCCAGGATTGATGGGCGTAGCGCCGAGGTGTTCAGTGTGCATTTTTTATTGTGATTCATTATTGGTGCTGCATCGATGTCCACACAACAATGGACGGTTTTTTGTCACTGCGTCCCGACGATAATGGCACCATTCCATTCCATGCCCTAGCGACGTGCCTAGTATCTCTTTCTATTGTAAGGAAACGCTGAAAGGTTCTTTATAAAGACTAAACAGGAACGGATAATGGATTGCTGGTTTCAGTAGACTGATTTTTGCACATCTGATATGAGTCATTTAAACATCATTGACATATAGTTACCTAGTATGACACTAGATGGCGCCCAATGAGCATGTTACACCTCGAACGAGCTTCTTCCAAGAGTTCTTCTTTTGGAGAACCTCGGCGAGCTCAACAGATGAAGACAAATTCAGATCCAGTAGGTTACCGTTGCGCTCTGAGGTACCGCAAGGTTCCATCCTTGGACCAATTGTATTTGATTAGTATATTTCGCATCTCCCTTTTGTTCTGGGGTATTAGAAATGTCATTACTGTGTCGGTTATGGTGAAATGTATTATATATAAAATATACACTCACTGATACTGCAAAAGTTCACACAAATTAAATAAAAAATAAAAACATGGTCAAATATTTTATCGAATACTGTTTAGAGCTGAAGTGATGCATTTTTACTCCTGATTCTTTCAACTGAATTTTTAAAAAATTCATGGATTTCTAACTGACTTGGATTCGGTCGAAAATGATCTATATTCATTATAAACAAAGTTGGCTCTGAAATATCATAAAGTGGGATATGGAGGAATAATCTAGAAAAATGATCCTAATACAATAACTTGCTACTTCCCCGAATTAATTTAAAACCAATGCAAGTTCACAGAGAAACTCGTATAAAATTATCTTTTTAATCTGTTAAAATAATATGGCCGACCGAAATTCATCTATCCAAATGAATAGAATGAAAATACGATTATCGTCAATTTTATCAGTAAAAATTCACCGGATCCAACGCCAACAAAGGCCTTTAATTATGCGAGCAAACACAGCAATACCGCCGACAAAATATTTTATAGCTTTTGTTCTGGGTATTATTAAATAAGCAACCGAACACAATCAATAACGCACATGACAATAGAATTATTCGCATAACCTCAATTAAACGTTATTGAAAGGTAATGAAGTTGCAATGGTTTGTTTAGGGTTGCATTTTATTATAATACGTATAGTGCATAGTGCGTCATTAAAGAAATGTCGTCAAGTAGATAAGCAAAGAGCTGTTTAAAGCAACCTCATTTTTGAAGGCAAACTGTCGTTTATGTCTAATAAGTACCAAGAATTGATGGAGGTCTACGGTTTATAGGTGATGAAACGCTTTTACCAACTCTAGAATGTAATAAACGAATTTGTAAAACAATAATTATTTGTCAGATAGACGATAGGTGCAAATGACAGCAGAATTATTCATTTATATTACATAAATACTCTTTATTGTACGAACGAAAACCTAAATTTAACGCTGTTAAAATTTAACCGAATTTATTTGTCGTTATTGAAAGTAGTGCAGTTTATTTCAGATCCAATTTAATGGAAATGTACGAGAGTCGCGCTGAAAGTCTTTAGATATTCCTAATCTATATATCTTTAAACAAGTTTGAGCACGCAGCTATTTTGTCCTAAATTGTAAGCGCTTACAAGCAAAGGCAGCATTTGAATCGTTCAGTAGTTGCCTTGCCACGGTTTCGAATGCATCTAAGTGTTGGCCGAATTTCAACGTGAAAATGTAACCGGTTAGTCGCGTTTTCTGAACCATGATTTTGTATGACTATGAAAAGGGACTGAAACAAGCGGAATGTCACGAAAGTTTAGTAAGTTGCTTTGGAGACTCTGACCCTTCTAGGGCTGCAGTTTCTAATTGGTTTGCTGAGTTTAAAAGGGGCCGGGTCTCCCTCGATGAAGAACCTCGCGCAGGTTGACGGCCCACTGCTGTTACTCCGGAAACTGTAGAAGCTGTGCCAAATATGGTAAAAAAAGATCGACATATAACCTACAACGAGATTGAGGCTTCTCTGGGGATTGGATTGGCAGCAGTCCGAATAATCATTCATGATCACCTTCGCCTAAGGAAGCGGTGTTCCAGATGGGTGCCACATTTGTTGACCAAGTGAGCAAAAAGCAACAAGAGTTGATTGGGCTAAGTTTATGCTTGAAAGATTTGATAAAAGGCACAGTAAAAACACTTTTAATATCGTAACCGGAGACAAAACATGGTTACATCATTATGATCCCGAAACTAAACAGCAGTCATTAGTTTGGTGCTTTGAAAGTGAGCAGTCTCCAACGAAAATTCGTCGTCCCAAGAGTGTTGGGAAGAAAATGGTCGCATCTTTTTTTTCTAAAAGTGAATACATCACAACTGTAGCCTTGGAAAATCGAAGGACAGTTACTTCTGAATGGTATATAACCAAGTATGTTCCTTTAGTCTTCGAAGGACTATGCAAGAGCCGTTCAAAGACTGGTCTGCGGGGTATTCAATGGCACAATGACAACGCACCCGCCCACAGCGACGCTAGAATCATCGATGTTTTTGCTAAACAAGGTGTCAAACTGTTGCCTCACCCACCTTATTCTCCGGACCTAGCTCCGTGCGACTTCTTATTCCCTAAGATCAAAGAAAAGTTATGATGTCGCCATTTTTCGACCGATGAAGAGGCAATCGCTGCATTTGAGGAGGAAATTAGCAAGCAGTCAAATGAACGTTGGTCACAAGAATTTGACAAGTGGTTTTACCGAATGCGTAAATGTATTGAGGTGGGGAGAGAATATGTAGGAATAACAGAATAAAGTTTTTTTAAAAAGCCTCGTGGTTTTTCTGTATCTAAAAACTTTCAGCTTGACCCTCGTATTGAATGTTTCCCATTAAAGTTATCATTGAATGAACCTCATCATACATAAAAGGAGTGATAGCTATTTCCGTATGATTGATGGATTAGAATGAAGCTTTTCGGTTTCCATAGAATTTCTTTAAAACGGTCGGACCATCACGTTAACTTTTCAGACGAGCATATTTGGTTTAGAGAATGAAGAGAATCAGTAAAATCGTAAAAAACTGACATTGAAGATCTCAAGTTTTTGATTTCGAGGTCGCTGATTTCTGAGATCTCAAAAATATGAATATCGATTTTTGTTTGTACAAATTAGAATGACGGAAAAAAACCGTCTGTAGTAAGAATGCGAAGGATTCCGAAGCTTTTTCTTGTGCATTATGAAACTTTACACCCCGTGCAATGATCCAAATGTTTCAAGGTAAGCTTCGAATAAACGTTTTTGAAAACGCCACGCTAGATGTACAACCATTACAGCAGCATTATGAAGTCATCCCGACTTCTGAGAAGATCAAAGCGGATATGATGCCATCAAATCAAACACGAGAACTCGAGCTGCGCCGGAAAATCCTATAATTTCCAATTTGTTTTTCGGGTCCGTGCAAATACGCTGTTCGGGGGAAACGTTTAAATTTTGTAAACAGAAAACCGGTGTTCAGACGGTCTGGCTTGGCTGGCAACGCGTTTTGGTTCGTGATAGGGCAGGCAGTCTCATAGTACGGTCATAAGTGAAAGGTAGTCTAGCCAAGTCACTAGAAAGTCATGTAGATTGTATATGCTCTTACTTGGTGAAACTCTTCCATCATGTAGATAAAATAATTGTATATTTAACTAACAGTTTCACAAATAAAACTCTTTTTCTTCCAATGACGTGTTTTGATTTATATTTGAATCATCGTCGGACTGTCAGATTTGACTTTTAACAGAGCTATCCAAATTATTCGCCAATTCGCTAACTAGATCCTATCATGGATACAAAACTAGAGCTCTCAAATCTAACATACTATTTATCCTGTCTATTTATCCTTCTATTAAATTATTTTTTGTTTTGTTTGTCTTAAGACGACTGCATTTGCACTAGTCTTAAGGGAAACGCTTAAAAAAATCTCAACCATCGTCGTCAAAATATCTTCAAGATATTCCACGTTTTTTTATATTTTATACCTTAAGCTATTCCATTCTTCTTAATAATAAGTCATAGAATGTATTAAATAGTTGCGATAGTACTTACATAATATATATACATAAGTAGAGTGTCTAACCGCTGAGTCCCACAAAAAACTCACCTAGAATAGATAAATACATGTTAGTCACCTGTAAAAGCATTAATATTCCATTAAAACAATTTTCCAAATCAGCATCTTCAGCGAAAAATTTTAATCTTCCACTGAAGGTGCTAACGTAGCTACCGCAACATGTGTCGGGTATTAGAAAGGTGGTCTGGAGAGTCTTAAAACTGTGTAGTATTTGTCAATTATCAACTTATCTCCAAGTGTCGCCCTCTATGGGGACGCCGATTGGCAACTTACGAAGTCAAAGGTCCCAACACCTGGACTGCCTTGAAGCGGCAACAGATGTCCCTTACAACATCTGTCAACAAGTGTGAACTGATTTACAGCGACATCCCTTGTCACCCTATCGATGTACCGTTATCTCGTCTCATTCAAATCAGAAGCAGACAACTGATATTAATTGTATGCTCTCCTCTATGTATAAGACCTCCACTATTCATCAGACCTGTTATAGACATGCATGTTTCGTCTTTAGCCTAGACTCGTCAATATAGCCTGACGGTGTAACTGTGGAGAGCAATCGGGTGGTATATACGTAACGCAGTCAAGGGTGTGATAGCAACATCAACTATCTTCGAGTGTCGTCCTTTATGGGACGCACATTGTCACCTTACGAAGTAAAAGGCCCTAACACCTGGACTGGCTTGAAGCGGCAACAGAGATGTAGATTTCACATAAATTGTCTGATTTCGTATAATGTAATCGTATGATCAACTTATCTCCAAGTGTCGTCTTCTATTGGGACGTCCATTGGCAACTTACAAAGTCAAAGCTCCTAAAACCTGGATTGCCCCATAGAGGGCGACGCTTGGGGATGAGTGTTGATGTTGCTATCACACCCTTGAGTGGGCTACGTATATACCACCCGATTGCTCTCTGTACGTAGACCGCTAGGCTATACTGACGAGTCTAGGCTAAACACGAAACATGCATATCTATAGCTGGTCTGATACATAGTGGAGAGCATACTCGTATACTTTGTCGATTATACGTTCTATATCAAATGTTGTACGTACGTCACTGCCTGTTGGTCCCTCAGGATCGATATGACAGTCCCTCCGAGACAATTCACTTTTAATCTGATTGATTAACGTTTAGCCAGCCTATGCTGCGTTTTACTGTCCAGGGATCAGTTTCCCTATGTGCTGCGTGCCTGCGTCTGTTTTTGTTTCGTGTTTCAATTTAGAAGAGCAAACTGTAGGCTATTTCGAATGTTCATAATTAAAAAGCGATTGGTGTTTCATCCAGGCCATAACCCAATGGATTATGTTTGGGACTATGAGTTGGACGGTAGGTTAGCAGTAAACAGAAAACTGATATAGCTTAATGATAAATCTAACAGGAATATATAATATAAATTGTTACTTAAAATAATGATTTCGTCGTCACTGCGCACAGGTAGTAATAGATTGATGACAGTTTGGGGACACCACGTGTCGTTAACTTTTTTAATTTTCATTTCTTCATTCTCTTCGATAATTATTCAAATGTACATATATAAACATTTTCAATCCTTGCATTGCTGCCAAAACTGGTGCAACTACCAGATCAGGTATAAATAAATCTGTTATGAAACTTCCGCAGCCATCACATCATCTATCGCAGTAAGTATATCTTCGTCGATCCTCAGCAACTTGATTGCAAATTGGATTGAGCACATTCGCTAGCGACTTTCTCTCCCAGGATGAAATCTAGTGTGTGTGTGTGTGTGGAGCGACATCCGAATCCATCACGGTTCATCTCTTGGGGGTCTATGTCGTTACAAAGTCTCTATGTCGCTGCCGTTACCATCAGAGTTGCCAACTATTTCTTCATGGGAATCGTACAAATTTTAAAAATGGTATTTCGGTCAATTTTTCGATAAACAGTTGCCCTCCTAAAAAACCTGATCAAAAGCAACAAAAAAATCAGCGTTTTTCCCCGGTTGCACGGTTTCACTGACATTTGACATCTGTCTAGTTCAGTGTTGCCGATGTGAATGTATGAAATTATACGCAGGCCCATGTGGAATTCCTAAACATTATTCTAACTTCCTCGTGGAAAAAACCTGAAGAGTAAAAAAAAGTAGTCCAACGTTCTAGAACTTTAACTTCAAGAAACGATAATTTTGAATTAATCAATTCAGTTTTTGCTGATATTCTCATAATCCTCACCGACACCGTCCAGAGAGCAAAAAAACCGAAAAAATACGATTTAAATCAAGTCTATGCCTCAGACCTGCTATAGACATGCATGTTTCGTCTTTAGCCTTAGCGTACCCACATAGAGGGCGACACTTGGAGATGAGTTGACGAAATCGTAAGGTTGGCAACACTGGTTCACATTCTGGTACGATTCCATGGTGTTTTAGAACGACCAGAAATTGTCTTATGTAAGACAAACGGTTTCGACTGAATCCGAAGAGAAAAATATCCTTTGTTTTGCCGTTGAACAGAAAGCTCAAGCGAAAGCAACATTTATCTTGTTTAACTTTTTACAAGTCCCGGATCGTTAGGCAATTGTTTTGCATTTTACATATTTTCTGGGAAAAAATCCGAGCGAGATAAAAGTGGCATTATGGGAAGAGGACTCATCAATCTTCGAAGAGACGTCGCAGCAGAAAAAGTGAGACAGAGCGACAAAGATTAGCCGTGGATTTATTGTAGCGACTTAATTACCCGGTCGCCTCAGCAGCGTTTCGGACTGGTTTGAGGACATTTTAGATAAAACGTGGGCGAAGGTACACAATGTTTTCGAACACGACTCGAACTGAATGGGTTGAGGAGAGTCCTAGAGATTTATTCAATGCGCTCGAAAGGTGCCTGTTCCGGTTGATTTATTTCAGACGTTCGTTTTCGATGCAGTTTCCATAAATCACTCTGGGGTAGTTCGGTACAACGAAATTTTCAACTGCAATATAGTGACCTAGGCGCGATATATTGCTTGTCATCCCTAAAAAATATACAGCAGCAATTTCATTGTTTTTACCTCCCATGTCAATTGGCAATCGCAAAAACTTTTCTAATTTTAACTAATGCTTGGAAAGTACTTTTCGCCATTTTTTTTTCATTAAAACTGCTTGGTACTTCCGTTGTCTTGGGATATGTACGTTTCATAACGTTTCGATTGATGTTGTATCCTCAATCGCCTCCAGGTGAAAGAATCGACCGTTTGTTCCGGTGCTGCTAAACAAGAGTGATTCAGCGGCGCTTACTCATCCTCCGCCGGGCAGCGCAAATCACCGCAATCGCCAGTTATCAGCGCGACAACGGCGAAAAAGCGTTAAAGCAGCATCGGAAGAAACACTCGATCCTTTGACCTGAAGACCACATCAAACGAAACGCTGTCTACAAATTTCAAGCAATTACACAATTTTAATCGGAATAAGTTTTTGGTGTTTCTTTGTACTGTCACTTGTTTCGCTCGTGTTATATAACGAAGTCGAAGTATAGAGCTTATCGTCTAATCAAAATTATGCACATATTAAATTAACATCAGCCGAGCTGTGGTAATGCACACGATGGATTAAACAACACTTTAATAGCATTAAATTCCCTGTAAAATTTGTTTTCCCGTAAACATGCATTTTCAGGTAGAATCATAAAACTTTAATGAATTATTCATCGATCTCAGATACGGCTTATACCAAGTAATTGAAATCCTAGCTGGCAGACCTCAAAAAATATCATTGTATAGATCAGCATTCTCAAGGGGCTGTTCTGTAAAACTTCAAAATGTTTCAAATAAATACTCACCAATTGTTTTCAACTTTCGCAGAAGTGTTTATTATAAAAATAGGTATACGTAAAAAAAAATGTATGACTCCACTGCTGCAGCGACTGTGAATGATAGAGTGTCAAAATATGGAAATTCGAAATTAATATTGAAATGCAAGACATTTTCCATACGAACAACTATGATTTTTGCAAAATATCCAAAAATGGCAAAATGACGAAGTTTGTAATTAAGTAAAGCCTGAAATTTGCTATGAAAAAAAGCTTTGTTTCTGAGCTGTGAAGCTCAAGCAAGGTAATCGTATATTTCGTTTTTGGGTTTTGTGTTATTTTCAACACGTTTTTTTCGACAGTATTTTTAAATTTACTACAGCTGTAACTCGAAAATTAAACATCCAATTGATTTGAAATTTTTGACAGCACCTTGAATATTATGCAATTTCAATTTTTGAGTAGAATAAGAATGTTATTCGATTCTTATATTTATAATAAGACCATACACACATTTTGCATGTACACCACTGACTAACAATGCATCAATATAACTTTGCTAAGCCATTTGAGACAAAAGAGGATTCAAAAGCATTGATTTTTTCAAACCTTGCACTGGCGACCCATATTTATAGGTTTCACTAACACTGCTCCTAAACAAACGAACTCGCTTCAAACTAGTCAACACTGGATAGCAAAAAAGAATGACAACTTGAAACCCATCGAATCATCGTAGAAAGTCGGACTTGAGACGTTCAAGCAGTGTTGTCATATGTTGCATTGCTCTAAAATATGAACAGTAGTGCCTTTCTCTGTTAAGTAGTCTGAGGCACGAACATATTTTTTTCCGTCTGTTGGCAACAAAAAATACCGCAGACACTGCATACATCAATAACAAAAGAAGCGCCAGACGTCATTTTAGAAAATTCCAAAGATTAGACGGATGAGTAATGAAGTCTTGTCGGTTTATTTCTAGATTAACTCGCCTTAATTTTGGTGTTAATGGATGTAAATTAGCTGTTTTCCACTCGTCGGCTTCAATTCTGGCCTGTCCAAGTTAATAATTACACGGATAGGTTTCGTTTGCTGACGGCTCTAATTTTATGATTGATTTATTCAATCGACTGCACAATTCCGTAATAAATCGTAATTGATATTAATATTGATAAGGGCGCCAAAAGCCCTAATTTATTCGATGGGTAATATCAATTAGTCTGCTATGGAGTTATTGAAATTTGCATCCAATATTCATCACGAATTTGATGATTACTTGCTTTGATCGAGTTTATAATGCACTTTTTGGTGCTGTAAATCAACTTCGAACTACCGCGAAAAGCATAATCGCGTTTTCTTTTATATATTAAATCAAATTTGTGCTATAAAGCCATTGAATAATCTTTATATAACCAAAAAGGACCCATTTTTATACAACACTTTGGTAGTATAACAGTTTTATAAAAAGTGTATACAACTCTCATACGATTGTTGTATACAGCTTCATAAAACTATTATAAAATTATTTTATAGTTTAAAGCGGCGCTATAGGACCCTTACACATTGGTTATATAATGCATTATATTTTTGTATGATACTGTTATTGTGTGCACTATGGAACAGCTTTACCATTCATTCATTCATCAGTGCCTTATACAAAATGACTATATTATAGTGAAGAATATCAGAACCAAATTACATTACTCGGTCGTGAAAATGGTACATTTAGGTATAGGAAATATTTTATAAAATCATTTGAAAGGTGTCGAATTCTGGTGCGACGCTCATAGATTGTAGGCATTTGTTTGACAAAAAATGAAACGATCTAGTTTTGGTCAAGTTTTATTTAAAAATTGAAAAAAAATCGTTGTATCGCATACAACTACACAGTATCATATGGATGCCTGATATTATCACCGTTTACTTTTATGCCACATGTTTGATTTTCTAGAGCTAATTAAACAGTAACGTATACGGGAAGCACTCCTGCCTCACTTCGCGTTCTATTTGGCATTCTATACTTCTATAATATCCGACGTAGATCTTTTATTACGCATATGTCACGACTGTCAACTCCGGTATTCAAAAGAACCGCCTTGATGAATAGGAAACATTACTCATACCTCCGCCCTTTGGTTCATTGACACTGCGTCGATGTTGCGTCGTACATCAACTATCATTACATCACGTGGTTCGATATCGCGATGCGGTTGCCGTGCCGTACAGACGGACCGACAGTCCATCGATGTTTGTAAATTGATACTTTAATTAATTAAGTAAAAAATCAACGGACGGCGCACCATAGCTTGGCGGTTTTATCTCTGTAATGGTCGATTTAGCCGCGCTATCGAAATACGCGTTCGGACGCGTTGTGTCGCAGTTTTTTTTCGCAAGCTGATGGGCTGGAAGAGCAATTAGGCTGCGTTGCATACCTTTAATTACATGCTTCATGGACGACTTTTGATTTGTTTCCATCGCAGTCTATACAGTCATTATAATCGATAATCGCCTGAGCATTTTTTGTGGACAGTCGTTATTGTTATTTTCAGTATTGTCTTCAGAAGTTATGCATATCATAATATCGATGTGATATACTCAATGAAAGGATCGACTGTTTTTGCGATGTTACTTCTATTCTTTCTTCCCGTCATCGCATTTCACCACACCCCATCTACGACTCAGGGCTGCCGATCGCGGTGACTCACGCTGCCCGGCAAATTATGAGTCAAAGACGCTGATCCATCCTAGTTCAAATGTTGTTTATTATTTGCCGCTATATTGGTTTGATTTCCACATTAGGTCTGCTGTAAACATTGTTGTTGCTAGCAATGTGAGCTGCCTCCTTAAACTTACCAATGGGGCTCCCTGTGTATGACTCGCTATTCCAGATTTTTTAGTTTCAACCTGCTGTGTTTTTCAATTATTATTAAAGGGTATATTAAGGCAGTACTAGGATCACTAGAAATCACCAAACAAGCTTCCTCTAAAAGCCGTTCTCTTGGAGAACCTCGGCGTTGTGGCAGACATTGTATTCCCCTTTAGTCACAATTTTAAAGACAATGTCACTAAAAATGTACCCTCTCGCAGCGCTTTTGGAGCACGATAGGTTTTGTATTAAAAAAGTAGTGACAAACGAAACGATTGACGGGACGATAAACAGACATTGACTCAGCATTTTGAGCCATGTTTTACACACCACACGCAATGAAAGTACAGACAAATTGGACCAGAATATCAAACTACCCCAACATGAATAAAACAAACTCCACTTCTTTAATTATTCACGCATTAGCCCTCTGAATGTCAGTCTAGGTCCGCCATTGCTCCCCCTCAGATATCGCGATATTTTTATCGCATCCCGGACGGGATTCGTAATAGAAAGGTTGATGATCAATTTCCTCAAAACTGTAAATCAGCAGCAGCGTGGTATCGCAAGTCAGCCAAACGGCCATTATTCAACAGATACAACAACGATGGGGAGAGCGATTCTGCGAGGTACGACACACTGACTGGCTATTTTACGTTGTTTCGCACACAATTTCTATGCGAGGAGCGTTTTCGACGGCGTGGATAGACTTGCATTGCTGTTGCGACGATTCTTGGTCTATACACCGCAGATTTCGAGACGGAAACATAGTGTTTTGTGCTCGTGTAACTGATGTTTGAATTTCACTGCTCTGTACTGTCAGACCACCGGTCTACACACATAAAAAAAATCGCAATAAAAAATTGCGATATACTTGTAAAAATGTACTAACGACAAGAACATATGTTCTCGCTCCAAGACAATTGACCTGATGAGAAATATCTCCATCCTCCATTCACTTCGATCAAGAATACAAACATCTTCTACCGCATTCCAAGTACACCTTCAGTTCGCTCCAAGTAATTCATTTTATTTCACACCGCCATCTTCGTCAACGGCATTTCAGCGGCAAGCGTCTTCTATTTCATGTCTGTTTCCTCGTCTATGATTTTACATTGTTTTTTATTTTTATCACCCCGCTCCCCCTCAGGATAAATATGCAATTCAAAATTTGGGGTTGTGACTTATGTGAAGATCTCATATAGAAATGAAAAAAATGAATGAAAAAGAAAGATTAATGTGAAATGAACGAACACAATTTTACACAAATATTCGAAAGTCTAATATTACCACACATGATGGATAGACTAGACTTAGCCCTTAATGACATTTTCTTATTTTCGCGGGTAAATGGTAAATTACGGAGTCTACATATTAGAAAAAATGAAATAAATAGACTACGTCCAGAAGGTCTGAGAAAATGTTTTCAAGAATGGTTTTCGCGTATGCAAAAATGAATCGACTTCTAGATGTATACATCAGGTATCAATAGCCTATAATTCTCGGAACAAAAGCACACTGCTAGAATAGACAACAATCAAAGCGTAGTAATTTAAAGAGGCAACATACATAAAAGAATACGGTGCAGTCGTGGTTGAAGGCATTTCCTTGATGCAATAAAAGTTAACAACTGGTAAGATGTGAGGTATTTCGCGAACGACTGTGACTGCCTTTTCCTGTAGCTCGCTGGCTCGGCACACCCAACGCAAGTTATTGTGTTGTCCTGTGTTTTACACCGTCGGAAGCTCAAACGATTCGACGTATATATCAAAACATTTTTTTATCGTTTACCTGACACCTTTCGGAAGGATTAAGTTGTTTGATATTATAAAGAGATGTTTTATGCTATGCTTCCGACTGAAGGGTCTGAAAAGTAACATGGCGTAAGTACCTTCCACACAATTGTATCACTTTGCAATTTATTGGACAACTAAATCTATTATAACCTCAAACATTAAATTGATCACGTATAATCCTCTTAAATTATTCCAAACACTACGATTTTTCTAATGGTGTATATCAACGTCGTACTTGGGCGGTTAGTACAGAACGTCAAAGAAAAATTTAATGAATGCCCCAAGGCAGGATATTATTCGATACGGCGATGTTCTTAATTTGATTTGGCCGGGAAAAAACGGGGATACATGAAAGCGGCAAAGAAATGAGGAATTTTCCTGCTTTAATTGAATCGAGAATGGAAAAATTCTTTTCGGAAGGTGAATCGCACAGATTACACGGAACTGTATTTAGTTGACAAAATGAAGCCCGACAATATGAGAAAAAAATTAATTTCATCCTCTGTTCAGGAGAATAGTGATTTGAGGAAAAGTATTCATTTTTCTTGTTAAAAAATCAAGCCTTGTGTAATTTTAGCGTATACCTTGGGAGCCATATTTTCGCTGTTGTTTGTTAATTGGATTTTGAACACTATATGGTAGAAATAAAAAAGGCTGGATGGGGGGGGGGGGAGTAACGTCTACCGGCTTTCAAAGACGCAAAAAATAGTCACAAGAAAATAATTTAAAGCCTTAAATTCTCATACGAACGGTCGGGATTTTTATAATTTTTCTTCAAATCACTGAATGCACAGAAAGCAACATGCAAATAAAAAATTTAAATATTGCTTGTATGCTCTCCACTATGCATCTGACTTGCTATAAACATACATGATTCGTCTTTAGCCTAGACTCGTCAGTATAGCCTAAATATCAGTTGTCAGCTTCTGATGTGATCAGCTGTGTGTGATGGCGTGATGGCTGACGGAAAGTATATCATCTTGAATTAGGAATTCAAGTATAATGTGGGGACGGTGCAAGAAAAAATGAATGAAAGGGAGAGGGAAGAGCAAAGTGTGGAATGCATGTTTTACAGCAGTTGAACACTTTAAATTTCATTGATGATTTTGGTCAGTCCGGCTGGTGGAAAATGGCAGATTATATTTTCCCGTTATGCTTGAAATATATCCCTCAAAATAAAAATAATATTGACCGCGTTCGATTATGTCGAGGTGACGTTTTTTATGCAAATTTGTCACCCCCATTCCCTAGGGACATTTCATCCCTTTTTCCTTGATGTTTTTCATATTTTGTACTTTGATAAATGCTGCTGATGCAACCAAAATGTTGGTAAAGATATTTCAGTGAAAGGTAAGTGGTCTCAATTAACAGCTAGTAGAAAATATATAATAAACTAACTACACAACCGTAGGATAGTTACATTTTATATCCAAACGTTCACTATTGTTGCGCCTAACTAATTTACATCCATCTTTCATTTTCACGACCTCACAAAGACGGGAGCGAAATAGAGGAAGAGAGAAGGCATTGAGGTCCATTAGGAGGCTGTATCCACCTTTGTTCCTCACCTCTCACCGCATTATCGTCTAATTGCACTTGACTTTTTATCATGCGCAGTCATTTTGAGCCGTCAAAAGGGCTTCTCAGCATTACTTCATCGACGGAGAGTAATTCTATTAAGGGTTCACTTGATGACGGAAGGGTTAATGCGCCCAAAACTGTCTGCCTATTAATTTTGCACGAACAGCGGCGCTCCTAGGGGCAAAAAAGCATGGATTCCTTTATTTTCTGTTAATATAGATGTCGTAGAGAGATGATAAAAATGAAGATCAAATAATCCCTTAAGTGTCTTAGTGAAAATATTATTCAGTTATTAGAAGTAGTTGCTACAAAGTGGTTGAATATGGCATTCCTCAGGGAACTGTACTTGGCCCTAGTGTTGTTAAAAATATATTTGTTGAATATCTATAATATTTATGCTTTTTTTTATCCCGCGTTCAAGGTATATACCTTCTTTGGACATTTTATTCGAATGTATTTTCATAAATTTATTCGTAATTATAATCTCAAATTTATATCTAATCACGGTAATAGACAGTGAAATTGAAAAGATGGCAACCGACAGTTGCAGAGTCTGTAAATATATTTCTTCTTTTAGCGTAACGTTATTTCAGGAGGCAGACCGGAAAAGTCGTAACCGCCCACAGAGATAGAATTCTAAATGTTTTCTGGATTATATTTAAGCCGAGAAAGTCGTCGCGTAGTCTCTAATATCCTGTGGTTAATTGAATTTCTCCGTTAAACAGTGGTTCGTCAAAGGTCAACGCTTTATTTTATATAATCTTCAGAGAAATTGTGGGATTGCTGTGGAAGAGTCTAAGGTTTGAATTTGAGAATAAATACGTTTGTATGTCGTCAATTGGATATATTGATTTGCTTAATATCTTATTATCGGAGTAATAATAATTTCAATACGGTACGTATTCCATGGTACTGAATACGAATATGATGATTAAAAAAGCGTGAGTAGTAACATAAGCTCTCAGGGGTCTACCAGGGGCTCTCCCTTGAGGCAGGGCCCCAAATTGAGGCCGGATTCGTGATCAGACTCCCTCAATTATCCAGGACACGATTTTTTACAATTTTCGAACGTTCACTTTTGATACCTATGTCGAGTCGGAAAACGGTTTCCAATCTTATTTTTGGACTCTATCCAATTTGAAATTTTCAGCTGAATCCAACGGTGTTTGGCATTACAATTTTCCGTTCTCCGAGAAAAGATTATTTTCTGGAAAAATGCATGCATGAGGAGGGAGTCCAAAATCGATTATTGACTTAAATTAGTGGACCTCCTGTGGATCCGTACTTGTTGTTTTTGTCCACGTGCTTCAAAAGTATCCTCAAAAACTAGTAAACTTTGAAAACATTTCCTACCACAAGACACTTTTAAAACAAAAGATATCGCAAACTCTCGTCGACAATATCTAAAAGACGAAAATATACGCACCTTCAACAAATATCTATGTACACACTGCGAAAAAGTAAAGTTCGCATCCAGAATAACGCAAATGTAGGAAGCGGCAACGTCGCACTATCGCAAAATAGGTGAACAGTGTTCACCTCATGCCATGAAACAATACATCATACTTAACTTGCTCGTAGTGCGTACGTTGCCATTTTACATATTTCAGGACGCGAACTTTATTTTTTCGCAATGTGTACGAAACAAATTAATGATCCTGCAACTCGGAAATGATCGATTCAATACGACACTGCATGTACATTCTGAAATAATTTGCTCAGGTATTATGTAGGTGAATCGCTGGGAAATGAAGCGTAGCAGCACATCCCAGAGCAATTCGTGGAAATAGTAGAAATAGGAAACTATGTATAATTTACTCGACTGCATTCGTAGTAGTTAGTCTGGGTATTTTCTCGGCGCATTTATGTTTCTCCTATTCCATTCCTTTTTGCTGCTGCGATAGCCTGCAGGCCATCCGTTTTTGTAATTGAATTCTAAATGAACCGACGACATAATCTATCTTCATACGAAACAAAACAAAAATTCGTCAAATAGGTTGTTACGTTACTCTTTCTACGCAACGATATCCCTCTAGAATTGATTTTCATTTATGTGAATTAAACTGTAAATTTTACATTTGAGCGAATCCCAAAAACTTATTATTTAACACCTGGTAACGACAGACAGCAATATAAAACTACAAACAAGTTAGAATGTGTGATAGTCTCCTCCCATCTTTACTTATCCAAGCGATTATTAGGAACAATATAGGATTGATAAAATAACTCCAAATACAGGAAAAGAAATTAAATATTGAGATTAAAATGGCATTCCCCTCTTTCATGCTTTGACAATGATGGCCGTGCCAGAACAAGTTGAGATTAATGAGACAACCATAGGATACGTTACAGCAGTTGCATGGATGAGTTTCACTCCTGGACTATATTGATTTTATCGAATTTCTGGTAAGAGGATCTGGTGCAAGGCGGCACTCTGATCAGCGCTAACGATAACCAGGAAGTTCCACCGGATAAAAATTGTGTAAAAAGTGGAAAATCCTCTTCTCTGTCCGATATATAAGAGCGTCGCTCGTAATGGTGTTACTGCAAACGAACCGCTCTTGTTAGATGTAGTCCAGGGAAAATCCATAACTCGAGAAACATTTTCAAGTATAAAAAACCCTTCAAAAAATGTTTGCAAACGAGAATTCAAAAATATTGTTGTGATAAGGACGAATAAGCTTTGTAGTTTCCCGATTGTTTTACCTGGTTTCTTTACATTCTATTGTCTGGAAGCATTTAACCCTGATAATTGTAAGTACTTTTCAAACTCGAATAATTATTCACACGTCACCCCCCATCGACATGCAAAAGTTTTATGATTTTTTTTGGCAGCGTTGCAGGGCAAGCAGGAGAGAGCGCTGACGTACAGTGATGCCAGGTCTCACGTTTTTAAATAAACAATTTGCCGTGCCAACTGTTTTTTCTTTAGTTTCGGCAGCGTTTTAGGTCAGGCAATATTTCCAAAATATGATAAAAAAATTAATTTCCAAACAAATATCATAGCGTGAGAAGCAGTGGCCTAACAAAGATTACCGGGCAAAGCTCTTTGAAATGTGGCGCCCTTCAGTGTTGTAGCTAGAGACCGTGACTGAACAGGAAAAACATGAAAGGACAAAAGAAAATTATTATTCTAAAATTATATATAAAAAGCAAAAAAAGGCTCTACCGAATGTTGATACTTTTACTCAATTTGTGCGTCGCGTTTTTTTCAGAAATATCTAAAGCGATTGGTCTAAAGAGCATCGTCATCGTAAGGGACTCCGACATGACAGAGGGAAAGGGCGGGAAACAGAGCCTCAAGCGCACATACGATACGGTAGTACACAGATACACACACAAATGTATATACATCCCGGATGTTGCAATCATCCATATTAATGGCCCTGATTGGACGGTTGCCGCACTCAAACGATTCTATCCGGTTTCAATACGGTAATGCACATGAGTTACGATGATACTGTCGCTCCTTTTCGAGATTCATATAAGAAATGCATCATGGGTAAAGTTACGTCAAACCATGCACAGCGACATCTATTGCGCGAATCAGTGGACTACAAAGTAGAGCAAGTTCGCAAGCATACGAGGCCGCGAACCCGCACTGTGGCCCAAAATTAGATCGCGAATTAAATCGAGGATGAATATCTATTCACATTGAACCTTAAAACGCTGAAGATTGTAACCATCTGGGAACAAAATATCCGGTAGCTCATTCCACAACGCCGAGGCTCTACATGTCAGGACCTACTATTGTTGAGTTAATTCCCAGAAGCCTTATAGAAGATGATTCTTGAAGTATCGGGCATCTCTCCATCTCCACAGCTGGCAGTCCAGGATTGTTGTTTGAGTCGCCCGTGCTTTATACTGAATTCCATTTCTAGATCCTTATTCCAAATATCCTCATTGATCTGTACAGCATGATGGTTCGCCCGGTCCGATGTAGGAAATAATCATAATTCATCTATGAAGTTATAGGTTGGATTAGATGTCATATCCACCTACCATCACAAATGAAGAAAGGTCTCTGAGAAAATTATACAAACTTTGTCACGAATCTGGTGCCAGGATGCAAGCTTGATCAGAAGTCCTTCAGGCCACAACCTATCGAAAACTTTCGATATATCGAGCACCATGAGTCGAGACTCGAGACGACATGAAGATCAGTTGCTCTGCTACTCCAATATATGACGTAGATCAGAAGATCTCCTGGGGATTTAGGCTTGCGAAGGCCATATTGGCGATCGTTAATAATATTTTGTTTGTCCAGGTACTTTACTGGGTTCATTTTTTCTACCCTTCTTAGGTATAGCTTGCACTCAACCGATCTTCTATCCAGTAGGAGACACTTTGCTGGTAGGAGAGTTTAAATAAAATGCAAAGCACTGGTTTAAGCTCTGCAGAGTGTATTTGGCCAGGACCACCAGCTTATCCAATGTTAAAACACCATATCTTGAATTATATAGTTATACCATGAAAAATGACATGACAGCATAACAAAAATGTGATTCCAAACAAACAGCTAGAAATATGCTCTTCTAATTGGAAAAGAACGGTGACGAACCCGCGACAAAAATCATAGAATGAATGTTGCCATAGCGACGCTACGTAAATGACGTGACACAGCAGAAAAAAAAGTCGCCTGGCTGCCTGGCATGGTGGCGCCAAAGCTGGCAGATAACTGGAACAAAAGGCGGAGCGCCATGAATTAAGCACCGTTTTCATGCTGTTACGATAAAAAACGCTTTGTCATCGCAGACTCGGGGATGCGGATTAATTTTTTCGTTATCCTTATGAACCTTTCATATTATCATCCACTGCAGCCTTGCCGGCCGAATAGATGCCGTCCAAGGGTTGGAGACTTTGCAGATTTTAAGGTGGTTCTTCACATTTTCAATAGATTTGCATTAAAGTTGTTATTATGACAATACACTGATAGCGGAAGAAGCTTTGGCTATTTAGCAGAGCAGAGAAAGATACTACTGTTTATATTGAAGATTTTCAATAAAAATCATGGTGTAATACAAAAAAGAAATAATTATGACAACACTGCTTGAACTTCTCGAGTCTGACATACTAAGATAATTCGCTTGTGTGTGTTTTTGAATGAATATCTAAATAGTGTTCGTAAACTCATAAATATGGGTCGCCAGTGCAAGTTCTGCAAGAAATCAGCTCTTTCGAATCCGCATCAATCGTTTCATGGGTAAATAAATGTAAAGTTAGTCAGTGGCGTACAGCAAAAACATGTCATCATTGTTTTGTGATAAATATTATAGTACGAGAAATTTCTTCATTTACTTTGAATTTACATAATGTTTAATCCAGTTTTGCTCAATATGCCTAATTACCTACGATTAAAAACACACCTGCAAAATGAACCGCCAGTGTTGGATACTCTAGTCTCCCACTTGTATAAATATAAGCTTAGTACATTCCTCATTTTTTTAGCTGAGAAATCGTTAGGATATAGATATATATTTTTGTGTTACAAAGCTAATTTTAACAAACTGTCAAAATTATTTCACATTTTCGATTTCCAAAAGAACCCTGAGCAAAGAAAGGAGAAAGTCTTGGAGTTGGACGTGGTGGAATATTCTAACATATTAGTCAAATATTCCTTTTAAATATTTCAGGTAATGTGCATTGTTTAGTCTCAATGAAATTTGTTAATATTTTTACGTTATGCCGATAAATAATTCTAAAAGATAAATCAGCTAAAATATCGCAATTATAGTCACAGATTTCTATTTTAGCTATTAACGCAGTCTACTTTGTTGATAAATGTAATAATTCTCCATGGTTGTTAATCGTCTTTTACTTGTTTTTCTTTGGCTCATTTATATGTGATGAAACAACCAACAAATATAATTTTGAGTAAATTAAAAACCATAGGCAAATATAAACTCACCGAAGTGTTGCCCTCTATGGCAATATATTTATGTCTCGATATTTTTTTAACTGAATTTTGTAATAACGCGAAGTAACTAGTGAAAATGCCGCCAATTGGACTAAATTTCGCTTCTAACAAAAATATTTCCCATTTGTTGCTAACTCTTTGGCTGACACAGTGTAATCCAAAATAATAATGATACTTATATTTTCATCATAAATATTGGTACAGTGTTCGAACATTTTTTATATGTGGTAAGCGAAGGGTATAAAAAAGATTGAGTTGGCCTTCCTGTTATATACTGTTATCGGTGAACAGAACGACATTCCAGTTGACAATCCGGGAAATTTGAGTGCATATTCAGTAGCGCATGAAATTAGGTTTTGTGCTGCAAGAGGCTCTCCAGAAGAGAAAAGCCTATTATAGGAGAGATGGCGAATATATTCACTTTGAGTCGAAAGATATGAATTTAGTTGAGTTTTCTTTTGAGTACTCTTTCATTTTCCTAGAGCAGACATTTTGTTCTGCTTCAGCTACTTGTAGTTTTAAACAGAAGGGAAAGATTAGTTCGTTATGATAATGGTATCAAGTAGGTTAAGCCTATTATTACTACACAATGGAAATCTTTGGCCGATTTCAACAGTTGAGTCATTGAAATTAAATAACTCTTGAAAATATTGATACAATGGAAAACTTTGAATTTATAACAATTCCAAAAATGTGTCAAGTACACTATTGTTTTATCTGAATGATATTCTTAGACTTCTAGATAATTTTATTGACGCTTAGTAACTATAAAGATTTCACAAAAAAAATTAAAATAAAAATCTTTTGATATTTATTTCCTCCACAAAACACAAACGTCATAATCATGTCGTAGTAAATGATATATTTAAATGATTTTCTTCACAGAACACAATCAAACAAATCAAAGCGTTATGCATATCACCAAGAGTACTACGATCAGCTGTGGTGGCGTGATGGCTGGCGGAAAGTATATTATCTTGCATTAGGAATTGGATTTTAGTGTGTGGACGATACGAGAAAGTGAAAGACTGACAGAGGCGTGACATGTTTCACTGCAGCAGCACGCGCTAAGCTTTATTGACGATTTTTGTCATTTAGATTGTAGATGCTCTTACTTGGTGAAACTCTTCCATCATGCAAATAAGAGGATTGTGTACTTAACACACAGTTTCACAAATAAAACTCTTTTTCTTCCGGTGACGCGTTTCGATTTATATTTCAATCATCGTCTGACAGTCCAAAGAACTAATTGTCTGGTTCGTTGGAACGAGTCTATTGATTGCACCGTTGTGGACATCCGCGAATAATTATTTATTCAAACGGTGATGCGGACGTAACGAAAGCCACTATATTACAATTATATTGTATTTGCGATATACGTGCCTCATTTAGATAAACTAAATTCGCATGAATAAAATGTCGGTGTGCACTGCGAGTGTGCAGTGGTGGTATCGCCATTGAAATATGTTGTTTATTTACATGACCCGACAGGGAAATTTATGCTTGCCGTATGCCGCCCCGCGTTCATCCAACACGAGAGCGACGTGAAACTGATGACTGATCAGTACAATGTTGCCAGGCCGAAAAAGATGAATATCTCAAAAAATAAGTGGAAAAAAGCCCTAAATCCCTTTTCCTCGGCCAACGATCTGTTATCAGCGTTGCCTCAAGCTCTCTTTTAATCGGAGTAGATTACAGATCAATAGCGAGTTGCTTAACTGAAACCTTAAACTTGTTATTTCAACATGTCTTTTGGCAGGCTCGTCCGAAAAAAATCAAACTTCTGACCCCTTGTCATACCTGGATAACAAAAAAAAGAACCGTACTGGAGCTCGGAAACGGAGATTGCTTCAAAGGAAGTGCGGGTGAAATTGCTTTTGGGCGGGGTAGGTTTGGCAACGTTGCGTATAATAGAAGACATTTTTATATATGCATGATAGCGGCTGTACAATATTCATTTATTCTTTTTCTGGCGTATTTTTGTCTTACTAGTGTAGATATTATGTTTATATGTATGTGACGAGATGTCAGTGACGGTTCTGAATCTTTAATTAGCTAAATATGCAACTACATATTCATATAATCCTATCTCTATTCACAACTAAAGTAAAAGCAATTGCAGCACATTCTTACCAATACCAGAGATAGATGATAGCAAGATACTGGGTAAGACTTTCCCAGAAATATTATATAATCACTTAATCTTCCGGATAACATCCCCAGAAAATCCGTCACTGCACACAAAGGAATTTTAAGTGGGTAGGTAGCTCTTCGTCGAAACGGAGCGTAATAAATTCACAGCGAAATTATCCTACTGTCATTCTAATGAGTTTACTGAACCATCGAAACGTGTAATGTTCAATGTACTTTTGTATAATCATGTAGTTTTTGACCCGAGTTGCGGCCGCTCAACTGTTTTTCGAATAAACATGCTAGATGGTAAGATGGCTTTGTATTCCAATGTTGATGTCTGAAAGACGCGCGCTGTCGAGAAACCTCGCCAGAGCCACATTTCACATTTGTTTTTCTTTCAATCTAAGTTTTCCTTTTTGCATAATATAAAAATTACTACGAAATACTACAATAACAAAAAAAGTGTAGAGCAATTTTCGATTGAACCACAAGAAACAGTTAACAGCTGATCAATTGACAAATGCATTAACGTTAAGGCGCTAATCCAGCTACCTTAACCTTAAGGACGCTTCAAAAAAGCCTTAGCTGATTGTTAGTAGTGTTCAATATAAGACTTTCTTAGGGTTTAAGGAAGCCTCAAGGAACAGCTATGAAAATATGACCTTACATTACTTTTTCCTTTTTCAAATATTCTAAAGCCGTTCCTGTTTCGGATGTATTTTGATACGTCCAAACGCGCCAGAGAACAGGTAAAGAGAGCTGTTCCTACCATCAGCATTGTTCCTTTTAGTCACGTTTGCTAAAAGTTTGTCAACCGATCTTTTTAGTTAGATAAATATTTGACTTGGTCTCTCGGTCATCTTTACGTCGTGTTATCCGTGAAATTTTTTATTTGTGGAATTCGACGAACACAGTGATGGGTATATTTGGGTGTGGTGGGATTTCCAGTATATTAGAATGAAGGTGTATATTTTAAATGGCGGATCGTCCACGGTTGAAAATGTCTAAAGTTTAAAGCACCGGTAAACATGACACATTATTTCAACATTTCACTTTGTCAATTGAAAGAGATTTTATAAGCCTTTTTTTAGTTATATTCGCGAAACATGTCTTCTATGTTACATAGCAACGTTTCCAATTTGCAATTTTTATATATCTTACAATATTTCATTTGGATCATGCGGAAACATACGACGTAATATGTTCCAAAAATGATACTGTTGGAACATTCTGATATGATGGCTCTCGTCTACGTTTATAATAATACCCAAGAAGCCAAACGCTAGGGAATGTTCCGACCACCGAACAATTGCTCTTATGAGTCATATCTTGAAGATTTTCCTCAGAGTAATTCACAACACACAATAGACATTTTAAAACAAAAAAATATTGATAGTCGAGATATCACAATTATAGCAAATCTGTACTGGAATCAAAGAGCGAGAATCAGAATTGAAGACCAGTTTTCTGATGAAGTGGAGATTTTGCGCGGCGTTCGCCAGGACTATACTTTCCCCACTACAGTGAGGCCATTTTCAGTGAATGCCTAAACGACTACCAAGAGGGAATTACCATAAATGGGCGACAGATTATAAATAACATGCGTCATGCCGATGACACTGTGACCGATAGACTGGAAGATCTCCAAACGGTCGTACGAAAACTAAACAACAGTTGCAAAAATTATGGACTGAACTTGAATCTAAAGAAAACTAAATCAACTTGGCTAACCGAAACTGCCGAACAATGTCAGGAAATAAGTGTTCGAATAGAGAGTCGCAGCAGAGATATAAATTTAAAACTTAGAATACGATTACTGAGGTGTTTTTTTTTTGAAGGCTTTCGAAAGATGGTGTTATCGAAGAATGCTGAGGATCTCTTGGACTGATAGGGTCTCAAATGTGGAACTACGACGAAGAATATAAAAGCAGGAAGAAATAATTAACACCCTGAAAAGGAAAAAACTAGAGTACCTTGGTCATGTTATAAGGGGTCCCAAATGTACTGCTACACAAAACATTATGTAAGGGAAAATCAAGGGCAAGAGAAGCCAAGGAAGACGAAGAACCTTTTGGCTGAAAAATGTGAGGGATTGGTTTGGAATGACGCCAAATCAATTATTTGAAACAGCTACAAACAAAGTCAGGATTGCCATGATAATATCCAACCTCCGCTAGGAGATGGAACTTAGAGAAGAAGAAGATCAGTGGATACGTTCCGCAACGTTGTTCAGAAACGCCCCGACAATGTTTTCACAACGAAAATCATAACGTTTCTTGTTAGAAACTGTATCTGAGACGTTTCTAATACAGAATAATCTTTATAAGGTGATAAGTATGAGCCTGTTGGACCCCTGTAATGTGTTTTTTCATGATTATTGGTGTTATTATGCGAGACAGCTTGATCGAACATTTACCGCGGTATAATTTATAGAACATTGACAAATCAGCCACATTTCTGACACTGTCATTTTTCAAGTGTGCTACTAAAGTACTTGAGAGAATGGGAAAAATGTTAAACACCATCAATATACGACAATATCAGAGCCACGTGATAAGAAGGGAAGAAGGGAGAAACACACTCTGTTTTTTATTGATAACCTCAAGCAGTCAGAATAAATCTCTATTCACCGTGACCTTGAAACACTATAGATCATAACCAGCGGGAGATGAACTCCCCCACACCAGCGAGCAGTACTACAGTGTGCTCTGATCTGGGCCTTGTAGAGTTGCAGTAGCTATTCCGGAGAATACAATTTCCTGGAGCGGAAGAGAACCCCCAGTTTCTGGAACACCGACCTAGCGAGGCCGGCAACATGATTGTGCCATGACATGTTCTTGTTGCTATTAATTCCCTTCATCTCCACGGATAACACACCGGCATGCGACTTCTTTGGCAGTATTGGTGTCTTGAGTCTTCTGCCAGTTAAACTGAACTCCATTTTTAGATCTTTAATCCACGATTATCTTTTTCTGTCCTCATTGATCTGAACAACATGCTGCCCTCGCAGAAGTCAGGTCTCTCGGGATGGTAGTAGATAATTAGTCAGGGCAAAATACAAGGAAGTAGAAGAAAGAGAAGAAGGAAAGACCCGTTTCCTAGTTGAGCAAATTAAAACAATGGAAGGCAGTTCTGTTGAGTTGTTCAGGGTCGCAGCAACGAAGATAAAATTAGCTGTGGTAATATCCAACCTTCTGAAAAGAGATGGCTCTTAAAGAAGAAGATGTTACGTGAACATCAACTGACCTGCAGGGCAGCTGCATTCTGCCGTCTCCCGCGCGGTCCTCGCGACCTCCTCCTCATTCTGGTGCACCAAGTCCCTGGTCACTCTCCTGTTCAACCTATACACCGCCTCTCTCCGGTACCTTTGCACCAGGTTATCCACATTGTGTGACGTTTTGAGCTCCAGGTAGGCGACGCGATTCTCCAGGAAACCCAGCCTAGAGTTGAGGTCCACTTCGCGCCACAATGAAGTCGACACACTCACCACACACACCAGGCACACGATCGCGTTCAGGGTTCTGCCGCAGCCGCCCCCCTGCTCCCCCAACGGATGGGGGGATTTCGACGGCTTAGGGCCGGGTTGCTTGTCCTCCATCTCAGGCGGCGCCGCTGAAACAACGCATGGCTCCTCACCGAAGTCGTCGTCCGTCGTATCGGGAATAGTGCGGTAGATCTGGCAACGCTGCGCGAGATGCGTTCGAAACGCTGGTCGCGACTCCACTGAGCCGCGGATTGAGCGAACAGACTGCACCGCGCGCGAAGGGACCGGGATTGCTGACAAGGGTGGGAGAAGGGTACCGTCGGACGGTCAGGATTGTCACGGGGGAGAGGGGGAGGGAGGTGGTGCTTTGATCATTTTTGATAACAGGAGATGATTAGGAAAAGAAGGAAAATATGGGGCAAGTAGATCATCTAAGTCTTCCTTGCTTCTCATGTAAACAGGACTTTTAAAGGGAATTTTATTTGTTGGTGCCACCTTAGTTTGACTATGGTGTGGTCCAAACCAAATACCAGCAATCGTCCTGAAACGGTGCACTACAAAGCGTACAACAGTCTTTAGCCCCAATATCATAGATCCAGGGGAGAGATTTTGGCCTATATGGAGTAGAACACGACGAGATATTTCTAATGAGGCTTGCTGCCAATGGGCTAGCACCGGCTCTGTACCTGTCTGTCTCAGGGTTCGCTACTTTCGTTGTGTTGGTTCCTCCTGCTGTACATCAACCAAGTGTTAGAAATAACATCTGATCCTGTAGATTGTAGATGCTCTTACTTCGTGAAACTCTTCCTTATGCAGATAAAAAGATTGTGTAATTAACACACAGTTTCACAAATAAAACTCGTTTTCTTTCAGTGGCGCGTTTCGATTTATATTCAATGCATCGTCGGACTGTCAGATTTGACTGCTAACACTTATTTTCTGCTTGATCGGCTTCCCAGAAGCTGTGGATTCTCTTCTGCTCCAAGAAATTGTATTCTCCTGAACAGTTGCTGCTACTTATACAAGGTCCAGATCAGACCATCGCATGTGCCCAAAGCCCAAAAATTCTGGACACAATCCAGAGCCAATCAATACTTCAAAATTTTAGAAGGCCAGGAAATATCAAGTAAAGTGTGATTTTACAAATAAATCGTTAATTTGAAAAAACATATTACACCAATTTTGAGGACGTTTTGATATTTTGTTGTTCATTTACTACTTATTGCGGCTCCACCATTACATCAAATTAATATTTCAATTCTGGTGAATGTGCATTTGATCTTTCAATTACAAATTATGGTGTATGCTATACAGATGCTTACAGAACCATGATTATGATTTTTTTCTTTTAATTTATACAGTTGAAGTTATCACTCATCTCATCACAGATTGTATATGAGTGAAATAATAGATTCATATTTGAGATAAAGCGCCGTGTTTATTACATGAGGCTTCACGATAAAAAGTCTCAAGAAGTTCTTTTCTAGTTATGATTATTTTTAGGGGCTTATACGAGAAGGGGGTAACAGGGGTAAATAACCCTTTTGAACAAAAATTTAATTCAATTGCTTTTTCCCAAGGAATTAATGGTTCATGCAGATAAAAGGATTGTGTATTTAACACACAGTTACACAAATAATAGGTAAGTACTCTTTTTCTTTCAGACACGTGTTTCGATTTCTATTTAAATCATCGTCAGACTGTCAAATTTGGCTTTTAGCTCAAATCTATTTTTTTTTGGCGACTGCATTTGTACTAGTGTTAAGGAAAACCCCCTACATAACCTTAACAATCGCTGTCAAGATGTCCTCAAGATATTTCGTCTGATAAACTATTTCATTTCTTAAGATGTTCCACGGTTTTAGATATTTTATTCCTCAAGCTGTTTCATTCTTCTTAATACTTTCGATGACTTGAGATTGAAATAATTTAACATAGAAAACAAATAAATGTGTGTTCGTTTACTACAATGAAACTATGATTTCGCAGATATTTTTGAATCTCTGTTTCCCTGAAGTTTAGATCACGTATTTTATTACAAGTATGTAAGTAAGCATAATGGTTCATGTCTAAATTTCAGTTACGTAATGTTTTAGCATATTTTGTGCACTGATTTCCGTTTTCTTCGTATTTTTGAACAACTTTGACTTTCGGAACAAATAATATGAGTCTGGTATCATTGAAATCAAAATAAAACTTCGCCAACCTTGCGATAACTCAAATTCAATTGCATATTTCTTGTGCGATTTCCGAAATCCCATTTGAGAAAACATCATGGTGCTTCCATTGTGGCGACTCAGTACAAATGCAAACTTACCTTCAGCCGTTTGTTATCAAGAAAATTGATAGTACCTACATCAATCGGTGTTTCATTTCATCGTTTCTAAACTGCCAAAAACTCCACTGTTTCACTCGCCGTTTACCTTTCCTTCTTAATTATATTACTATCCAGATACCCCTTTCTGTTGCCTCAACTACCTGGTATTACAAGATATGCCTTTGATTGTTTCGCATTTATTTTTTCTGTGGACTAGGGACATTACTCAACCATGAAACCATAATGCCTTCTACTTTTGGCGATTTCAGAAAAAAATTATATTCTTCAATCAGAACGAAAATTCGTTTTCTGGGTAATTCTGGGTCGGTAGGCAATCACGAATATGACAATTAGGAAGGCGTAAGTCGTCAGGTAAGCGTCCAAAGGTTCGCCAGAGTCTCTCCTTCGAGTCCGGGTGCAAAATTAAGACCGAATTCGTAATCAGCGCCCCAAAATTAGCTAGGAAGCGATTTTTCGTCTTGTTCGGAACAATTTGATTTTCCACTGAAAAAAATCCACAAGGCGATTTCAGAAAAAAAAATCGATATTATTCAATCAGAACAAAAATTCGTTTTCTAGGTAATTCTGGGTCGGTAATCTGGAATATTACAATTAGAAAGGCGTAAGTAGTCAGGTGAGCGCTCAAAGGTTCGCCAGAGCCTCTCCTTCGAGTCCAGGTGCAAAATTAAGAGCATTTCATGATCATTATATAATTTATTATTGGTATAAACATTCTGTTATTCTGATGAGCTGTTATCAAAGCTACTGTTAGTTCCTTAACCTTATGAAGAACGAAAAAAGTATCAAAACTGTACCAATGTCTTGACTTCTTTCTTACATCTATCTACGTCATATAGTATTTTTCCTAATTCAAGTTTGAAAGGAGTTGTACAGATAAACAGAATGTAAAAATTATATTCCTATAAATAAGCCAAAAGATATACCTACGTCCACCATTTTTAATAGAAATTATTCACAACTCACATATCACTCATATCACATCACTACCTGTAAACGTTTATGAGATCCTCACAGTCACATCATCCCCAACTTTTTAACAGCACATTCATTCTGAGAGGTGGTTGGTAAAAATTAAATCCACTAGAAACTAACGGGCGCAAAAGATCGGATTTCTCGCAAAATTTGCACTGGCGACCCATATCTATAAGTTTTACTAACACATGTTGCATGGTGATCAGTGTCCTCCTCTGTTAAATATTATATGGTGCCACTCTGTGGGCGCACTTGATGCAAATGCAATTTGTTATATCGAGGCATCACGTCTGCTGGACATCAAAGCCGAAAATAAAGAAAAGCGGGCAGTGTAAACCTGCGCATAGCATCATTTACTCTCACCTCTCGTATCGTTTGAGCATTGCGATTCCTTTGGCGCCCGGCGTCCGAACATAATGCCTGTCTGCCTGCGGAAAGGTAAATCAGGAGGACGTGATAAAACGAGTGCGGCTTCCCATCTTTCGGCATCCCGCACTCGAGAAGTTCATCCTCAGGGAAACACGGCTGCTGCAACTCGACGACTGGCACCTTTTTCTTTCCGTGGAGATTTCTCACAGTTACACTTTTGAATCGTCTTATGGTCGACGTGCGGCAAGAATGTTGAAGACGTGGCCGCTGTTTTACGATCCTAATCCGGTGGGTGGGGAACATTCGCCATTTTACCCTATTTGATAAATCGCGCGAATGTGCTCTATTCCAACTAGGCATTCAACAAATAAATATGAAACCGCTATGCAGGAAAACCCTAATAGGGTACTCAGATATCAATAAACACTTGTTACTAGTGTATACTCTCCACTATGCATCAGACCTACTATGTCTATACATGGATGTTTCGTCTTAAGTCTATACTCGTCAGTATAGCCTGTAGAGAGCAATCGGATGGTATAACGTAACCTAGTCAAGGGTGTGATAGCAACATCGACACATCACCAAGTGTCGCCCTCTATGGAGACGCCCATTGGCAACTTTCGAAGTCAATGGTCCTGCCTTGAAGCGGTAACAGATGTTGCTTACGACATCTGTCAATAAGGGCGAACTGATTTACAGCGACATCCCTTGTTCTTCAAGAAAACTCAATACATATCTTGGATTAAATTTTTACACGATTTCAAAATAAAAAACGACCCCTGGTATTTCTTCAAGGCCATCAAAGTAGATTAAAATGTATCCTCCAAGACAAACTCTCATTAATCCACTTACAGGGAACACAAAGAAAGAGAAAGTTTACTACTTAATCCGCAAACAACAGAACATCGTTTTCCACTTAAATTTAACACCCAATTCAGCAGGATTTATTACAAGAAGTATAAAACATCAATATATCGTTTACAATCGAGCACTTTCAGTTTTACTGTTCACAATGAAAGAGGTAATTGGTAGTTCGTCCTGTAGAATAGTGCGCGAAATAATTGTTTGTTCTGTTTATACTGGGCAAATTATTCAAAACACATAAATTTGAGACACATTTCTATGGGTTCAATCTGTGTTTTATATGCTGTAAATTCAGCGGAAATATAAGTAAACTACGTTTACCTATTTGAATTTGATAAATCGATATAATTAATTGATTAATTACGTTAATCAAACAATTTATTATGATTAGTGAATTTTTGTGAATGTGAAACATTGTCCTTGGGATAATATAAATTTATTTCTGAGAGTTCCTTTTTATGATTGTAGGTAGTGTTTATAGTGGCAATAAGACTGTGCACGATATACGCAGTAAAAGTGAAAGAGCCAGTAGTGAGTGAAGCTAGTGACACAGTGATCTACAAGTATCCACGACCCGTTGTTTATACTCCAGATCTCGGTGAATATAATGGTAAATAAATAATTTTGTTGGTTGATCGTGTTGCTAGATTTTATATCTATAATGGACCTTTTGGAGAACGCCACAAAGAACATGTCAACACCGCGCACTGTCCTAAAGAAATTGTGGATTTTTTGTGCGTTCTATTTTGAACCTTATATAGTCTGAAATATTATTATCATTATCTCTTAACATTTCAGCCCTGATCCATCATTCTGACGTCGCCGGCAAAAACAAAAACCTGATCACGACAGCGTTGGTCCTCAGTTCTATCCTGGGTCTTCAACCTCCCAGCAAAAGTAGCTACAACCATCCGGAGTTACCACCGTTAAATCCCTACATTCAGCTTCTGCTGTCCCACTACGGAAGGTACTTGGGACACACCCAAAGCAAGCAGGAAGGCGTTGGTAGTGCCAGAGGACTCTACGGTTACTCTGCTGCCAATAACATACACAACAACAAACCGTTTGGGGCGTACAAGATTTACGAAGATGCCGAATGAGGAACAATTGAAATGCATGTTCCAAGTTTCCACAGGAATTGAGGAAAAAAGTTCTCCATAGTCGTTCAGACCACAGGATTGGAATTCATTGGTGTGCCCCAAGAATTATGAACGTTACTTTCTAGCACGCTTATATTAGCTTCCCTGTGTTTGTAACAGAATCATCGAACCCTATTTTCACCCACTTTAAAACGTCGAATCAATTTTAAATTTTGCACTAATATCAAAGACGAATACGAATGACATTTAATATTTCTTCTTAAAACGCTTTTATTAGTTTGACCTGTACGTATAGACAAAGAAATATAACGATAAGAGATTCAGACAAGTCCCCGTAAATGGAGAGAATACCCTTCAGATCCAGTAAATCCCTTCAGCCAAAATGCGGCTTTAAAAAAGTAAAAAATCACGCATTAATAGTTAATCGAACAAAAAAGTAAAAAATAATTCTTAATATAGGAATGAAATGATTAACGAGAAAATTAATGATTATATATTATAATAAATTAATAAAATCCAATATCGGGATATAATTACAATCCATTTGGGTAACGCATGGATCATGACTGTGGAAGGTTGAAAAAAGCACGGATTATATATAAAAGAATTGTATTGAATTAATTGTACCACACACACATAAATCGATAATTAAGAACAAAATGAGGCGATTTCACGAATCCATCCAGGTCTATGCAACTTAATCCTACGATGAGTTCCTAAGAATAGAAAAACATAATTAGTGATACGATATAAAACAACAGATTGGCAAACACCAAATTTTCATCTTTTTGTGCTAGTGTTTTCGAAGCGTAAACATGTTTTTCATTATTTTTTTGAACATTACCCGACAACGTTACAAGGAGTTGCAATTTCGTTCAGTTGAAGTGTTCAATTAATAAATATATAGATAGTGAACATTGACTGCATTTTCAGGTGATAGCCATATCGGCTGTTGTGCTAAAAAATGCAAAATACGGTTTATGTTATAATTACCACGAATTCAATCATTTAAAACAAAAAGTAAATAAAATATAAACCATATTTCTAAGAATACATCAAAGAAATTGAAAAAAATGTATTCAAATATAAACTGAAGATTTCATATACATTTTCTAAATTTATACCAAATTATTGAAACAATAATCTGCTGATCCTTCCCGGAACGAGGTAATATACATAAAAAAGAAATACAAATAAATAAATTTAAAAACTAAAAAGTAAATCGTACGAAGAGGTACGTTTTTCGAAATCCTGAATCAGTTGATCGATAGCTGAATCAATATAAATCATAATTTGGCGGTAGCTGTTTTCAGTGTAAAAACGGGGACTCCAAATGTGAATCCTTCAGGTGCGAAACGTATTTTTCAAAAAAAAAATAAACCCAAACACAAACCTAAATCATACGATAAAAAACGTGCGTTGTTTTGAATTGAAAATAATCATTAGAGGTGGCTTCACGTGGTGGAGGCTTTCGAATGTTTTTTTTTAAATTAACTTACCTAGCATCACCCCTCTCTCTCCCCTTAATACCAACCATTTTCTTTTTGCGTTTTTGAATACGCACCAGATATTGTGTATACATTTTCAACATGTTTAGTACTTTTTCAATTTGTGCCGTTACCTTCATACTACGCTTAAATTTCTAAGATTACACACACACACACATTATCGTGTAGTTCTTTCCCTCTATGAGGAGTTAAACGAGCTACAAATATAAGTTAACTTTTGAAATGTGTAACGCAAAATGGCGATTGGGTCCATATGAAGGACGTTAACATGATCATGTTATTGAAATAACAGCCAAGATAAACAAAATGTACATCAACTTTATTCTGAGATGAAAATCATTATTGGAAAATTATGTTTCCAATTCACTAAAATACACTATTTTAAACTTTTAACGTATACGCAGTGGGACTACAAATCATCGCAAGATTCATAAAAAAGCTGTCAGAACCAAAAATTTCAATAACATTGCTTTGGAATTCTATAGTCTTGATTTTTTAGTTTCACAACGTTTCCATTGATGTGGATCTTCGATAATCTTCAGGTGATCGGATCGACCGTTTGTTCCGATGCTGCTTTTATGCTTTCTCCCTGTCGTCGCGCTTCACGCAACCACCTCGGATCTCAGACTGCTGCCGATCGAGGTGACTCACGCTGCCCAGCGGATGATGAGTAAGCGCCGCTGAATCATTCATGTTTAAATGCATTATATCGATGACGTTTATTAAATGCCGCTAGATTGGTTTCACTTCCACCCTAAATCTGATGTAAACATTCTTATGGCTGGCAATGAAAGCTGCCTCCTTGAACTTTCGGCGATACCCAGTTAGAAAATCAAACTATGACGGTCAACAATAAACAACGTCGATATAATGCATCTAAACTGGGATGATTCAGTTTCGTTTGCTCATCATCTACCAGGCAGCGTGAGTCACCGCGATCGGCGGCACTGCCAGATAAGATACTAGTTAGTTTTAATCTTCCATTGAAGATTCTAAATAGCGAAACAAGTTCCAGGTTCAAAAAAGTGGTTTGACGAATGGTACTGTGTCGTGTTTTCATCAAGAAATTAAAACATAAATGCATACAGTGCGGCAAAATCAACAAAAGGTGAGCGTCTATATCTTGCGACTATATCCTGAACTGAAAGGCAACGGCACTATCAATATCCACAGAATAGAGGATTTTTTAAGTACTAAACAGTGCGACATAGTCTTTGTAGTTAAACTTATATTCCAGATAGAACTTTTTTCTAATGTTGGTATTGATATGTTGGTACGATGAGGGTTTGCGTATGTAGGTTATTGGGGTGGATAGCAGTAAAAATTCAAAAGTTTCGGATATTCAATGAACTACTGGCGATTATTTTGTTCAAAATTCTGGCATATAATAAAATGTAAAAGTCTATGTCCACTAAATAGATAATATGCTTTCAAAGTGTAAAACTTGAATCACTCACAAAAGCAGAGGTTAGCATTGAAACTGAAACTTTTATGTTGTACAGAATGATTTGAATAACTTTTGAGGAGAAACATTACAAATTTTAGTTTTCACATTGATATGTATCTTTTCTTGATGAATTTACTTCAAACAGCATGTGGATTTATGCCAATTTGCTTAGGGTCTTTATTGCGTGTTAAAATTAATTTTTAAATTATTTTTTTCGAACAGAAAGCCTGACTTTGCAATCATTGATATATCAGCAAGGATTTCAAGTCAATTTAATTCTTTGGGAAAATCACTTTGTCTCGCGATCTCAAAATTGCATCAATTATTCCAACATTAGAAAAAATTGCAAGTGAGTTCATCATATTCTGGAATACGCTTCAAGTGTTTCAAGTGCATATTGATCATGTGTGAAGCGCCAACCAATCAAACCCCGGGCAGCAACACAGCAACAGCAGTCATGCGCCTGAGCTGCAGCACCGCTTTATACCGCATCTGCACTGCGCTGAACCGCTTGCAAAACCCCATCACATTTCTCCCTTTCTCTCTCTCTCTCTCTAACACCGACACCGCTACCCCGCTTTTTTGCGCTGAGCACAGCTACAAGAACAGCTACCGTCAGCTACACCACCACATCTGCTGCATTTCAGCAACTCTTTCCTATCTCTATCTCTCTTTCACAGCCACACGAACTCCTGCGCTGTGCATCAAAGTTTTGCGTCAATAATGTTTTTTCTTTTTCATTTTCCATTACTTAACAACACTAATGTGAATTGCTGGTCAAACGATTTTATGGTATGTATGCTATGTAATGAGCTCTGACACACACACATTGATCGAAGCTCACGAGTTTGCATCGTCTGTCAGCGGGAGTTTTTTTCTAATTGCAAAAGTAGATCCAGCAAGATTCCAAGCATACCTTCATCTTTCTGACTTTAACATTTGATCCATTGAAAAATATCTATTGATTCGACTTGAAATATGAAATTTGTGAAGCAACATCAATCTGTGATCATTGGTGATGAGTTAATTTGATTTAGCCGCATTTTTATATCAGTAAGATTATAATCTAATCTAATGTCTAAACGTAAATAGAATTTACATCCATGATTCTCAGAAATGTGTTGATACTATTGAAAAAAGTCTATAGCAGCAGGTTCTTCCTCGTCAAACAGACGAATGCACAATTCAAAAAGAAATTTCCTGTTTTTCAAGCAATCATTAAAATCAGATATGTATTTATCTTATACTATTGTCCTGACTGTTGATTTGAGCCACATGTAAATAGTGAAACAATTTTACTAATGTTTCAACTCACTTTATCACAAGTACACAAAGGTCAAAAATTGTCAGATAAACAAGAGCTTGAACTAGAAAATTGTGTTAATAGTAAAAAGACACACAATTAAATAATAAAATTGCGACATTCCGTAAAAAAAATCACCAACAAATGGGGCTAAATTTTTGATGTCCAGTAAAAATCTTTTGATACATGCAGTTACAGTTGAAACACACAATGAAAAATGAAAATTGAACAGACCCTTTATAATGTGTGCAAAGAATAAACTATTTTCTAGTCTTGTTTCGAATTGAAATGAAAAAAAACTCAAAGAATAAAATAGGATACAAAAGTAGACATTTATTTATAACGGAACTGGAAAAACTTTTAAAAAACATAATAAATGTTGTGATATAGGATGATGTACGACATTGTACCCCAAAGTTGTAACTTACAAAATTAATAATAATATACACTCACACAGAAACATACATGATATGAGTCTCTAGAGACAAATTGTCAAAAATAAAATTGGGAAAATAAGCAACTTGTGGCTAAATGGATAAAAATGATAGATACCTTTAAATGATGAGTGACATCGTTAAGACAGATTTTGGCTCCAACTGACAGCCTGGAAAAAAGGTTTCATCATATCATGTTGATCTAATAATATACATTTCTATTGATTCTATTTTTATATAAGGTTTTCGATTCTGGTAATATGGAATCTGATGAATCGAAGGAAAAATATAATATATTTCATTCTAGTGTCATGTGCCTTCACCAGGTCACTAGCTCAATTAGGACCACTGCTAGCGTAATTTGAAATAATCATTTCAAAGTTTTTTAATTAGTTTTTAAAACTTTACATAACCACATTCCATTAATATAAATATATGAATAAAAAATGAACATTGTTTTTTTACTTAGACTTAGGAGTGTAGCAAATTCTAGCATAATCCGATATGGTGAGGTGAATTGGATGTGTTGATTTGCAATGCAATGGCTCTCACTGACCTGGATTTACGATCTGGACCTGGAACGTCCATTCTCCCTAGATGCGGACCTGGACCTACCGCGACTGCTCTTGCTGTCAGATCTGCTGCGACTTCTGGAAGGAGAGCGTCTTTTGCTGTTTCTTCGTCCACGTGGGGACCGAGATCGAGACCTATCGTAGTTACCATTAATGATTAATACTTTTCACAGATATTTCAATCATTAAGCTCATTCTCATACATACCACAGAAAAAAATGGTTTAGGCATATGGTATGGAATATATACAGCAACAGTATAACCATAGGATTGATTATTGTTCCTGGCATAGTTCAGTAGTATGTAGTATTTGTTGAGGTTAAGAGTGGTTAGAGTGTTGTTTACAAGCCTAATTTTTAAAACCCAAAATTTGACTTAATTTGTGTCACAATTGGATTACTTTGTGTGAACAGTAGGGCATAGAGAACATACACACATGTGGACTAAAAGTGCACAAAAAATCTATTCTCGCAAACTAGTAAAATCACAAACAAAATAAATGATGTAAAGATGTCGCAAGATTGTTATAAGTGTAAAAACCCATGTGTTTTAAGGGAGGGAAAGGAAAAACTGTTTGGGTTTCCATGTGATTTCTGCAAAAAAATCGTTTGTGGAGACTGCACCGGAGCCTTGGCAGGAGAGATCAGGGTCATCCCAAGTCCCTCCAGAACAACATGCTATTTTTGCCCCAGTTGTAAGGAGGCAATAAAAAAACTAAAATACAAAAAATACTTCAGACATCACAAGAAGAGCTAAAGAAAATGCAGAAACAGGGAGATGAAACATCAAATAAACTAGAAAAGCTCAAGGGTGAGGTAGACTCTTAAAAAGTTAAGTTGAAGGTAATTGGCAAAAAGGTAATTAAAATCTCTTTTTGGTACAGCAACCTTTCATCAGTAGTAAGTAAAATAGATGAGAGGAAAGTATGGGTATTGGCTCACAGTCCAACAATAGTTATGCTCACTGAAACCTAGTTACAAGATAGTATTGACAACAGTATCATATGTCTAGATGGCTATAGCATTTTTAGAGATCAGCCAGCACAAAAAGGGAGAGGAGAGTGTATTTTTGTTAAAAATCAAGTAGATGGACATAACCTGAGTTGGACAGAGATCTAAAAAATTGTGCATCCAGAATGATACATTATAGTGTGTGAAGTGAACAACTATAGAAACATAGCAACAGCTTCATTGGTTCTAGCACCTGCTGTAGGAACCTTACAGGATTACAAAAAGACAGAGGACCTCTCAAAAAAGGGGTCGTTTTCCCATTAATCAGCCCAGAACCGGCGCCTTGGAGGCCCTAAGAATATAGTAGCAAAAGTATCAGCAGTGTAACTCCACAAACTAGTACAGGGATCAAAACTGCTAAAATAGGTACTGTAAGCAATAGTAGTAAAAGTACAACAAGCCTAAATGCTGCAACTCTAATGAGCGCATTATGTCTGCTGACTTTTCGGGAAGGAAATAATAGATGAATAAAGAAAACTAGAGAAACTCATTTTCTAATGGTAATAAACAGGTGTTACTGACCTTCTACGTCCGCCACCTCCGCGATAACGGTTACGTGGTGAGGTGGGTCTTCCATAACGGGCCATCTGTACTCGCAACTCCCTTCCATCCAAAATGCGCCCATCCATAGCGTCTAGCGCGTCTTCAGCATCCCTTTTGTCATAAAATCTGCGAAAATGAAATTCTCAATAAAACAAAAATTCTCTATTATTAATCAAAAAACTGAATGCCTATTTTAAAACTACAAATTAATCACAGTTTCCTTATCCAATGTTAATTTGCAACACCCATGGTTTGGCATGTTCCACATTCACAAATAAAACATTTTTGTGTGCATAACGTTCTTCATCAGATTTTAATATGAATCTAAATACCTAACAGAAAAAGAGTTTTGATTGTGGAACTTGATGTTCAAACACACAATTTTTATCTGGATGATGGAAGAGTTTCACAAAGGCATGATGTTCCACATAATTTGATTTTATACAGTGATGAAAAATTACTGCATTAACATTTCTAACATACTAGACAAATCTATTATTATTTTCATCAAGAATCTGCTTACTAACTGTAAAAGCATAAATCAAGACATTTTCAATTGACAATACAATAGCTCAAACCAATACCACGCTACTGAACTGGCAAATATGTCCACCGAAAATTCTATTTGACGGTCAGAACTGGTTACTGACTCCTTATATTCTTATTATATCACCATCAATGGGATCCACTGTATTTAGCTCATCCAAATTCGATATTAGTATTGATGTGCTCCCAAAATCACAATTTTGTACGGTTACGCTTGGCGCTTGGACCTAATCACAGCCGTTGCGTCCCAAGCAAAGCTTCTGTAACTTCATACGTCTACAAAAGACGAGCAAAAACCTCACCTGACGAAAGCGAATCCTCTGCTTTCCCTGGTGAACCTGTCTCTAGGAATGTAGATATCCCCGACTTCGCCGCAACGTTCGAAAACTCTTCTCAGGTCGTCGGGGGTAGTGCGGTATGTGAGGTTGTCCACTTTTAGGGATACCATGCCTTCTATGCGAGGCGGCGGTCTACCGTAACTCATTTTCCGTAGCTGATGGGTTTACTTTGCCGCTAGTTAGGGAGAGAAGCGTTTAAACAAGGAAATTGTCGAGATATTTTCACACAATCTTGCTGCAAGCGGAAAAACAATATGGCGATTCTACAGTCGGAAAAAGAGGAAGCAGCACAGAATATATAAAGGGAAGCAGGAAACCACAGAATACTTATAATCACAACCTGACTGTACGTATAACAGATGACATGATGACAGTTATCAGAATGACAATTGATATATGACACATGTCATAACATAGATCAATAAGCAAAAAGATGTGTATTCATATAAATTTATCTGTGAGACGGTTTCGTCTCAGACACCAACGTTGCCATATCTCAAAACTGACTGAATATTGTCGAAATATGAATCTTGTTAGCTTGGGTAGTATTTTTGCACTGATAGAAGTTATGTTTTCGAAATGAAATTTGATTTGCTGATAATATGAACCTGAATCCGCGTGTGATTAGATATCACAAGATTATTGCATAAATAAAACAAAGTATTCTTTTGTACAATTTCAGTCATGTAGATAAGTGGATGAAAAAAATAATCTGTCCATTTATCTCATACGAGTATATTGCTGGAGCCTGAATTGCTGCCTGTGTAGTGTTATGCAACTGCTTGTCTTACAATCTTTATGTATATTATCTTTTTGGTCGCCAAATAAAATAACATACGATTGAGTTACGATATGCTGCCTAGGCATCATTTACCAATATACAAAATATGAAATTCATTCTTATTTTGATAGTGGCTGCGGTGGCAACCGAAACATTAAGTCAATCGTATATGAATTAAATTAATGGCTAGTAGAATATATGAGATCATTCAGAGAAACAACCACATTATAAGTTTTTAAAGTTACATTGACTAACGACCTCTCAAATCAAAGCTGCACATCTGGCCGGCAAGAAACTTGGCAACATAGGATCGTTATTGGATAATGAACACACAATACACCTAGTTGTCTATCTTGTAATTTTTGTTCTATGTTTTGTGATCAAAGTACCTTACGTCAAATTGTAAAACGATAAATTCAAATAATTCAAAAATTCTTCAAAGCTGTCAGTGATAAAAATGCAAATTCTGTGATTGCAATTGAGGAGCAACTGACCAAAACGCATGAAATTTTTATGATTTTTTAGGTAAATTTAAAAATTTAGTGCTTTTTAGTCAATCTATCATTAGAACAATCCAGTTCGATCAGTGCTTTAAATCCATTAGAAATTGCCATAGCAAAACCATTGTGCTAAGCAAAACGCATTAATTCCAATTCGCGTTTAAGCAAAGTGCAGTAAATCCAGTTAGCATTTAAGCAAAGTGCATTAAATAAAATAATTCTTCTTGTAACTTGCATTCTTTTATTTCAATATCAATATTCGCAAACAGATGTCGCACTGTGTTTTACATTTTTCAGATTAATATGCCCAGGCTTAGGAGCAGGGATACGTTTCGTTCCTCATTCTGGTTGAGCAAAATGCAGTAAATCCACTAAAAAAATTACATATTGTTGTGAAAATCGTTAATTTGGATTAAAACTGGAAATATTCCTTTTTAAAACTATTGCGTAATCATTCTGCCCTAAATAAACGTCTTTGGTTTTGCTTCTAACCCATTTTGCTAGTTTTTTTAGTTTTACTAAAAACAACATATTATGGATTTAATGCGTTTTGGTCAGTCGCTCCTCAATTATATATCAGCATCGGCATCAGCAACCTAACCTTATATATTCTGTGATTCGTTTCTCGGATGTAGCTGCACTTAACAAGTATATGCAATGTCTTTTTGATAGGTCTTGCACTCCTCACATTCTTAGATCTGGATTGAATAAATAGAATGACACCTTGGTGCAGCTTAGCATTCCAAATACCTTTATAGTTATATGAGCAGAGATATGATTCTACATGTATATTGCAGTCAGCAGTCAAGAAAATATCACCAAGCAGTGACAGCAGTCAGTCAGTTCCGATGTCAAATTGTTAAGAACCAGAAATCGTGGATATAAATTATGAGGTATAAGTTGTGTTACAACAAAACAAATCAGAAAATATTATTTTTTCCCACCACACAGTTTTCACAGCTGCAAACTAGGTTCTACATTGCTAATATGAACCCTAACGACAACATTTTATCGGAATGACTGAAGAGAAGAGTCGCCAAATAAGGACATCTACAATCTACATGATAGTAGCATATATCAGCCTGAAAAGTTTAATATATCGGTCTATCTTCAGAGAATCTTATTGAACCAGTTTATAAATAATAAGAAATTCGGGTAACCAAAAGTACGTTGAAAATCTTATGACACATTATTCTACATAAATGTAAGATTAGAAACAGACGAATTCGATAATAAAACACAGATGTATCGTATGTACAGTTTTGGCTTGATGCCCATGTAATATGCAGAAAAAACACTTAAAATCCTTTCTAGATGACTGAAATATCGCTAAAACATTTTTTGGCCTGAATATTGTAACACCACTTGTTTCTATGAATCTTGCTATATTTTGGGAACACCACCAAAAGACTTACCAAAAAAATTGAGTCTGACAGTCATCCAAAGATCTTGATTTGAGACAAACACTTGAAAGCTTATCAATGTCGTTATCGTTTCAAAATCAAATTCTTTCGTTTTGAAATTGTACATTTTTGAAAGTGTTCAAAATATGTCACTGTTATTAACAGCACCGCCGAATCATCTTGACAGTATGGTTAATTTATCCAAAGAAAAAAAGTACTATATGTTTTGAGTCATATTCGACAAACAATTCATTCCGTTTAACACTTACGTAAATAGAATAGGCGCCAGTGCTTAAAATAAGCTTCAAGGAATATCATGCAACATGGCGTGTGCTTGTGAAATGAGTATTTTGAACTTGCATCTACTATAGTAAGGAAGCCCAATAGGGGATTGATTTCTTTCTTGCTTCCCAAGTGCCCTGGTACCCACTTCAGAATCATGTTGTTGTGTTCCACCACTCAACTCAGTTTTTGCTAACATTCCCAAACAAGTACATTTCAAGCCATAACATAGAAAACATACATACTTGATGAATCAATTATGCAACACCCATCAAAACGATAAATCATCCATTGATAACAAAATTACCTAACCATTGACCTCATAAACACACTCGTTGTAGAATTAGCGGATCTTAAAATAGCAAAAATATAAAAACAATACTGTAGTATTTCCAGTCATCTGAACGTTTTTCCCCAACGCCTGGAGCAAACCCAACGTGAATACAGGTGAAACGAAATGGATCAAAACAAAACAGACCGGATGGACATCCTTGAGCTCGCAAAACGGAACCAGTGGCGTAGCATTAACTCATTTCTCGATTTTTAATGCTCCTTACTTTCAAGTTGTCGCTGTTTATTATGTTGACTAGTTGATTAGTTTTTAACTTCATTGTTTGCTTTTACTTTGATATATATAGTAAAATTTCAGAGTAGCGACTCGACTAGGCGTCGTAAACACATAAATGTAGAAGCACTATTAACATTTTTAAGTATCAGAAATGTGTAAGATGTAGATTTTAGGAAACATGAAACGTTTCGCTTTTCATCGTAGAAACGTTGTCAAAACGTTCATGAAACGTTTCCGATACAGTTACAGAAACGTGTCAGTGGAATGTTTCTGTGCAACGAACATACCCACCAAGACGTACCTGAATGTACGAACAGAACCATTTTTGGAACATCGTATGTTTCAGAATGTTCCAAATGAAACATTGCCTTGTGATTTTTCAGAAACATAGTTCTAAGCTCAATGAGCTTTGTTTAAAACTTTCCTGTTTTGGTTGTAAGGTAGCCTTTCAATGAGACACAACTGACGATCAGCAATTTGATATCAAAATTTGTATAGGTAAGAAAATTGTGTAACAAAGCTTTTTGAACTCAGAACGATGTTTCTAGAAGATCATATTGACTATATCTCGCAATACTTGTTTTGATAAATGCAAAAACTGGAGTTTTTAATAATCCTCTTTATCGATAATCTACTTGAACCGTAGAATGTCGGTCCGCGACCGCGCCACTGTCTTGCGTCGAACCCAAGCTCGATCGCTTCTCGCGACCGCTGGCGCAATAGTACTCCAGCCCGAGGATTTCCCTTGAACGTGCTCTCGGCCTCTCAGTATTCTGGATTCTCCGTTTCCCCCACCAGGCGATTTTATCGCTCCATATAAAACCGAATCGCGATAGGCTACGTCACAGTAACGCTGAAACAACCGAATAACGCGTAACGAGTAACCGGTGCCAAAGTTTCTCGTGTTGAAGTGAGGTTATTACGCTATTACGCAACGTTGTGTACTGTGATAGGTCAGTTGTACAGAACAGCGAATTTTGTTGGAGAAAGTTTTCTGACTTTTCTAAATATGGTGGCTAATTTTAATGTGCCGAAAAAACAGGCTGCCGGCATGGAGGATAAGTGTCAAAATATCAATAGGTAAGTCAAAGTGACATGATGCATGATGCAAGTTGAAAGGTGGAATTCGGTTGCCCGGTGAAAGTTAGCTATGACTTTATAGTTCAATGTTAACCATAACATTTTTATAGATTAATCACAAAGCTCATGATTGTGTTTTTTACTCGTACTACTGCTAATTTTCTTTATTTTTTCCAAATGATTTGATATAGATACATAAAATTAAGTATATTTTTTGTTAATGTTTTCCTCATATTCATCTGTCTGTTCTCATTGTTTCTTTGATCGTGTGGCCCTGTAAATGGTTGATTCAAAATATTTACAATTATATTACTATAATAAATTTTCCCTGATTATGGGATTCTTGCTGAATTAGCTATTTAGACTACCAGTTGTAAAATGCCTCATTTTTATGTTTTTATAAGAAACATTATGTTGTTGAATATATAGTGAGCCTAAATAATGGCGGCATCAAACAAATGTCACAAATTGAATATTTATAAATAAATCAAGGCACTTGTCTGTGGATTCGCTTTTTTCCAAAATATCATCAAGAGATGATTATAGATATTAATCGTGCTTCCCAGCTTGCCAAATTAATTTTAAATAACAACTTATGAAAAATTGTTCTACTAAAACTGTCATTGACTTCTGAGATGTGGGTCACTATGTATCTTAAGAAATGGGAAATTTCTCTTTCTCTCTCAACGGTTTTATATTCATAGTTCGACTGGAAATCCATCTATTTATATGAGCCTTTTGATCACCAGCTGTTATTAATCCCAAGTTTTTGATGTGTTGAGTACAATTCGGAATTGTCAATTAAGTTTGTTTTAAATAGGCGAGAAAAATACTTTCTGTATTATTGGATCTGCCTCAAAATCACGCCATTAATCTCAGTCATACTATTGCACATACTGATAAAGTTATTATTGAGATAATTACTACACATCTTCGATCATTTAACTTTAATGAATAACCTGGACGAATATAATTTTTAAAACGATAGCATATGATTATAACATATCATATAATGTGCCTGGTAATATTTGCTAGCTGCAAAATATGCCTTATCATCGTTAGATGTATTTAAGAAATTACTTATTTAAATGTTCATTATTGTTAGGTTTATTTAAAATATGGTTAGGCATTGTTTATACATTTTCAATTCATCCAATAAATCTGTTTATGGATGATATAGTTAAATTATCAATTATCGCTCCATGACTTGTTGATAATATTCGTCAGAAGAAAATAAATATATGATATATTTCCGGTTAAAATATACATATTTACGTACGTAAAACATTTTGGATAAAGATAAATGTATCACACATACGCATCTATTTGAACTATACAAATAGAATTTAAACACCTAAAGAATGTTTTCACTGCAAAGTGCACTTCTAAGAACTGAAGTGTTTTGTTGATTCACCTCAAAAACAAGGTCAGAAAGAAAACAGCTTATTGCACTTTGCAAGAACTGTTTACCTGTTTATTTGTCTGCCTACCTGCAACAATGCAGGTATATAAACGTTAAACAAAATTCTTCAATTAGGATCTTGAGGTATCAACAACAGACTAGTTACATATTATTAATTTGTCTAAGATAAACCGCATAACTGTCATTTAATATTCATCAAGTAATGTGCTGAAAATGTCACAACAGGACTTAACAATTTGTGCTAGTTCATTGTAGGAGAAGACGATTTACATTCACTCACTCTATGCTTATATAAGTAAAGATTTTATACCCCACTTACCCCTACAAGATTCCCGATATTCTAGAATTCACTACCACCCCAGCATTGCATAACCAAGGTCGGTCAGTGACCTTCGCTTTGTTGCAGGGCGCCTGGCGCTACACACGAGGGCGAGACGGTGTTTATGAGTTGTATCTCAGATCAAGGGGATGTCTATAAAATTTGATGATATAATAATAATAACCGTCGTTTTGACTTTTTTCAGGAACAACCTTGGTGGAGCCCTTCTTGGCGTCATATCCCAAGCAAGGCAGCAAGGCCGCTTGGTGTGCGGCCTAAATTCCGCCATTGCTAGAATGGCGGCGTCTCCTGAAGACGTCGTCTGCTGTGTTCTGCCTCAAAGCAACGTGGATCCAGCCCAACACATCCACACCGTGCTCTTACAAGCTGTCTGCTACGAAAATTACATTCCAGTCATACAGGTCAGTACTCATTCTAAGGATAAGGAACAACCTTAGACTATTTCATCGAGGTAGAGAAAACGTATCATTCATAAATACTTCTATGATTGTTCAAAAAGACGTAATTCGTGCAAAGAAGACGGGCTAGTAGAAAAAAGGCGTTTTGCATGGATTTACAATATTTCGTTTACAGCGCTCATTTTTCAAGATAATTGTACTATTTTTTTCATTAAAATGATAGAAAAGGGTGGGTTCTATGCTGGTGGGCAGCTCTTTTTTTCAATTTTTCATACAAAATTTTAGATATTGTGGCAACGGCGCTCGCATCAACGGTAAATATATTGTTCATGTACGGTGCTACAATATTTCGTTTGAAGCGCTTGATTTTGAACATATGGAAAATATTTTTTATGCAGATCATAGAGAAAGGACGGCTCTATGCCTAGGCGAAGCCCTTTTCTTGATATTTTGGTTACTTTGGTTCAACATGAAAATGATAATGAGAATGTCAATATCGTTATTTTGGACTGTTATCAATTTTCCGTATATTTAATTTTGGAAATTTTTGTGTTATTAATTTCTTAGGAGCGCATTTTCACTAGTCAGGTCGAGTTATTACAAACTTTGGGTATTACGGTAAAATAAACACCAACACATATTAAATGTGAAAATGATTGTTCTCCATTTTTGGTTGCAAATCTTACAATCGACACTGATTTCGACATCACTGATGTTTAAACGTGATTTTATATATACGTAGTATGTATTTACTAGTTTACGGACAATATCACTGGCTACATTCCAACAGTACAATAATATTTGCCACAGTCATTGACATTTTATCTCTGCGTATTTTATACGATAATTGTGTCAGTGTCAGCACGTACAGATTTGAAGAAACTAGGTTGCTACGTCCATCTCGAAAGAGAAACTAGAATGTGGATGCTATTCGCTAGTCCTTGTGTAATTATTTCATTGGTGTTGATGCCAATATATGAGTACTAACACCTGGACTGCCTTGACTCCGTAAGTTGCCAATGGGCAGCGCCATAGTGCGCGACGCTTGGAGATGAGTGTTGATGTTGCTAACACACACTTGACTGGGTTATGTGTATGCCACACGATTGCTCTCTATGTCTATAGTCAGATTGCCAGGCTATACTGACGAGTCTAGGCTAAATACGAAACATGCACAGTGGAGAACAAGTGGTTGTCAAGTTGAACGTCTTGATCTTGCTTTAAAAGAAATACATTTATTTTTATTGATATCGGTACGTGAAATGTACAGTCTCAACGTAATTTCTTGTTATTGCTATTTCAGTAGTAGCATTCACCGAAATGTCAGGCTCTTTCATTTTGATTCAGGAAGTGGGTAATTTGGGGTGATTAACTTGATGATTTTGTTGTTGCTCCATTTATAAAATCGATTTGGAATATTAGCGCGACCTTGTAATTGCATCCGTAATGCTTTTCCTTAATTGCTAGATATCATACGTTTTTTAAGTCACGTATTTATTGAAGTTAGACATCGGAGGACAATTATCGACAAAAAAAAACCTCAGCTTTGCATTCGTTAGTTATTTTATTGTTAATAATCCCTCACTAACATTATTGTTATCTTTAAATTAGTTCCCTGTTTATGTCTTGTAGCCCTGATTACGGCGTGATATGGACATCGAAACGTCGAAATACTGACAAAAGATCCTCTGCATCCTAAACCTCGAAGATATGTATATATAAATATAACACAGTATATGAATCCGAACAAAAGTAGATACGTTCATTGAAAACCATGCTTGCTATTTTCGTTCAATATGCGTCCAGAAAACGTGTCAGCACAAATTAATACCATTTCGACATCTCAATGTGCGGAGAACAACTTACTGATCGATCTTCAACGTAGACCAGTCGAATTAGAACATTGGAAAAAATTAATTGAATCTAGATATTAGCGAGCTCCAGTGTATGTTTAGAAAGATGGGTAGGAATATAGAATAACTATTTTATTCTCAAGCGGCTTCAGACTATTGATGATACCACATCAATCGAAACGTCATGACACGCAAAAATTCTCAAGACAATGGAAGTTTTGTTTTGCATGGGTTTCCAATATTTCGATTCCAGCGCTCATGTTTCAAGATAATTGGAGGATTTTTTTTGCAAATTATAGAGACAGGATGGTTCTATACTCGTGCAAAGTCCAAAGCAAATATTTAATGAAAACTCGGTAAACTCGCCTCTTATCCATTCTAATAGGACTTGCCTAACACCCGATTTAGAATGTACAGTTATATTGCATGTGCATGCCATTGACGAATGTCTTTCACTTGTTCCTCCGTTACATTTTGGTGCACTAGTATACCTACGTTTCGATTGTCACGTGCTATAAATTCTTCATCGCAACGATGGTAATGATGTTACGAAACGTGAATATTGTTGTTGTCAAGGTATGTGATGCAGACAGCGCAATGGCCCAGCCTGCTGGATTGGGAAGGGTTACAACGTGACCTTTGCAACGTGCTGTCTGCTGGTGGTGGATGGGAACACCAGCCGTAGGGCGTAGGGCTCAAATGTTACTAACGTCATCAACGTTGTAATTATAGCCGGTAAGGTTGGGGAACATTTTCCATTTCACGCCGATGGGCGGATGGAAGGCCTTTGAGTATTTGTAAATAGCTCCCATTTCTTACGTGGGCGGCTTAGGGTATTTTCAATGTCAAAGATATGATAATTGTTTTTCTTTGGAAACTATGGCCATTAAAAGCCTATTTTGCTAATTGCTGCTTAAGCCCTCTAGGGAAGATTACTCGGTGTTGGGAAACAAAACATTTCTTCATTCGCTTAGAAATCTTGTTGATTTGGTTTCGAAAGGGAATCTTATGTCATTAAAATCACATTCAGATAATCGTCTTTTGAAAGTTTAAGGGAAGATTTATGGATATGTTACCCGATTTATCTTCGTTTGTAATACTTAGGGTTAGAGACTAGCGTCATAAAACTTTGTGTTCAGCGTGAATTAATTTACATATCGTAATATTGATAGGCTCGTGTTATAATCCGGTAAAGGTTACTTCATTTACCAGAAATACATTCAATGGAACGAGTGTTCGTTTGGTGGGACAGCCAGAAGCGGAATTCGGAGGCTAAAACATTAAAAAACAACCGAATCGATCCTGTTTTGAAGTCGGTTAAACAGTTTTTTTTGCTTTACTCAATATTTACGTATGATGAAAAATATACGGATTTATTATATTAAACAGAGATTAAACAACCGGGAGCAACAATTGATAAAACAGAAGCTTATTTACTTTATACGGATGCTCTTTTTAAAACTTAAAACTAGTTAAACCTGAGATCTGACGTAAAATATCACCTAAACGTGATAAACTGAATAAATAGTAATTACTACTTATACGTCAATAAATCAGAGATATAGGTTAGTATGTTTCGTTTTACGCCACAAAAGATCGTGCTAAATGCAGCTAAAGTTTCATTAGACATATTGAGCTGAAATGTCCAGTGTTTTAAAAGTTTTTTTGATGTTTTACGCAAAAACGTGTCACTGGTTTCCGTGGGTTTATTCGCATGATGATACGAATTAGTGCTGTACGGATCTGGAGTTTTGACGGATTTCTGATCCGGATTATGGATCTGGATCTAGGTTCCGGATGCCGAGACCTCAATTCATATTTATCCAATTCATGATAATGTATAGGCATACACAAAGGATTATTATTCACGGCACAAAATATTTTAATTTCATAGCAAGCAAAATAAAACAACTACATTTCAAGTTGACGTAGAAACCACGTTCGTAATTCCATGCAAAAATACCAGTGTGACTACATTCTCCGATGAAAGGCAGCTTCTTTTTGTACGAATAATATTTTCTGTTGTTGAAAACACTCTTTCAGGAATACAAGACACTTCGCTAGGTTTGATAATTTGAGATATTTTTTTTTGCTGCCCACCATTTTAGTGGACATCTATTTTTTTCGAGATCTTGCTCTTGAATATAAATGTTTCAACTCCTCACTTCTTGACGGTTTCGAGAATAGGAAATCCAATACACTTGAGGAGCTTTCGGTATTTCCCTCTTCTCGCGCATTTTCAAATCTTTTTTCCTTCCTTTTTTCAAACATTGCACTCTTTTAAGAAACAAAGTATATACTAACAGCGTCCAGTACTTATTTCTTATTCGAGAGGGGGAGGAAGGGATTTGGGGTGATGTGGGCAAACCCTACACACCCCCAGCACTCCACCTAGCATCGCCACTGTTGCTGTGGGAAGCTGTGATTTTTAGTTCAAAATCCAATGAATATCAAATAGTATGTTCATAATGTTCCAAGATGTAGTTTATCCTTGTCTTTCAGAAACATAGTTCTGAGCTCAAAAAGCCTCAATTCAGACTTGATTTTGTACCTTTTTCCATAACTTAACTAACCTCAACCTCTCTTTGTTCCAGGTGGATAGCAGCGAGAAGCTAGCAGAGTACTGTGGCTTCCCATCTAAATCCTGCAACTGCGCCATCGTCCTGAAAGACGACAATGAACCTGTAACTCCCGAACAGGACCCCCCAATGTCCCCCACGGAGAGAATCCTAGCCGATTTCTACGAATGCACCTTACAGGAGTTCCCAAGACCGGTAATCCAATTACCCAGTTGAACTAACCAGGAAACAGCTTCGTTTTAAAAAACATCCTGGGAACGGATGTAATGGAGAAGTCTTTGAAGGGCGGCTTTTGCTCCAAGGTTGTTGAGCTGACGATGTATGTTGCTTATGCAGCAAATGATCAGAAGAGTCTGTGGATGGACTCCGGATTAGAGTTTAGTGATTTTTGTGATGTTGAGTTTATTTGATAGGTATTGGTTTTTATGTATGGTTTAGGCAAGTCGTGTAGTTGTAATGTCGAATGGAAAGGTTCGTTTCAATAGAGAAGGTTCTAAGTATCCAGAAGAAGAATCGTGAGAGCCACCGAGAAAATATAGTTCATTTATCAGAATATTGCACTGAAAGTTCCGAATGTTGAATTATAACTTTTGGAATGTTAAGATGGCTTTTTGCAGATTCAGTGAAGTTCGGAAAATTTGTTGAAACGAACTTATTTATTTGCAACAGGAGGTTAGAAATTCAGCAATTGATTGGCCTTGTATTGCTTTGTACAAATACTACATATCTCAATTAAAAAATGATTTGATTTGAGAAGAGTTGACTTTGTGATTGAACTAGCAAAAATTACCTCTATTGAAATAGTTAACCAGTTTGTTTCACACTTTTCAACATTTCTTGGAGACGAAAAAAAGATGAATTTTCTTGTGATTGACTAGTTTGTCATTTCAAATAACCTGATTTTATGTAGCATGAAATGAAACTTTGTGAAAATCTTTGAAGAAAAAATAGTTGTTGAGTAAAGTAGGAATAGTTTGATAGATTATACAGTTCACATCTGCATAAATGAAATATCTCGTAATAGTAAATAATAATTTAACATTGAACAGTATGATTGTATAAACTTAAACTTAACTATAATTGTACAAGTGGATCAGTTTGTGAATATTTGTTATGATGATTATTTATTTATATCTATAGGTATTGTTGAACATATCATATGTCAAATTTGTTGGAAAAAATAAAGAAGATATATATAACATTTGTAGTTTGTATTGCAACCATCAACCATTTTGTTAAAATCATAATGGGAAAAATTAGGAAAAAATGGCGTCAAGTGGGTTGTCGCAGCACGCAATGTAATCAGTTAAGAAATAAGTAATGGGATATTTAAAAACAAATTTAAAAAATATTGAATAGAATATACAAGTGCGCGTGAAATACAGAGTCATTCGTGATTCCTATTCAGTTTAAAATATAGTCATCTGTAGTACAAGTGGCTGAAACAGAAATAAAGCAACTTCGCATCCTTACAAAAAAGCAAAGTACACCCTGAAATTCCATGCAACGCAACATAAGAAAAATCAAATGGCTTAAATTTGTTTTAAATGTTCGAAGTCAGGGGTGCAGTGGATGGTGGACGGCAATCCCTCACTGGTTTTTTACAATTCAATTCGAAAAAAAATAACCTACCCAGTATGTAGGTATGTATGTTTGTAATCTTCGAAGGCTATTTTCACCCAGTCCACGTCAGATTCATTTTAAAATTTGCACACTTATCAAAGACCGATGACGAATTACGATATACGCATTAACATTATAATTACATTTTGTACAAGTTTTTGAAAAAAATACGTTTGCAAGGCGAATTAATATTTTTTCTCAACGCACTTTTATTAGTTTGTCCTGTATCTATAGAGACAGAATCTGTGAAATATATAACGATATCGGACTCATCCGGGGTCGCGTAAACGGAGAGAATACCCTTCCGATCCATTGAATGGATCCATCAATCAATAAACGATAGTTTAAAAAACTGAAAAAACACGCTTTTATAGTAGATCGAACTAAAAAGTGAATAATTATTAATATAAGAATGAAATGATCAACGAGAACATTGATGTCATTGTGATAAAAGCCTGTGGTGCTCGATATCAACTCATATAATTCAAAAATCAAGAGTTAGTGTGACGTGTGACAATGTAGTACAAAGCACCATTAATTTTCTCGTATGTCATTTTATTCTCATATCAAGAATTACTTTTTAGTTCGATTAACTATAATTATATAATTTATTCCTTTTTATGTCTCGTCGATCATCATCAATAACCGAGGCTCTTTCTGGAAATAATATAAAGGACAAAAAAACTTCTTGCCATCTAGGCTATAAGTAAATAACTTGTTTGGATAAAGAATTCGATGCAAATTAATGTCTAAATGAGGTCTGAGTGCCCCCTCCTCTCCCAGCTACTGTTTGAATGTTGTTGAAATCCAGTATTCTGTAAAAACCCCAACTATTAAATAGCTGCTGGTTATATTCATTATTCAAAATGATCGAAAAATACTCCTGGTTGTGAAGAGAAAAACGCGATAAATTTCCAACGTTCAGGGCTATTCCCTTCCCGACCAGCAGATTCACAGCATATTTCGTATGCAAAACTCTTCCATCGAGTTTCCGGAATACAGATGTCGTCCATCGACCCATTTCGGTTCCGGTAAAACCCAAATTGAAATTGAAACGCGTAACATTGACCGGAGTTCGCCGGAATTCTCGCATCCTGGAAGCGAGAAGCCGAAATGACCTACATTCACGTTACTGAGAATCGAGATCGATAACTACTCGTAATTCGTAATAAGGGTCATTGGCAGAACTTAATGCTGTTCGAGGAACCACAGACGGCAGAAATAAATTATAGTTTTAAAATATTATTCAAGATATGGCGTCAAGCAGGTTGACACTGTACCTCTAAGTCAATGATAGCACGCTGGAACAGACAAGATTTGAATCGGATTTTGGAGCTGTTGATCTTTCGTATTTCAATAAACAAATATGGAACTATTTTAATTTTATTAAAAAAAATTACAAGATTTCTATACGGTTCTGAAATCCGATCAGAATATTTAACCAAGTGATATCTCTCTACGTGATACATAGAGTCAGTCTACTTGACACTAGGCTAAAAGTCATCTTTGTAGTATAATCGGTGAGTGAAAGTACAGTACACGTACGCCGCATGTGTACCATTCTTTCACTAAATCCCAGTGGCGTAGCTACCTAGGGGCTAGGCGGGGCAATGCCCCGGGGCCCTCAAGCTCAGGGGGCCCTCGAATCCTTACCAGAAATCTCGATCGAACTGAACTTTTGGAAATTTTTCCCATTTTCAAAATAAATATGACAGGTTGCCACCCCACTTTAATCATGACAACTCAGTTGAGAGAAATTCAAAAGTTATGCCTAAGGAATTCCCCTAAATTCTCACTGTAGGTTGGCAGTGCCAGTGACAGTGTATTGAACCACATCAATTATGCATCCAAAACTTTACAAAAATGCGACATCAATTTGGGCGAGGCGAGTAAAATTTTAGCAGAGACCAAAGCAAAGTTGCAAATTTATAGAAATGATTTCAAATTATTCAAGTGCAAAGCCAGTGAAACTGCAAGAAAATATGGTATTGATACCAATTTTCAAGAAAAAAGGCAAAGAAAAGTTAAAAAACATTTTGATGAATTATCTGCTGATCACCGATTTCCAAAATTGAGATTTTCAATAATGTACTAGACACATTAATATCTCAATTAGATACACGTTTTATTGGTATGAGTGCAGTCTGTCATATATTCGATTTTCTAACACCAACATTTTTATTACATGTTGATGAAGCAACTTTATAACAAAAGTGTGACGAATTCCAAAGAAAATATTCAGATATTATAGACCCTAGTTTTTCACTTCAATTTATTAATATTTACCACCTAGTTTTACCTCAACTAACTCAAGCATGGACTGTTCACCACTTATGTAAGAAAATAATGAGCAAATATGGAGTGCTAGAATGCGACCTAACGGAAGTATTTACAGCAATGTTATCATTCTTTACAATTCCTGTCAGTTCTGCAGCAGCTGAAAGGTCATTTAGCAAATTCAAAATAATAAAAAATTACTTAAGAAATAATATGGGCCAAACTCGACTCCGAGATTTATCGCTAATAGCAATTGAAAACAAAACCGCATCTAGCCTGGATTTAAACGAAGTCATTGATACTTTTGCGAAAACTAAAGCTAGGAAAAAATTGTAAATATAATTGTTATTTAGTCAGTTGGTAGGCCCGACCTTTATACGTATAATAAACCCTTGAATCTTCCCTATTTCGTTTTATTAGCCAAACCTACACCAAGTATTAATTGTAATTTATGTTGTTACTCCTTAATATTTTTATTACCTGCCCTGCAGTGCACAAACAAGAGCTTAAGTAGCTTAGCCTTTTTAAAGTATCTGTATATTTTATATTTTTATTTGATAAAACTTAATCAGTTTACATAGCAGTAGGGCCCCATTTTTTAATTTGCCCCAGGGCCCTAGGTTACCTAGCTACGCCACTGCTCAATTCCCATGTTATTTCATACAGCAATTATTTCCAAATTTATGTAGGGATCATTATTTCCTTTATAAAAGCGCTTCTTTGGTTTCTCAAAGCGATAATAATTCATAATAAAATAAAATCGAATAATCACCACTCAACTTATCGATGAAATGTCAAAATTCGCAAAACTCTCATACCAGTATCATACGAGTACAGGTAATCCTAACATTTATAAAGTAAATAATTATACTATCGATGAAATTGATATAACAGTGAAATATTAGGTAACAATGATTATCCTCGGAACGAGTTCGAACCAGTATTTGGAAAGCAAGCCGGGTCAACGATGTCTGGGAACCACTCCAGTCTGAACATGATTCGAATTCTTGACATTCCACGAAGTGATTCACAATAATGCGCGCGGCCGAAACCGAGAACCGTTGAAGGTTAGCGGGACTTTTCGCCAGCGGTAGTTGTTATATGCACATCAATGGGATTTTTGTTGTGAGTTGAACTTGACGGATACCAGTCGACTGGCGTTATAGCTGTTGTGTGAACGAGCTTGTGCGAACATCGGGGAATTTTGCGGAAGACGTTTGTTTGGTGCGTAACGATTAGATATTACATCATTATGTAACAAGTGCAGACAACATTTCACATTGAACTATATGAAAGTAAAGCACTCCCTGAAGCTTCTAGACACAATCCAGAAACGAGCAATATGTCTAATTGATGCGCCTGACCTCACGAACGACCTCCACAGTCTAGATTCTAGAACATCGAAGAAGGGTTATTCATCTGTCCCTATTCCATAGATGTTGAGATTGATCAAATCTCCATTTCAATAATCTCGCTACGTTATTCGTCATATATAATATGAATTATTCAAAGGCTTGATGTTATTAGAATATTATATATTAATGATTACGGTGAGGGCATTGATAATTCAACCATCATTTTTGGTGCAATCATAATGTCTCGAGTCCACACGATGGAAATACCTAGCGAAATCTTGTACAATTCCAGGCTTGTGAGACGTGCTTCAAGAAACCTATTCAAAAGATTGCGGTGGTGTTACTTCATAGGTAAGATAAAGTTGCAAAGAAGATCCCTTTTTCAAAGTCCAAATATGAAAGAATGGATTTTTAAGTTATAATGATATTTACATGCATCCGGTGGAACAATTTTGATTTGAAACAAGACCTTAGTTTAAACTATTGTTATAGAAAGCTAGAATGACAATACAATATTATAGTAGACATATGTTGCCGCTTCAAGGCAGTCCAGGTGTTAGAACCTTTGACTTCGTAAGTTGCCAATGGGCGTCCCCATAAAGGGCGACACTTTGAGATGAGTTGAATCAGGACCGTTGCTATATATCATAGGCAACATACAACATAGAAGAAGACCATTAATTTCAATGATTACAGGTAATCTGGTGTGTGACCTGCCTAATGATCCTTTGCGTAAAACTACCCCCTCTTTACTGAAAAGTATCATATGTGGAGCTAGACTATTGTTCATCGTATCTGTAACAATTTTATTTTTCTACAAAACTCCTTTCTCAAAGGATAGATTCTTCTTCCAGTCGCCATATACACTAGCCAGCTTTCTATATTTGATGCTTGGGTTTGAGCTGAATTACAGGTGAGGGTGATGCTAGAACTGTAGTTTTTAGTTTTGTTCCAACAGATGATATCCCATCATTGTTCTCGAACCTATTATGAATTGCTTTTGTACAACACCTTTGAAACTTGAATTATGAAAAATAGTATATGACGCAGATAAATGTAAGAAATAAGTCACATTAATGAAGTTTTGGTACTTTTTTGGTTTTCTTTTAAGATTAAGGAAGCAACAGTAGCCTTAATAACAGCTGATTAAAATTACAGAATGTTTATACCAATAAAAATTATATAATGAAGTTGAACTATTTGCCAAGATTATAATATGCTCAATTTGAGATGTTGATATTTTCACTGCCAAAACTTTCCCAGGTTAAAATTGAATATATTTACTTGAATTTACTCTATATGATCAAATATACAGTACTCAGTACTTCAGTATACTTGAATGACAGCACATATTCTTCGTCTGAGATTTTGTTTTGTGTGTGTAACCTCAAAGAACTCTACTTTGGACTGTGCAACGCTGTCCCCCACTCTACGTCCAATCAAGCGCCGTTTTTTAGGATTATTTTCCTCAATTTTTTTTTCGTCATGGTTCGATTGAGCATCCATAACGGCATGTCTAACATCATCGAATGTAACAAAAATATAATAGTGCTGGTAACAGTCAAATCATCGTCTGCGAATATATTTAAAAAAGGCCTTGATAGAGGCATATAGATATTTACGTTGATTATGGGGGCAACATTTTAATACTCTAGCATCAATATAGTCTGAGCAGTTTCTGAAATCGGAACCGATAATGTAAAAATACTACTAAATAAAGTGAGCCTACTAGTACAACCGAATATTGTATAGCAACTACGTTAATCCTTACAACCTTTTCGACTGTTTCAAATTTTCAGACATGCTACATTCAGAAATAACAGCTTGGAAGTGTTGAAATCGCTGATACAGTTCGACGTTTCGTATGTACAGTACGTGGATGAGAACTATACGGACAAGCGTACCTACGGCAACAGAACCATGCTGGCCATTTTCTTTTTATTCTCCGTTGCAATTTCAAATATTATTATATTCGCTGAAGCTACTGCCATTGGTTGGTTACTGTGGGTGCCAAAGGTAAGCATCTTGGTTAGGGAGGTAGACTTTTTGGTATTAAGTTGGCCGTTTTGCTTTGTTGTTTATTTGTTATTCCAGTATTTGACATTTTCACTTTCCGTGGGAAAGAATTGTGCTTCCGAACGTCAGATTTGAGATACGTACGATTTTTTATAATTACGTTACCATGACTAGTGTTAAAGCAAACGTGGCAACCATGCAAGCCGCATACATAGAGCATGTGAAGGCATATTAACCGCCAAATACCGCGGATCTGTGCTGGTCGTGATCTTGCACATAATAACTCGAAAACACGGCTAAGAAAAATAATATTTACCGAGCATATACACAGTATGAGTGGGAAAGAGAGATTAATAGACGAGTCTGAACTTAGTGTCGGTCGTTGTTTTTGCTGTGATCGTCGGAACGTCGCTGCTTGTCAGCAAGTTCTCATTTAGTCGACCCCAATAAACCGATTTTGAAAAGCTTGTTCGTCCTTGTCAATATTATCATTTTCGATTTCAACCAAATTTTGAAATCATCGTCATTTCGGAATTATATTTCATATGAGCATGAAACATATATGCATGCGTAAGCAGTACTCAGTCGATCTACTTGACAATGTTTTTAGGTTATTGGTAGAGTCAGTGCAGCATGGTGTTGTTTTAACATAATAATACATGCTATGGAAATCAAACAACGATATGATAATCTCAACTCACACCTGCAAAATATTGACAATAATGAAGAAACATCTATATATATAGGTGAGTTAGAAGACCGCATCGGAAATTTCGTTTGGTAGAGGTAAATCAATTCATGTTGAATACAGGTACAAATAGTTATGAAAACATGATAGAGAATAGAAACCGATGTAGATAAATTTAGCTCCTCTGTTTTATAATACAGTCTGAAACCTTCTGAAGGATAAAAAGATATCAGCTTCGTCGTCTAAATAATTAAAAAAATCCATTTTCAGAAAGTGGAATTACAAATTTTAAATAAATGTCATGAAATCTGCCATTATAACCTCAAACAGTTTACTTTGAGAGAACACTCTACCCGTAATAATAAAAGGCGTTTCGCATAGGTACAATATTTAGTTCCCAGCGCTCATTTTTCGCAAACGATGAATAAAGGCTTACTTACTTTTCAGATCTCCATAAAATAGATAATTCGACAAACAAACTCTACTACATCAATCGTTTACACTACAAACTGCACAGCATCGTCAACTGTATCTTTGACATGTACAACATACCTCTGTTTGTAATTTCTACGGCATCGATATGCCACCTGGTGACAGATCTCTACTATCTCTACAAGGTGATGTTTTTACAAATCGACGACATTTCCAAGGCCTACGCCGTGCTTCACGGTTTCCGGATGGTCACTCTTATGCTCGAGATCGTCGCTTTAGTGCTAGCTTGCTCCGGAGTTTGTGAAAGTGTGAGTATTGGAAGTGGGGGAGCCCACGATGCAAAATGGGGAACGTCATGGGGTTCTATTGGATTTCGAAGAAAGCAGTCATATATAAATTCTGGAGCGCGTGAGATATTGAAGAAGTGTCGATGCGGGTGTTGTGTAAGCTCGTAGCGGCTTTTTGGAAATGAAATAAAAAAACGCCATGTTGAAATAGGTACTCGAGCGCATCAGATTTTCATAACAATGGTTCAGCTCCATGTTCTGGCCGTGCTGATGATTATTTGGAAGGATTTTCTTATTCTAACGGTTTGAAAAAAATCTTTATGATTTTTTGAGATCCCTCACTTAATGTGACAAATGAAATGCACAGGAAAAAACATGCATATAAATCCTGAAGACACAGGTTCAAATCCTATCAGAACGAAAAACATTCCTAGATTTTTTTCACTTCAAAAAAACTGTGTCTTCAATCTGTACTCAATTTCTACTTATGACTATACGTTGAAACTGATTAGTGCCTTATAAATAGAAAATAATAATTTTTACAGGCAAACATAACTCCAGTACTACTACATCAATACCGAAATGATTATTTTAACATCAAAGTCGATCCTCATGTAAGTTTTTTCGAGAACATTACTGAAATTTCCGGATCGAGATAAAATGCATAGATTCACATTCAAATGTCATTTTCCTTGTCTTCTTCTTACATTATTCATTTAATTTTTCAAAGCATTATAAGCTTTGTGTTAATGTTTTCAAACTCGGCGAATATCTAATTATTTATCTCAGATCGGGAACATGAAGGTTCTAATTTCAAATGCAAGTATCGGTCAAGTGCAATTTTTAACGAAATTGAATTTATTATCCATCTGTTTTTGCATAGTTCGAAATTCTGCATCGTTATTCGTTGTATCCAAGTTGTATCTCATAATATACGCGATACAGTGCAGTATTGTTGGTTGCCTAGTCGTTGCGCTCTGCAGAAGTAGGTAAATCAAATAAAGTTCCTGCACCGTACGTTACATTTTAGTTGTAATAGTGAATTATTATTTTTAAACTTTTGTGCAATTATAAGTTGACAAAAAAAGATGTCACTTGAAAGTGGGTTATCAAGTAATGCCTGGCCACTCATACAGACCCTACATGGATGCTTCTTACCGGAAAATTTATTTTAATTTTTCCGTAATAAGATACATTTTCAGAACTCTATTTTATTTAGTTTTTATATAGTGAAAAATCAAAAAACTGTGCAAGAACAAAATAAGTTCAGTATTTTAATTGTATGACTCAAAAATAGGCATAACGGTTCTTGCATTGGACCTTAGACTCTTCATTTGGAATATTTAGTTATTCTGTGTTTTAATTGAAAGTAAATAATTTTTCGTTTTTAGATTCAAATGTATTCCTTGCAGCATCTACACCAAAAGGTGTATATCACAGTAATCGGATTTTACGACGTTGATTTGTCTGTATTATATACGGTAAGTTTTCCACAACACAGATTCTCTTTAATTTGGAATACACAACAGATTTGAATATTCATAGAAAATGAAATATATTGTCTTGACTAATACAATAAGTTTTCAATTTAACAGATTATTGGATTTTTTCAAACCTTATTGTTGACATTTCAAAGCTTCATATTTTCTACTACTGGAACCATTTAAAAAAATGAAGTTAAAATGTACCTATCAGGTAATTTTTAATGAAGTTTCACTTGACTCCCTTTCCCATTTGGATAAATTTGGGGATGACACCTACCTGCATGAAATAACTTTGTAAAAGAATGCTTGAGTGATTTTATTCCGATGGGAGGAACGTTTAAGGATCTTACAAAAAGCCTTGGTGGCGTTTCCAAAATGCAAAGTTTCCATTTCGTATAGTTGAACGCGTCAGATGTTAAATCCCCTATTTAAGATGAAATTTTATAACTAGTAGATTGCTACATAGATAGCTATTTTGGTTAACCGGTATTGCCTTCACGTCAAATCAATATCCAGTCAACCTAATACCTCTATATGGCGTTTTCAAATGACTCGTAATTTTATCGAATGTTAATCAAATCTTTTGTTTCAGATTGTCGGAGTAGTTGTCACTTACCTGATAGTTATTATACAGTTCGATAAGGCGTCCGAAATGAATATGACAAAAATAAACTGAATGGGAAATTTCTTGTGAATGGAATTTATTTACTTGCACTTATTTCTCAATAACACCGTACTATAAACTTTGTCATGTAATATTGAATGAAGACATATGTTTTTTATTCTATGACAATTTCCTGTCTGTATGCACGGTAATTATTGGCACTTCTGTAACTCGGAAACTACTTTTTGGATTTTGATGAAACTTTGTCACTAAGTTAACAACGAGTATATTGTGACAAGGACGAAAACTTGTAATTTTAGAAAATAAAAAACGCTCATACATTTTTTTTTGAAGTAATTCTTTTCCAATTTTTCCGAATTGTAGATTGTTTTCAATAGCTGTAAACCTTTTAAATTTGTTCTACGGTTGAAGGGTTCAGATAACTTATTTTTCTAAACAAGAATCCGTTTATGTTTCAGTGACTGGTATCAGTTTATTGAAAATATCGACTCGATCAGCAGCCACCTTAACTAAATTTTGGACATATTGAAAATTTGAAAGTTTAGAGAATTTTTTAAATTATGAAATACTCAAAGCTTTCCAATACCTATTCTTGTTCAATTCAATTTCAACTATGAGCAGTTCCAACCTCTGATCCGGTTCCTTATTTCAAAACTGATATCAATGAGTGGAAAGTACAGCATCAACCTTCTATATATCATTTTTAGACCACATATAGAGAATTGGTATTTTTTTAAATTATAATGTGAATTTTAATTGACAGTTTCATAAGGACTGTATATTGAAAATTACAATAAAGGCTAAAGTTCAAGTAGGAGCTATGTTTTTTATTTAATGTGAATAATATCGGAAGAAATCAGAATGGATAGTGCAATTAATTAAGCACCTCTCACATTTTTCAAATGAACAATAATGCAAATTGATATGCATAATAATCATTTTTTATTTTAAAAAATATAAACAAGGCATAACACAATATTCAGAGTAATATAAAAATAACATGGACATGGTACAACCAAAATTATAGATTTCAACAACAATTATGGAACGTTTTTCAAAACAGACATGAAAAATGTTTGTATATCATAAAAAAAATAAAGTACATCATTGGTCCGATATCCTTGCAAAATTTAGTCACATATATATTCAATAATTATTGTTTGACTGATTTTGAGGCATCTTCCATGAAATTGGCCAACTTTATATCCCTGCCGCTGAGGCCATTAACATCATGAGAGGCCAATGTTACTCTTACTTTGTTGTACACATTGAACCACTCAGGATGATGATCCATCTTTTCAGCTAAGAGAGCTACTCTGGACATGAAACCAAATGCCTGGAAATAATCAGTTTTGTAAACCACTTTCTTCATATATAAATATCTACAGAGGACTGTTGTGGCTTATTACGGTTAGGTATCTTAACTGAACCAACACACAGTTTAAAATTACTTCTGAACAAAAATGGCAGTGTCTGCTTAGCTTACAGGCAGAGCATCTGACTGGCAATTGAGTATGTGGTTTGAATCTCACATGCATGAGGTTACCTATGAATAAAAGCATTTTTAGTGCCATTGACCAACAGACTTGGGGAGTACTGGTCATCTGAAGAGTGGAGATGGTCCACTAGGTCATATCACCTTAACTAAATTATTCAATCTTGGAGCACATACAAGAGGTTCAATGGGGCTGTGATTTTGGCTACCTTTCTACAATATAGAATAAAGAGGGCCAGAAACATGCATTTGAAGTAACCTCATAAATGCAGGTCTTTATACCATTTTCTTTTTTTCTCACCTCAGGTCTCCACATTGCCCCTAGGCTCTGGCCATCTAATTCTACATTATATTTACTCTATGATGAATGACAATCCACCTGTATAGCTGAATGCTCACCTGATTAAAATCCTTGAATAAAAATTCTTTATGAATGGCATCCCTGCCATCCACGAGATTCCATCCCTGTTTCAGCAAAGCAGCAAGGGTGGTGTGCCTCTCTTCATCTGTTAACTTGGCATGCTAGATTCACAAATTCATATGTATTAAACGGAAAATATGAATCGGGGAAACATACTTACCATTTTACCTTTAGTCTTAGCAGTCGATACGCACCGACAGTCTGTCAAGGTGAAGCTGCGACTGTCCGGTTTCAAGAAGTGAAAGGTTGATGGATTTTCCAATGGCCTGTTTCTCGCAGCTGATGTCGCCACTCGGACGGCTATACTGCACATTGTTGTTTATATTTTCAAGAGCTTATCGGTTCACATTGAAGCCCTTGGAATTTTTGATAAAGAAGAGCTTATATCCTTGTTTTGTTGGATTGGAATTTAAAAAATATCTGGCTTTAAATTTGAGATTCAACTACACACTCAACGAACTGTCAATTTATGACAAACAAGTTAATACTATTTTTGTGTTTTCTGCTAAGGACATATGTTGCAAGGTTGCCAGGAATAATTTTTTTCCTTATTTTGATCTTAGTCCAAACATTATAAAGCAGTATAAAGTGAAAAGATAGGAACAACACAAATATATCATAGCTTTGGTAGGGTAGGTTCTATTATTTGGAACACTATTAATGAGATCCACAACTGAGATTTATTGGATTGTTTAATGAATCAATATTTAAAAAGCAAAAACACTGATTGAAAATGTATTATTGTATACATATATTTTTTGTCCATAATCAGCTTGGAATAAACTTTTTGTAATCAACCATCACTACGTGAAAGCAAAATAGTCTCAAAAAATTAGACGTACATCGTTAAATTGAACAATTGTTTTTGAAAATTCTATGTATTTACTGATATTTCCATAGTAGTTCATATCAAATATATTTTTGAACATGTTTGTTCATAATTTTTACGTCACAACTTGTACTATAAATGGAATTAGAATGTTTTCACCAGAACATATGGCAACGTGCAACCAAGATCTGTCACTTGTCATCAACGTCAACGTCGTCAACTATTTCTTCAGCTATCATAAATCGTAGTCATCTTGAAATTTTATGCAAAATTCTGGTTATTTTTGAATAAACGCACTATTTAAACAAATTAAATTTGATAAAATGATCTCGAAAGGCAATCTGCTTTTGAGGAATGTTTTCAAAAATGCAGCTCGGTTCTCCCACCACGATCACGGTGGTGTTCCTGGAGCGGTGAGTTCTTTTTAGTTACATAACATTTAGAAAAAGATAATTTATCTTAATTATGTACTTTCAAAGATAATATGCCATGTAGATAATCAGTTTATTTTGATTCTTCACCTTTAAAATTAACACTGGTGAATTATTGATAAAAAAATATCTGGTACTCCGGTGGATCATGGCAAACTCGAAATCGTGCATACATATTCAGTGGGTATAGCGAAATGTTCATAAATATATTATGTTTGACGACACAATTTTGATTAATAAATATTATAGCACCTTACTTTTTTCCAGAATCTACCATTCTCCATCAACAACCGATTCAAGCTGACAGCACTCTTCATTGTTTTCTTTGGTTCAGGATTCGGGGCTCCATTCCTTGTATTGAGACACCAACTTCTTAAGGCATAAGTTATGTATAGTTATAGTTGTAGTCTCTGATAGTGCTGAGTTATTTAATTTTGTAATATCCAAATGTGATTTCCCAATAAAATCTACAGTCTATGAAGTTTCTTTTTGGGCATGTTTTGTAGATTTACATTAAACTTGAGGTTCCGAAATACCTCCAAATCCAAGCTACTTGCATCATAAAGTGGAAAGGATATGTTCATTATTGATATTATTGAAGGACCTCTTTCTCAAGGATTGTAAAGGTAATGCTTTTGGTGGGTATTAACTATTTAGTACTAAGAATGTAAGAATAGCTTTATTCAAAAAAATTAACTCCGCTCTATGGCTAATCAGCTGTTTCAACTCAAATCGTGAACGTCACTTGTCAATAGATTTGGATTCCATGCAATCAGAAATGTGCGCTGTTGTCTGACTGTAAATATTTCTCCAAAAAGCTGACAAAATAATGTTTTCTAGAATAAAAAATCAAAAGATGCTGGTAATACGGACCGTGAATATTTTGTTGTTGTACCATGATGCAATCTGTGAAGCACTTTACGACTAACACAAAGGATCTTCGTTAAAAGTAATTATTTTTAAGCTATGTTGTGTTACCATCTGGCAACTGTGGAGTCACCTGTTTCCAGATGTGACGTGTATAGAACACTAAAAATTTGTTTTTGTTTTTCTTATCCTGGCTCGCTTGTTTTCGACCAAAGTTCATCATTCCCTGATTTTTGAATTAAGTAGATTTAGCAGAGACCCCCTCAAAATTAAATTTCAAAAATGGCCAGGGTCCTTGTTGGAGTGAAGAGGGTTATTGATTATGCTGTGAAGGTAAGAATTACTCTAGTTTCATACACCATATAATTTGGGAACCTTTGAAAAAAACTATATGTCGAACTGTTCCCAAGAGCAAAGGTTAAAGGTATCACTTTTCAGTCTATTCTTTAGAAATGAAATTTCATATTGGAACATATATTTTAGGAAGGGATTTGATGAGTGGATTGGGGAACCTCCACAGAGTACTAAAACATAGTTGTGGGATAATATGTTATACAGGTAACTTCCATTTGATTCCTAAACCAGAAGTTATGGTGCCCTTTATAGCTTCATAATATTGTACTCTTTTTTAAAATAAGCAGTCATAGATTTACAAACCAAAATTTATTCAGCTGTCTGATTAAAATCAAACAATAACCAATTGATAATCGGTCAAAACAATGGATAGGAATAAAGCTGTAGTGCATGAAGTTTTGTTCAACATTCCTAACAAATGAAAACAAAGTTTAAATTTTCATAGGTGTGGAAGCTAGAAATAAAAAAATGACCTAGATTGACTCATACTGAACTGATGGATGTTTCCAATATATATCTTGAAAAAAATTGTTAAATTCATTTACAATAATTATTGTATGATTTCAATACAATAAGCCAAAATCCAATTCAATTAAAATTAGATTTTCAATTGATAATAAAATAGTGTTTTTTTCAAGTCATTTATAACAGGCTCAGACTCTTACAAGCTATTGTAAGAGACCACTAAAAGTAAGAATTAAGGAACACCAACTGAACACTCAAGCAGAGACAGGAAAATCTGCAGCTGACAGAACACCATATAAATTGATTGATATGAATAATTATATTATAGATCAGAGTGAAGCCAGACAAGAAAGGTGTGGTGACAGATGGGGTGAAGCACTCGATGAATCCATTCGACGAGATCGCCGTTGAAGAGGCAGTGAGGATGAAAGAAAAGAAAATAGCTTCTGAGATAATCGCTGTATCCTGCGGACCAGCACAAGCGCAGGAGGTCATCAGGACAGCCCTGGCCATGGGTGTCGACAAGGGGATCCATGTGGATGTGCCTGCGAAGGAGTTTGAAACATTGCAACCCCTCCACGTGTCCAAGATGCTGGCCAAAATTGCGCAGGATGAGAAGGTGGACATCGTTATCCTTGGAAAGCAGGTGGGGTGATCAGTCGTATTATTTATCATGAAAACAAACATCTGTGTGGTGAAGTGACCTTTGAATCCATGTCTCATCAAAGTAGTGTAGCTTAATGGCTTGAAGCGAGGGCCCAGAAGCCTGGATATGTGATTTTTCTACTGACCAGGTTGTCTTTATATGACGTCCCTCTGACGGATAACAATAGAATCCAAGTAGCGTAATCAATTTTTTTTTACAGGCGATTGATGACGATTGCAACCAAACTGCTCAAATGACGGCAGCCGCCTTGGACTGGCCACAAGCTACGAACGCATCCAAAGTACGTTGATTTAAATAAAATAGACAAATTGAGCAAAAGATTTTCCATCTGACATATTCCATTTTCGTGTTTAAGATTGAAAAAGGAGACAAGGACGTGACGGTGACAAGGGAAATCGATGGTGGTTTGGAGGTGATCAAATGCAAACTTCCCGTTGTTATCAGCGCAGATCTTCGTCTCAATGAGCCTCGTTATGCTACACTGCCAAACATTATGGTTAGTATATTTTTGTAGGTTTAAAAAACAATTTTTGTAGATAAATGATTATTCCTTTGTAGAAAGCCAAGAAGAAACCCATCAAGAAAGTGACCCCCAAGGATCTGGGAGTTGACACATCGCCCAGGATCGAAATAGTGAATGTTGAAGAGCCTCCTGTCAGGAAAGGTGGCACTATCATTCCAGATGTTGATACTTTGGTGGCCAAACTCAAAGAAGGAGGATATGTTCCTTAACTGTGCGTTATTTTAGATCGAATATTTTTTCAGGCCGACATTCATGAATGGACAAAAAAATGGCAAATAAGTGTAAGTTTATGTACAAAATGATGAACAAGACTACAATAATATCATGTTTACTTTATGGCACAAATCACTTTATATATTTTCAATTGGTTTATTTATATTTATGATCTATTGTCAAATACTGATGGTTGGAATGTTTTGTAAATAAAGTAGGTTTTTAATAAATTTTGTTTTTTATTTAAATAGTTTATTAGTCACCGATGAAATTACAGTAGAATCAGGTTATAACGACAATCATGAGACCGCGAATTTTTTGACGCTATAGGCTGAGTTTTAGCTTGCTTTCTGATGAAAAATGTGGAGATGGATTCACATACTTTTTAATATGTCTAAGTTTATCGTAGAATTCACTAAACCAATTTGCGGTCAAAAGATCTTAAATTTGGAATCTCCCAATCATTTATCGCTGGCTAAACAAACACCAAAAATTAAGCCGTAAATATTTGTTGTTATGTCAGGAGTTACTGAGGCTAAAACCGAGTTTTTACTTATACATTCTGGGTATCAAAAGATGGGTGCGTTCAAAATTTTACCCTACAAAAAGAGTGTCGCAAAAACAGAAGACGTTATAACCAGGTTGTGCAGTCACAATAGCAAATCTATATTACATGTAACGCGTGGGTGAACCATTTTTGACTAGACTACTACTATTTTGAACTATTATGAACTATCATTGTTATTATTATTATTACTAGTATTACTAGCATTTGTCAACGTATATTTGTATCACCCTGTAGACAGGATTGCTTTTTTGTAAGAACTGAATGACTCGACCGTCGAGAATGTACGTGTTAGGCGGTCCGAGCCGGTAGATAAGAAGTGTTACTTTTTAGGGTGTTTGTTTTGAAATCTGCCGGGCAGAATAAATCGAGCCGTTGAAGAGGAAGGTGTTTTATTGATTATCTCCGTAACATTTCAGAAGTGCGGATTTGTTTTCTCGCCTGTTAGTAATGAGCTCGCCTAGTGAAAGTGAGTTTTCGGAAAACGAGAGTGACGTGAATGTGTCAAAAAACGGCGTTCAAAATACTATTCTGAAAAAAGTCGTGGATCACGTAAACCTCGTTCGACAAGTGATCATTCGGCATCAGATGATGACAGGGAAGATCGGAACACGCGTAAAATCGCGAAAAAGCGGCGAATTGACGAATTAATTACCGCTAAAGTGTGTGAAATTTTAGAGCAATTTAAATCACAGACTGCAAATACTCAAGACAATCATCAGTCAACTGAGATGCCGTCCACCTCAAATCTGAACTTGTCCAGAATGGATATTGTGCCAGTATTTGATCCCGAAGTGGGCGATGTAAATTCATTGAACTGGATAAATAAAATCGACCAACTAGGCACTATTCATAGTTGGAACGATACAACAAAAGCATACTTTCTGCAATCCAAGCTGTCCGGCATTGCTAAGATGTGGTACAATGGCTTGTCAGATTACAATAAAACTTGGGACGACTGGAAAGCGGCTCTGTTAAGTGCTTTCCCTTCACATGAAAATTTTGTCGACACCTTAAAGAAAATGTTGAAAAGAAAAAAGACTGCCAGTGAAACCATGCTACACTATTATTATTCAAAATGTGTGATGATTAGGAAGTGCGAAATTTTAGACCACAATGCTGTGTCGTGCATTATCGATGGTCTACCATCTGAATATCAAGGAGCTGCGAAGTCCGGAAACTATAAAACACCTGATGAACTTTTCCAAGGATATCTGTGCAAAATAGTCTCTGAACAAAAATCTTCCGAGCCAGCAACGCAGAAGTGTAAAACTGATAAGCATGATCTCAAGTGCCACATATGCAAAAAAACGGACATCTTGCTAGGAATTGTTTCTTCAGGCCAAGTTCCATGGAAAGCAACAAAATCCAACGTCAATCAACACAATTTCCCGAAGCGCGACCAAAGGTGAAAGAATGCAGCCACTGCAGCAAAAGAGGACACATTAAGGAGGAGTGTTGGTACTTAAATCCGGCCAAGGTGCGGCTGTTACAAAGGCAAGTACCTATAAATAATAGCTATATTATTGATGTCTACCTAAACGGTGTGTTATGTAGGGGTTACATAGACACTGGAAGTCAGATAAACGTGGCTGACTATTCTATAATAAATAAATTGAAAATACAGCTGCAGCCCTCCAGCATTGTTGTTAAGGGTTTTGGCAACCAAATAATTTTTCCTAAGGGAATGAGTATTGTAAATTTTAAATTCAATAATTTTTCTATGCAATCACAAATTCATTTTGTTGATACCTCCTTGTCAGATATTGAGGTCATCATAGGACAACCAATTCTTAACCATGAAAATGTTATAATGACGGTTCAGGGAGATGATGTTATTTTAGATACAATTAACTATAAACAATGTTATCCAGTAGTGTTGGAGTAAAATATCATCATAGAGCCTCGTTCTACAGTTACTGTACCTGTTAAAACAGATACAGAAAAATACTTACTGGTTACATCGAGAACATATGATTTCTCGGAACACTACTCTATTCCAAGTTCCATATTAACAAAACCAAAAGATGTCCTCAATATTACCAACACTAGTTTGGAAAGACTTTATTGGAATAAGGGTAGGATTTTGGCTAGGGCTGTCGAAGTAAATTTTTTGCAAATTCAAGACGCATCTCCACTTGACACAAATTATGTCTGGTCTCTCAGTTTAACTGACGTTAAGGTTAACCTAGAGGTTTTGAAGGAACCGTATTTATCGCTTTTTTACGACATGCTGAATAATTTTCAAGACTGCTTCGCCAAAGATATATCTGAGCTTGGGTCAACAAATTTAATTTACTTCGATATCGATTTAGAAAAATGAGAACCAGTTTTCTATAAACCGTACAGGTATTCAGAAAAGGAAAGAGTAATTATTCGCGAAAAAGTAAAGGAAATGTTAGAACACGGAATAATTAGGGAATCTTTTTCAAATTATTCGAGCCTGGCTGTTTCAGTAAGAAAAAAGAATGGTGACTTTAGATTAGCAATAGACTACAGAAAATTAAATTCGTTGACCGTAAAACAAAGATGGCCTCTGCCACATACTGAAGATCAAATTGGCCGTCTTCGAGGAAAGAAATATTTTTGTAGCTTAGATATGACTCAGGGATATTATCAAGTGCCAGTTTCCGAAAATTCTATAAATAAAACTGCATTTGTTACGCAAGAAGGGCAATATGAGTTTTTACGCATGCCGTTTAGCGTAGCTAACGCACTGGCAACATTTCAAAGGCTGTTAAATAACTTATTCTTCGATACCCGTTGTTATGATAATGTTAGTATCTATCTTGATGATATTCTGATTTCCTCTGAAACAATAGAAGAAGGCCTTGATTTACTAAAACTTGTTTTTAACAAGTTACGTCAAGCAAATTTGAAATTGAATATAGAAAAATGTTTTTTCTTTGAGACCACCATCAATTATTTAGGGTATGAAATAAGCGAACACGGAGTGCGCCCCGGACAAAATAAAATAACAGCCGTATCCAACTTTCCTACACCCAAAAATTTACATGAAATAAGGCAGTTCTTAGGCTTAACGTCTTATTTCAGAAAATTTATTAAAAACCATGCACTTATTGTAGCGCCATTGACTAATTTATTAAAAAAAAAATGTTCCATGGCAATGGACTTCAGTGGAAACAAGGTCATTCAACGACATTAAAAAACAGTTAATCTCTAGACCCTTGCTCGGTGTTTATGATCCTAATCTCGAAACTGAATTGCATACAGACGCCAGTAATAAGGGCATCGCTAGTATCTTACTTCAAAAACATGGAGAATCCTTCAAGCCTGTCATGTATTATAGTCGCATGACTAACAAAGATGAAAAAATTTACCATTCTTACGAATTAGAAACGCTTGCTATAGTCGAGGCGATAAAAAGGTTTCGTATTTACTTAACAGGAATTCATTTTACGATAATAACATATTGCGCAGCCGTGAGATCGACTTTTAGTAAACGCGATTTACTGCCCAGGGTGGCTAGATGGTGGTTGGCAATTCAAGATTTTGATTTTGAAATAAAACATAGAGTAGGAGAAAAAATGAAGCACGTAGATGCGCTTAGCAGAAATATACAAAATCCTAATTTATTAGCAATGAGTTCTGACGATTGGTTTTTAAGCATTCAGCTTCTTGATGATACCCTTAGAACAATTGTTGCCAAATTAAAACAAGCAGATTGCGACCAGCAGATAAAAAACACTTATGTTGTTGAAGACAATCGACTATATAGAAAGACGGCTGATGGGATTAACAAATTAGTTATTCCAAAATCGTTAAGGTTTAACATCTTAAGAAAATACCACGACGATGTGGTCTGAGGAAATGCGACACATTAATCAAAAGTAAATTTTGGTTTCAAGGTATGACAAGGTTTATAAAAAAAATATGTAAAAAACTGTTTAGATTGTGCTTATAAAAGAGATCAGTATGGAAAAAAGGAGGGGTTTTTATACCCAATAGACAAACCAGTCGTGCCAATGCACACTTGGCACATTGACCATTTAGGTCCATATGTCTGAAGTGCAACTGGATTTTCATATATATTGATGATAGTAGATTCGTTCTCAAAATTTTTGTTTGCAAGACCTACAAAAACGACTAATTCAAAAGAAGTCATATACATTTTAAAAGACCTTTTTAGTTTATTCGCGGTACCTACGAAGATAATATCGGATCGCGGCAAAGCCTTCACCAGTAAAAACTTTAAAGCCTTTTCTATAAAATAGCAATTTAAGCATATCTTGAACAGTGTCTCATCTCCAAGATCCAACGGGCAAGTCGAAAGATATAACAAAACTCTGGAATCTGTCTATCAATACTAGTATAAATGATGAAAGTGAGTGGTATTCGATACTACCGGATGTGGTATGGGGGATAAATAATACCGTAAACGCAAGTACAGGATTCACTCCTCATCGTCTGATGTTTGGCTTTGACCAAACCAAATAGGGAGATTTAAACAAAGATATCAGCATCAAACCTGATAGAGAGGCTGATAAACAAATGGCTAAATGTAATATGAACAAACAAGCACTAAAAATGAAACGTTTATTTGATTCAAAACGAAAAACCCCAAAAGAATACTCAGTTGGTGATCTTGTATTGTGGTCTGGAAGTAGTACATCGAGTAAAGAGGTGTGCAGAAAAACATCCCTGAAATTTGGAGGGCCTAATAAAATTTCACAAGTGAAAGGTAACGACCATTATACAATAACATCGTTAAAAGGCTTAAAAGGCTATAAAAACTACACAGCTACAGTATCAGTTGATCAACTGAGAGAATATAAAGGGGGGATAATATCAGACACTGAATCTGATAGCGAACTGGACAGTACAGATGAACTATTAGATTTGTTAGAAGGTTAGAGTAGCTAGTGTAAGCATAAAAAGGAAAATAAAATCAGGATTAAAATTAAAACCACTATGAAATAATTCTAAAACAAAAACATTATTTTTGAGCTCAAATGAGCATAAAACCCAGATTTTTTAGGGTGTTTGTTTTGAAATCTGTCTGGGCAGAATAAATCGAGCCGTTGAAGAGGAAGGTGTTTCATTGATTGTCTCCGTAACATACAGTAAAAATAAGAATATACAGGGTGCATTTATATACATTATATTAAGACAAACAATACATACACAAAAAATGATTGTAACTACTACACTAACTATTAGGGAATATAATCTATTGATTCGCCACATCAGGACCCTAGCTAAAATCACTATAATCAATAAACATGCCTGTAAACGTCAAAAACATTTTTGTTTTGTCCCTTTTTGAAATAAAAATGATCAGCAGGTATTTACAATGAATGCATTCCCGTCTGTTATCTTGTATTTCACATGAAATTAGCATAAACGTGGTAGGGTAACAATTATGTATGCACGTTGGTCCTGTTCAACCACAGATCATCAGACTTTTAATACTGTTTTGGTTCAACACTGTTTTATTAGATTCTCCAAACTACACATACTGTAGACAATGCTAGTTACAGAGTGTATAGTGTGTTGCGTATCCTTTACCGCCTAATGTTGATTTGAGAAAGAATCAATCAACATTCATATATTTTATTCGAAACCGATGCAATAATAATTATACGATCATCTAGATTTGTTCTCCTCTAGAATGCTGCATTACACTTAACACATTTGTTAGTGTATAACCACTTGCTGTCTGAGAGTGGTGATTCAGGATACGACTGGCTAAAACATTCTTTTCCGCAGTTTTATTTATGCTAGGTTTATAACTCGGTAGATGCGCGTTCATATGTCCATTCACGTGATCAATTAGATGGTCCTTATGTCAAGTAGTATAATTATTTTTTCCAACAAATACCGTCATTCACATAACCCAAAATGGCAACCAGAGGCACCTCATTGAAGTCTACGAGACTACAGATCTAGGCTTAGCACAGTTGATGCAAGCTTTCAAGATCTGCCTCGGGGTGATTCAACATATGTTCAGCAAATTCACTCTTTTTGATGGTTTTGTATGAACAATGTATACATTCATGTACTTTATTGGAAACAGAAGCAATGAAGTTGGGATGTTTTTTAATTGTATGTTCATCCAGACTTCTCTTATGTTTGAATCTTGCATTACAGTGGATACATGTGGTAAGCTGGTGGCTGTCTTCTGGCTCGTGGTGTGTCGAAATATGCTTAGCAAAATCACCTTTCAAATTGGTTTTGAATATGCAATGTGTACACTCATGTATTTTACTAGAAAATGATGAAATAACGTCAGGATGTTTTTTAATTATATGATCATCTAGACCTGATTTCTCTCCAAATGTTGCATTACAGTGAATGCAAGTGGGAAGTTTGTAGCTACCTGGTGCTTCGGAATGTTTGAACATATGCTTAGTAAATACAGTTTTCAAGGTGGTTTTGTATGTGCAATGTGTACATTCATATATTTTACTAGAAACTGATGCAATAAAATCAGGATGTTTCTTGATTATATGATCATCTAGTCCTTTTTTCTCTGTAAATGTTGCATTACATTGAATACAAGTGGGTAGTTGATAGCTACCTGCAGCCCCAGGATGTTTCAACATATGTTTAGCAAATATATTCTTTTTGATGGTTTTGAATGTGCAGTGTTGACATTCATGTATTTTACTAGAAACTGATGCAATAAGGTCAGGATGCTTTCTAATAATATGATCGTCTAGAGCTGTTTTCCCTGCAAATATCACATTACAAGGAATACAAGCAGGTTGTTTATAGCTACCTGCAGCTTCGGGATGTTTTAACATATGCTTAGCTAAATCACTCTTCACTGTAGTTTTGTAAGTGCAATGTGTACATTCATGTATTTTACTAGTAACTAATGCAATGGAATCAGAATGATTTTTAATTATATGATCGTCTAAACTTCGTTTAGTCTTGTAATTCAAATTACAGTGAATACAAATGCTGAGTTTGTGGCGACGTGTTGTTTGAGAGTCCAGCATATGCCTACCTAAAACACTCTTTTCCGTTGATTTATATGTTCTAGATTTAGATCTTTGTAGGTATATAGTACTGTGTTGTTTCATGTGATTAATGAGAAGGTTCTTATGGCTGGCAGTATAACTGCAATTATAACAACTCAACGACACTCTTTTTGCTTTTCTACACACCACACCCTGTTGCCTTCTCGGGATTTTCCGCTTCGGAGCACTGGAACAGATTAAATTATACGTGTAAAATAACTGGTAAAGATAAACCAAACATTTCGTGTCAAATTACATCTTTCAAGGCTTAGTTTTTGAGATACAATAAAATCGAATCTCCATTAATACAAAAATTAATAACCATACTAAGCTTGCCATTAAAACCGGCTAAGTGAGGAGAACGTACAAAATAAATGAAAAAGTTGATAAAAATGTAAAGCCTGGACTTCAAAAACAAAAGATGTCTTAACAAAGAGAAATTACCTATTCAAAACTATTTCTGCATTTGCATCCATGACTATATCTCCAACATTTTCCAGACCAGCTAGCTAACTAGATCCTATCATGGATACAAAACTAGAGCTCTCAAATCTAGCATACTATTCATCCTGTCTAGCTATTCTTCAATCAAATTATTCATATTTTCCAAGACCTTCCCAGGTTTGAATTGAATATATTCAGTTAAACTTACTCTATATGATCAAAAATACAGTATTCTTACTTTAATATCATAATACCTTTGCGCATATAGGAAGATATGGTATACTTGAATGAAAGCACATATTCTTGGTCTGAGAATTTATTTTCATATGTGTGTACATCTATTACTAGCCTAACTAAAACTACAAGTCTTCCTTAGACAGCATGCAACAATGACAATTGTTCAGACTAGTTTTGCCACACGACCGAGAAATTCGAGATTATCTCGGAATTTAGCGTTTGCTCCCTGTCCAGTAATTACACGTTAATGGTCCGGAATTTTCCAATATATTATTTTTGACAAGGTAACAACTTTTACGAGGTAATGTTCAGCCTTTCAAATAATTTATGGGCTTATGAAAAGTTTGATTTCGGACTTCCATTGTCTATAAAATTTTGAGTATCACGACGTTTCGATTGATGTGCTATCTTCAATCGTCTTCAGGTGAACGTCGTGATACTCAAAATTTTAAAGGCAATGGAAGTCCGAAATCAAACTTTTCATAAATCCACCTTGTCTACAAGTTTCAAACAACAATTTATGGGCTAAAGAGCAAAGTAGAAAATACATGACTGTCTGAACTTCAAACTCTTGTCAATGAGAGAGTTGCTCAAAAATATCGTCAATTTTGCAAAGAAAATGCGGAGAAAAACTAGAAATGTTTCGACATATGTTTATCTAAATGATTCTTTTTGGTGGTTTTATATTTGCAATGTCTACATTCGTGTATTTTACTGGAAACTGAAGCAATGAAGTCCGGATGTTTCCTAATTATATGATCATCCAGACCTTTTTTTTCTGTAAATGTTGCATTGCAATGAATACAAGTATGGAGTTTATAGCTACTTGCTGCCTCGGGATGTTTCAACATATGCTTAGCAAAATTGTTCTTCAAGGTGGTTTTGTATGTGCAATGTGTACATTCATGTATTTTACTAGAAAGTGATGCACTAAGGTCCGGATGTTTTCTGATTATATGATTATTCAGATTTCTTTTCTCCACAAATGTTACGTTACACTTAATGCAAGTGGGCAGTTCATAGATGCTTGCTGTCTCGGGATGTCTTAACATATGTCTAGCTAACATATTCTTCAAAGTGGTTTTGTAAGTGCAATGTGTACATTCATGTATTTTACTAAAAACTGTTGTAATAAAGTCGGGATGTTTTTTTATTATATGATCATCTAGACCTGTTTTCCCTGCAAATGTTGCGTTACAGTGAATGCAAATGTGGCGTTTATATCTTCCTCCTGTCTCTGGATGTTTCAACATATGCTTAGATAAACTATCCTTTTTAGCAGTTTTATATGTGCAATGTGTACAATGATGTATTTTACTAGAAACTGATGCAATAAAGTCAGGATGTTTTTTAATTATATGATCAGCTAGACCTGCTTTCTCTACAAATGTAGCTTTACAGTGGATACAAGTATGGGGTTTATAACTAGTTTCTGCCTCAGGATGTTTCAACATGTGCTTAGTTAAACTGTACTTCAAGCTGGTTTTGTAAGGGCAATGTGTACATTCATGTATTTTACTACTTGTTTTATCCTTCAATGTCAGATTATGATGAGTAAATCTATAACTACTTGCCGTTTCGGGGTGTTTCAACATATGCTTATCCAAGTGATGCCTCTTGGTGGTTTTGTATGTACAACGTGTACATTCATGTATTTTACTAGAAACTGATGCAATAAATTCCGGATGATTCTTAATTATATGATCGTCTACAGTTTGTTTAGTTTGGAATTGTGCATTACAGTGAATACAAGTGGGCAGTTCATAGCTACCGACTGCCTCGGGATGTTTCAACATGTGCCTAGCTAAATTATCTGTTTTATTGGTTTTGTATGTGCAGTGTGTACATTCATGTATTTTACTGGAAACTGATGCAATAAAGTCAGGATGTTTTTGAATTATATGATCATCTAGATTTCTTTTCTCTGAAAATGTTGCATTACAGTGAATACAAGTGACGCTTTTATAGCTGCTCACTGTCTCTTGGTGTTTGAGCATGTGTCTAGCAAACACATTCTTCTTGGTAGTCTTAAATGTACAATGTATACATTCATGTACTTTACTAGAAACTGATGCAATAAAGTTAGGATGTTTTTTAATTACATGATCGTCTAGGTTTGTTCTCCTTTTGAATGTTGCACTACACTTAACACACTTGCTGAGTTTATCGCCAGTTTGTGTCTGAGAACATTTCAGCATATGCCTGGCTAAAACACTATTTCCATCAGTTTTATATGTGCTGGTCCCAGGACTCTGTACGAATGCATTATTGTGTTCTTCCATATGAGCAATTAGATGTTCTTTATGACAAGCAGTATAATTACAACTATAACAACTATACGACGTTCCACTTGTTTTTTTACACACCATATCATCTTGCCTTCCAGAGATTTTCGGATTCAGAGCACTAGAACAGATCAAATTATACGTATAAAATAACTGCTAAAGATAAATAAAACATTTCATGTAAACTTTCATCTTTTAATGCTGCGTTTTTGAGATAAAATGAATTTAAAAAACCTTAAAACATTCAGCAGGGAAATTCAAATCCTCTCTAATACAGAAAAATTAGACTGTAGAGCCCTAAATTGACCTCAGCAGTTTTGAAGTGGGTTTTTAGCCAATAGGAGCCAATTTTTCCTATTCAGCTGCTCCAAACTCAAAGTCAATCTGAATGCGAGAGGTTATTTAGACAAAAAAAACCTATCCTATTTTTTTTGTAAGCATTGCGTTTCTTTGATTAAGACAAACACTTAAAGGGATTTTCAGCGACAAGGCCAACTGGTTAACTTCAACATTCACAACTATAACATAATCTGGAGATGCCTCTAAATAATAACCACTCATTTTTTTCCGTATAGCACTTCAGACAAAAAAGGTCTGGTAATAAAAGAAAAGTTACCTATTCAACACTATTTCTGCATTTGCATCCATTAATATATCACAATCATTTTCCATTTTAATGATCAATTGCGCAGGAGCTTTTCCACTATCTATATCATCTTCCAACACAATTTTTCCATCTCTAATCTTAATAAATTCGGGATTGATATGACTGGGCTCCTCAATATCATCATAGATGTGCTCATTTTTTATTCTGAAACAGATTAAAGTAATTCTGAAAGCATTTTGCACTTCCTGTGATGAGTTAATTTTCGTATACTTATTTTTTTCATGTCAAGTGCATGCGCAATTGCGCATTGAGCGAGAGAGAGAGAGAATAATAAGTTTTAATTGGAGCTTGATTATTAAATAAGTACTGTAAAAAGACTGGTAATTGATTAATTGTTAATAGCGAGTAAGGGAATCAAACACTTTGTAGTTTTCATGCTTTTACTTTTGAACTCTCTACAAATCACTTATACTTGACCTTAACTAATTAACACTACAAGCTATCAAACTTAAAAAATATGTAGAGCTATATATTCACGTACATTCAAAATCGAACTCACATTATTCTAATTCTACAATAAAATACATACCTACATAAATTGTTAGAAATATCATATATTACATATTTTTTGGAGTTGCGTGTACGGCTTAAACAAAAAAAAAACAATTTTACGACATACACATTACATAACCTCAAGAATAAAGCCTGTATAGAATTATATTCAAATTCATATTTTTCACTTCACAAATAAAATTATCTTCAAAGAATTAATTCAGATCAAAATTTAACAATCTAGAAAAGACGATAAGCGATAATAATTTCACAGTGAATGCAAGCTTTCAAGTTCTGCCTCGGGATGTTTTATCATATGTCCAGCAAACTCGCTCTTTTTGGTGGTTTTGTATGAACAATGTATACATTCATATACTTTATTGGAAACAGACGCAATAAAGTTGGGATGTTTTTTAATTGTATGTTCATCTAGATCTCTCTTATGTACGAATGCTGCATTACAATGGATGCAAGTGATGCCTTCATAGATGCTTGCTGTCTCTGAGTGTTCAAGCATATGGTCAGCAAATACACTCTCCTGGGTATTCTTATATGGACAATGTTTACATTCATACATCTTACTAGAAATTGCATCAACAATTTCAAGATGATGTTCAGCTATATGATTGTCCAAACTTCGTCTACTTTCGAACTTTACATTACAATGTATACAAGTGATAACCTTTTGGCTGTCTGCTGTCTCGGGATGTATTGACATGTGTCTAGCTAAATCACATTTCAACGTAGTTTTGTATGAGCAATGTGTACATTCATGTATTTGACTAGAAACTGATGCAATACATTCTGGATGTTTTTTCACTATATGATTATCCAAACCCCGTTTACTTTTGAACTCTGCATTACAGTGGACACAGGTGGGTTTTTCGTAACTACCAACTGCCTCGGGATGTTTTAACATATGCTTAGCTAAATAAATCTTTTTGATGGTTTTGTATGTGCAATGTGGACATTCGTGTATTTTATTAGAAACTGATGCAATAAAATCAGGATGTGCTCTAATCGTATGTTCGTCTAGATTTCTTTTCTCTACAAATGTTACATTACAGTGAATACAAGTGGGCAGTTCATAATCGCCCGTTGCCTCAGGATGTGTTAACATATGCTTAGCTAAAATATTCTTTTTGGTGGTTTTGTATGGGCAATGTGTACATGAATGTATTTTACTAGAAACTGAGGCAACACATTCAGGATGATTTCTAACTATATGATAATCAAAACCACGGCTGCTTTTGAACTTTGCATGGCAATGCATACAATTGATGAACTCGTGGTTGTTTGCTAGCTCGGGGTGTGTTGATATATGCTTAACCAAATCACCTTTCAATGTGGTTTTATATGTGCAATGTGTGCATTCATGTATTTTACTAGACACTGATATAATAAATTCTGGATGTTTTTGAATAATATGATCATCCAAATTCCTTTTCTCTGGAAATGTGGCACTACAGTGAATACATGTGGGCAACTCAAAGCTGCCTGTAGCCTCAGGATGTTTCAACGTATGTCTAATAAAGTTATTCTTCTTGGCGGTTTTGTATGTGCAATATGCACATTCATGTATTTTATTAGAAACTGACGGAATCACGTCAGGATGATTCTCAATTATATGTTCATATAGATGTATTTTATTTATGAACTTCGCACTACAGTGAATACATGTGTCGGATGGCAAGTCGCCTGCAGTCTGAGAATGTTTCCACATATGATTGACTAAATTATCCTTTCTGGTAGTTTTGTATGTGCAATAAGTACAAACATGTATTTTACTGGACACTGGTCCAATAAACTCAGGATGTTTCTGAATTGTATGATCATCCAGGTTTCTTTTATTCGGAAATGTTGCGTTACAGTGGATACAAATGGGAAGTTCAAAACTATCGGCTGCCTCTGGATGTTTCAACATATGCCAACCTAAATTATCCTTTTTGGTGGTTTTGTATGTGCAATATCTACATTCATGTATTTTACTGGAAACTGATGCAATAAAGTCAGGATGTTTTTTAATTATGTGATCATTTAAACCAGCTTTTCCTGCAAATGTTCCGTTACAGTGAATACAAGTGTATCGTTTATAGGTACCTCCAGACTTGCGATGTTTCAACACATGTTCGGCTAACTCATCCTCATTGGCGGATTTGAATTTGCAACGCTTACATTTATGTATTTTTTTTGAATCTTCCTCAACATCGTCTGAATGCTTTTTAATTATATGATTATCTAGACCTGATTTCTCTATAAATGTTGCATCACAACGAATACAAGTGTGTAGTTTATTACTATCTGCTGTTTCTGGGTGTTCCAACATATGCCTAATTAAGCGATGCTTCATAGTAGTTTTGTAGGTGCAATGTGTACATTCATGTATTTTACTAGAAACTGATGCAATTTTGTCAGGATGTTTTTTAACTATATGATCATCGAGATTTCGCTTTTCTAAAAATGTTGCATTACAGTAAATACAAATGGGCAGCTCAGAGCTGGCTGTAGCCTCGGGATGTTTGAGCATATGCTTAGCTAAACCATTTTTTCTGGTGGTTTTGTATGTGCAAAGTGTACATTCGTGTATTTTACTAGAGACGGATACAATAAATTCAGGATGTTTTTTAATTATATGATCATCTAGTCCTGCTTTCTCTGCAAATGTTGCATTACAGTGAATACAAGTAGGGACTTTATAGGTACCTGCTGCTTCGGGATGTTTCAAAAAATGCCTAGCAAAATTTTTCTTTCTTGTCGTTTTGTATGAGCAATATGCACATTCATGTATTTTACTAGAAACTGATGCTATTGAGTCAGGATGTTTTTTGATTATATGATCATCAAGAGCTGTTTTTCCTGCGAAGGTTGCATTGCAGTAAATACAAGTAGGGGGTTTATAGCTACCTGCTGCTCCTGGATGTTTCAGCATATGCCTAGCAAAATTATCTTTTCTGGTGGTTTTGTATGTGCAATGTGTACATTCATATATTTTACTAGAAACTGATGCAATGACGTCAGGATGTTTTTTAATTATATGATTATTTAGACCTGTTTTCCCAGCAAATGTTTCGTTACAGTGAATACAAGTGGGGAGTTTCTGGGTGCCATCTGCCTCGGAATGTTTCAACATATGCCTAGCTAAAATACTCTTCAGCGTGGTTTTGTATGTACAATGTGAACATTCATGTATTTTGCTAGAAACCGATGCAATAAATTCAGGATGTTTTTTGATTATATGATCATTAAGTCTTCTGTTATCTGGAAATGTTGTATTACAGTGAATACAAGTGGGCAGTTCATAGCTACTTGCTGCCTCGGGATGTTTCAACATATGCCTAGCTAGAATATTCTTCATGGTGGTTTTGTATGTACAATGTGTACATTCATGTATTTTACTAGAAACTGATGCAATAAAGTCGGGATGATTTTTAACTATATGATCATCTAGATTTCTTTTCTGTGAAAACGTTGCATTACAGTTAATACATTCGATGAGTTTACCACCACGTATTGTATTAGAGCGTTTCAGCATATGCCTGTTCAAAACACTCTCTTCCACAGCTTTATTTGTGCTAGGTTTAGAACTTTGTAGGTAAACGTTATTGTGTTCTTTCATGTGCTCAATTAGATGGGCCTTATAACAAGATGTATAATTACAATTATAACAATTATACGACGTACTGCACGCCACATGGTCTTGCCTTTTCGAGATTTTCCGCTTTGGAGCTCTGGAACAGATCAAATTATACATGTTAAATAACTAGTATGTATTTCATATAAACTTTCATCTTTTAATACTTGGTTTTTTGACATACAATGAGTTAACTATTTCTAGGCACCAAGATATCCACCAGTTTTAGTTTTTTCAACTGGCCAACTATTGCATAGTCACTCAATTTTTTCATATTGCACTCCAGCAAAAAACATTTGGTAAAAAAGGAAAATTACCTATTCAAAACTATTTCTGCATTTGCATCAACGAATATGTCACTATCATTTTCGTTTTTAATGATCAATTCCTCGGTAATTTGGGTGACTTGCTCTTTTTCACTATCTATATCCTCTTCCAGCACAATTTTTCCATCTCTAATCTTAATAAATTCGGGATTGATATGACTGGGCTCCTCAATATTATGAAAGATGTGCTCATTTTTTATTCTGAAACAAATTAAAATAATCCTGAAAGAATTTTGAACTTCCTATGACGAGTTCAACTATATGTTAATATGTTAATAACCATAATTCAACGTTTCTATCTCGTTTCCCTACAGTTGACATTTATGTTTGTTATGCCTCACTCTTACTTATTGACTTTCTTTGATCATTCAGCACTTGTATGCTCTCCCTTTTATATATAAAAAAGAGTATTCCACTCGCAATTATTCTTACCATTGGTCTAACTTTAGTGGACCATTATTAGTGCATGGGCTGCATGTGACTGGCGCATGCGCATTAAGAGTGAATTGGACGTTTGGAGAAAGAGATAGCAATGTCGTCGGCACCGTGGTGTCGTCTCTTCTTGGTAACAGTATACAGCCTTGCCGAACCTACTGAAAAATCAGTAGATCTACAGGCTTTACGTTTTGTCTACTGATTTTAGGGCGCTGAATCCGAATATAAGAGAGCCTCCTCACCTCCGGCGCGAAAATGGAGGCCAGATTCGTGATTAGCAACCCAAAATTACTCAGAAAACGAATTTTTGTCCTTTCCAAAAAATCAATTTTGGACCCCACTTCGCTTATGCATTTTCTCAGAAAATATTTTCCCCCGGAGAGCAGAACGTCTTAGCGGGAATCTGATACACCTTTGGATTCAGCGGAAAATTTCACACCGGATCCGTTTTCCGACTAGACATAGGTATCGAAAATCGTAAAAATTCGATGTTTTTTCAAACAAGACGAAAAATCGTCTCCTGGGTAATTGAGGGGCGCTGATCACGAATCCGGTCTCAATTTGGGGCCGGAATAAAAGGATAGGCTCTGAGAGCTTAACTAACGACATAAGCATTTCTAATCATCATATTCGCATTTTAATGTATCATTACAGTTCATATACATGTTGCAATAACACGACATCTTCTGAGGGTCCTCCAAGAAATCAAACACTTTGCAGCTTTCATGTTTATACTTTTCAACTCTACAAATCGCTTATACTTAACCTTAAACAATTAACGCCACCAACATGCTACTGATATTTATACAAAAATAAGCATAATAATCCTACAGAAAAATTATGTTCTCCAATATGGCGAGCGGGAACCACGCATAATTTATAGCAACATATGAAAATTTAGCCGTGGTAGGTTTGACTCACAATTTTGAAGTATTTACTCAAAAGTTTACATAATTTTTACATACTACATATTTTATAATAAATTATGTGTCGGTACGGCGTAGCTTCTCCAGAAACGAAGAAAGTAACGACGTACTGTCCGACCAGCCAGAGAATACCAGAGACGAAAGGGGGAAATGTTGCGAAAAAACTGTCGGCGTTACAGAGTCGTAGACGGCGACACGTTTAATTAAATAATAAGAAGAATTTGAACAGTATGAAATGCATAATTAGTACAATCCTCTATATAACGACCCTTTATAATATGTCTATAATCTCCCTTGCCTGACTACCGATACCTGTTCTTGTTTAGACTGCATCGCACCACTGATCATCTACTCGTCTAACAAGTCAATGGCTACGCCTGTGAGCCGTGAGGACATAAGCCACGACAGCCATGCGACTAAAAATAGCCATTCAAATGGCGAATTAAGACGAGTCAAGGCAGGAGCTTCAAAGAAGTCTGACAGTGTTGTCGATAGATGCAGAACTATTTCAGCTCAAATACTTTTAGCCTATTCGTAGTAGTCTACTGTTTTTCCAGGCAAATTCTTGTCAGTATCGTTTTATTTTGCTATATAATATTTAACAAAAGACTAGCAGAGATGGTGTTGGTTAAGTAATTTTCTCGTACATTTATTAAAATTGCATAACGAGATATACTTCATGTGTGAAACGTCTGACGTCATTTCATTCTCTAGATGGTCAGACATTACCCTAACTATTAGCCGAACTTCAATAAACATTATGTAACAATATTGTCAACTATACAAGTATAGATGTATGATATAGACCATTATTTAAACATTATGTAACAATATTGTTAACTATAGAAGTATAGATGTATGATATAGACTTTCCATTCATACATTTTCCTAAAAATGCAAGCAATAAATTCAGCATTATTTTCAATCATGTGGTCTTCTACACTTTGTGAATTTAAGTGTTGTGCTCATAGCTATCTGGTGTCATGGTGTTTCGTAATATGCTTAGCTAAGTCAGTGTTTCTAGTAGTTTTATATGTACACTGTGTACATTCATGTATTTTACTAGAAACTGCTGAAATAAAGTCAGGATGTTTTTTAATTATATGATCATCTAAATTTCTTTTCTCTGCAAATGTTACATTACAGTAATTACAAGCGGGCAGTTCATGGCTACCTGCTGCCTCGGGATGTTTCAACATATGCCTAGTTAAGATACACTTTTTGGTGGTTTTATATGTGCAATGTGTACATTCATGTATTTTGCTAGAAACCGATGCAATAAATTCGGGATGTTTTTTGATTATATGATCATTTAGACCTGTTTTTCCTGCTAATGTTGCATTACAGTGGACACACGTGAAACGTTCATAGCTACCTCCTGCCTCGGGATGCTTCAACAAATGCTTAGTTAAATTATTCTTCCGAGTGGTTTTGTATGTACAATATGTACATTCATGTATTTTACTAGAAACTGTTGCAATCACGTCAGGGTGTTTTTTGATTATATGATCATCCAGACCTGTTTGCTCTCCAAATGTTGCGTTACAGTGAATACAAGTGGGGAGTTTATAGCTACCTGCTGCTTCGGGATGTTTCAACATATGCTTAGCCAAATTATTCTTTTTAGTGGTTTTATATTCACAATGTGTACATTCATGTATTTTACTAGAAACTGATGCAATAAAGTCAGGATGTTTTTGAATTGTATGATCATCGAGACCTTTTTTCTCTGTGAATGTTGCATCACAGTGAATACAACTGTGGAGCTTATAGCTACGCCCTGCCTCGGGATGTTTCATCATATGCTTATCTAAATTATTTTTTTTGGTGGTCTTGTATGTACAATGTGTACACTCGTGTATTTTACTAGAAACTGATGCTATGAAATCGGGATGTTTTTTAATTATATGATCATCTAAACCTGCTTTTTCTGCAAAAGAAGCATCACAGTGAATACAAGCATGGAGTTTATGGCTACCTGCTGCCTCGGGATGTTTAAACATATGCCTAGCTAAAATATCCTTTCTGGTGGATTTGTACGTACAATGTGGACATTTATGTATTTTACTAGAAGCTGTTGTAATAAAATCAGGATGTTCCTCAATCGAATGACTTCTTTCCTCTGCAAATGTTGTATTGAAATTAATCAAACTTTTGTAATTATAGCTGCTTACTGAGTCTGGGTGTTTGAGCATATGTGTATCTAACACATTTTTCTTGACAGTCCTGTATGTACAATGTCTACATTCATATATTTCACTAGAAACTGATGCAATAAAGTCGGGATGTTTTTTAACTATATGATCGTCTAGATTTTTTTTCACTGCAAACGTTGCATGACAATGAATACAACTATTGGGTTTATAGCTAGTTGCTGTCTCTCGGTGTTTGAACATATGAATATCAAACGAATTCTTATTGACGGTCTTATATGTACAATGTTCACATTCATGTATTTTACTAGTCACAGATCCGACTACAAAATCGGGATGTTTTCTAATTGTATGTTCATCTAGATTTTGTTTAGTTCTGGATTTTGCATTACAGTGAATACATGTGTATGCATATGAGTATTTCTTTCCCGTAGGATAATATCCGGTTGGTGTGGCTTTATTGTGTTCTTTCATGTGCTCAATTAGATGGTCCTTGTAGCAGGCGGTATAATTACAATTATAACAAGTATAAGATGTTCTGCTCGCTTTTTTACACATCACATCGTTTTGCTCTCTCGAGATTTTCCGCTTCTCAGCACTGGAAGAGATCAAATTATACGTGTGAAATTACTGGCTCAGATGAAACATTTTATGTGAACTTTCAATTTTTGAAGCCTTTGTTTTTGAGATAATATAAGTCGAAAGAACAACCCAACGCTACCCTAGAACAATCATATATCCCCTATTACAGAAAAAAAGTTTATTATTACCCAAACAAAGCTTGCCAGGTTCCATAAAAACCTACTAAGAAAGTGAAGCAAATATGGTTAAACTGTGCAGCCGTAGATGAACTTCAGCAGTTTTGATGTGGGATTCAGTTCGTATGAGCCACTTTGCTATGAAGCTGCTCCAAACTCATTCCCTCCAAAAAATATTATCATCAACGTTCAGTCAGGCACCGAAACTGAGTGATTTATACTACCCCTTCCCTTTATTGAATTTCTCGGATCAATATAGATAGAGGAATTTTCTACAACAAAGCAAACTGGTTAACATGCGAAATTGCTTTAACCTTCTCTTCACACCAACATATCCTCATTCTAGTTCAGACAACTGACAAACTATAGCATATCTAGATACGTCTTCATATCATAGTCACTCAAAATTTTCCGCACTGCACTGCAGCAACTAACAAATAAAAATTACCTATTCAAAACTATTTCTGCATTTGCATCCATGGATATGTCATCATCACTTTCGTTTTTAATGATCAATTCTTCGGTAATTTGGGTATCTTGGACATTTTCACTCTCCAAATCAATTTTTCCATCTCTAATCTTAATAAATTCCGGTTTAAGTTCATGATCCTCAATATTATCAGAGATCTGCTCATTTTTTATTCTGAAACAGATGAAAGTAATCCTGAAAGCATTTTGAACTTCCGATCATGAGTTCAACTATATATAGTCAACAGATTTTTCCAAAGGCGGTGGATTAATATTGTTCGATCCACTTATTTACCGCGTAATTTACGTGTATCAACCTTGTATGGAACGATTCTATTCCGCCTTCCTTCAATTGAGGTTCATTTCATGATCATTCTTTCATTTTTCTACACGTAATAATTTCTTGTCAAGTACAAAGACTGCAGCAATGTAAGGCTTAGTAACACTTTCCTTACTCCTACTTACTGCCTTACTTTAATCAAAACATCTAAGTACGTGGTATTTCAGTTGCAATTATTGTTCTTTTTGGTCTAATTTCACTGGACCATAATGTTTTTTAGGTTACAAGTTAGTTATTGCCTTACTTTAATCAAAACATCTAAGTACGTGGTATTTCAGTTGCAATTATTGTTCTTTTTGGTCTAATTTCACTGGACCATAATGTTTTTTAGGTTACAAGTTAGTTATTGCCTTACTTTAATCAAAACATCTAAGTATGTGGTATTTCAGTTGCAATTATTGTTATTTTTGGTCTAATTTCACTGGACCATAATGTTTTTTAGGTTACAAGTTAGTTATTGCCTTACTTTAATCAAAACATCTAAGTACGTGGTATTTCAGTTGCAATTATTGTTCTTTTTGGTCTAATTTCACTGGACCATAATGTTTTTTAGGTTACAAGTTAGTTATTGCCTTACTTTAATCAAAACATCTAAGTACGTGGTATTTCAGTTGCAATTATTGTTCTTTTTGGTCTAATTTCACTGGACCATAATGTTTTTTTGGGTTACAAGTGACCGACGCATGGGCAAAAGGTTGTTCACTTTTGTTCTTGGAATATTTATGAACCATACCTTCACTTGAGAAAAAAATAGAACTAGTCGTGCGACAAAAATTGTTAAAAAACAACTTATCTGTTTGAAAATCTCTGAGAAGATAACTTACACTGTATCTAGAACTAATTTTTAACACCGTCAACAGGAGCAATGTGGACCCACCTTTTAAATGATCACGTATCGATCAAGAATCGAAGGTTCATCACGCTGTTGCAATGACACAAGATCATCTGGGGGTTTTCCAGGGAACCAAACACTTTGCTCTGTTCAAGCTTTTAATTTTCATTCTCATAAATAATTTAATTTTAACCTTAACTAAACAACTACACCGTCTCGCCATTTATATTGAAACACTATCAAAGCCCACAACTTCACAAATATATGGAGTTGAACATGGCATTACAATAGTCACTACTACTATCACCATATTAACAATACTATACAGTATGTAAATAATATTATTAGCTAAATCATAGTTTATGGTGACTATACATGTGGAATCGTTAAACGGTAGTGGCAGAATTTGCTTTAACATGTAGAATCAATGCCAACCACATTCAGATATGCGGATTCATAATTTTGAAAATGCATCAAAGAATTTAAAGGGAATGTACAAAGAAGATACATTTTTGCAATGAATTCGTCTTTATTAATAAACAGTACTATGATAAACACGCTTACATTTCTTAGAAACTAATATTTTATACTATAGTCACGTCTTCGAAAAAATGTATATAAAGCATTCAAAAAAAGACTATTTCATTTAACTGCTAAAAGAACCGCCTATGTTGTAGTTTTACACTTGCGAAAAAATACGCTAAATAAATCCTTGAATTTTTCAAATAAAAAGACGTTTAAGATATATGTTTTAGATTCCCAAATAAAACCTTGGGAGAGGGAAGGATAAAGTCTTGTGATGGGAATTTGAAGATTTGAAAAATCGATAGCAATGATATTGACATTTGCGTGATAAATATTAAATGTTAAAAAATATATTTGAATATATTTGCGAAACTTTATAATACGCCACTGCCGTGCCGCGTTCTTAGCTTTTGACAGTGTTGCCATTATGGTAGGCCGCCATGATAGAGAAGAGTCTTTGTTGCACGCATTACGTCTTTGTAAACAATCATTTATTGTATTTATAAATGAACTCTTCTGTCTAAATCTGTCAAATAGTCGAAGTTCTTTACTTAAAAAGCCTTGATTGTCCCTGAAAACATTCTAACTTTTATGTTGTTGTCTGCTGTCTAGTGATGTCTCGATATATGCGTAGCCAAGTTACTTTTTTTAGTAGTTTTATATGTACAAAGTGTACATTCATGTATTTTACGGGAAACTGAAGCAATGAAGTCCGGATGTTTTATAACTATATGATCATCTAAGCTTTGTCCACTTTTAAACTCTGCATTACAGTGAATACAAAAAACGAGCTTATATCTGTCTGGCGCTTCCGAATGCACCAACATGTGCCTAGCTATGTCATACTTTTTTATAGTTTTATACGTACAATGTGGACAATCATATATTTTACCAGAAACTGACGCAATAAAGTCAGGATGCTTTTTGATTATATGATCATCTAGAGCTGTTTTTTCGGTGAATGTTGCATTACAGTGAATACAAGTGGGGATTTTATAGCTAACTGCTGCCTCAGGATGTTTCAACATATGGTTAGCTAAGTGGTATTTTTTGGAGGTCTTGTACGTACAGTGTGTACATTCATGAATTTTACTAGAAACTGACGCAATAAAATCAGGATGTTTCTTAATTATATGATCATCTATACTTAGTTTCTTTTTGAACTTTGCATTGCAGTAAATACAAGTGTTGAGAGCATAGCTATACGCAGTCTCGTGGTGTGTCAATATATGTTCAGCTAAGTTACCTTTTTTAGTAGTTTTATATGCACAATTCGAACATTCATGTATTTTACTAGAAACTGATGCGATAAAATCGGGATGTTTTTTTATGATATGATCATCTAGACTTAGGTGACTTTTGAACTTTGCATCACAGTGAATACAGGTGCTTTGATTGAAACTATCTGCGTCTGGCTCGTGGTGTCTCGATATATGCTTAGTTAAGTGAGTATTTCTAGTGGTTTTGTATGTGCAATGTGTACATTGATGTATTTTACTAGAAACTGACGCAATAAAATCGGGATGTTTTTTAATTGTATGATTATCTAAATTTCTTTTATCTGAAAATGTTGCATTACAATGAATACAAGTTCTGAGTTTATCGCTGTTTGCTGTCTGTGGGTGTTCAAGCAGGTACCCATTCTTGTGTTCTTTCATGTGCTCAATTAGATGGAACTCATGGCAAGTAGTGTAATTACAATTATAACAACTATATGACGTTCTGCTTGCTTTTTTACACACCACATCGTTTTGCTTTCTCGAGATTTTCCGCTTCAGAGCACTAGAAGAGATCAAATTATTCTTGTAAAATATTTGGTAAAGATAAACAAAACATGTTATGTAAACTCTGATCTTTTGATGCTTTGTTTCAAAGATGCACTAAGTCGAAAAAACTAATCAACGCTACAATGGAAAAATCACTCTCCCCTAATACGAAACAATTATGCCAATCAATAACCACACTAAGCCTGCTAGGTTACATCAAAACCAGAAGAACGCACAAAATAAATGCGATCAAAGTGTAAGAGCCTTAAAGATGGACTTCAAAGCCTTCAAGCCTGAATTCTTCGACTGTTCTGGATGCTGCCTTAAAAACGAAAGCTTCTTTAACCGCGTAAATGGGTTACTACAGGCTGCAAATAACAACAAGAGGAAGTACAAAAACCTTGAACACAATCACATTCAGAAACATGTGCAGCACTGTACTGGATGCCCGAAAGGACCACATAATTCCAAGATGTGTATTCAAAAAGAACTTACAGACTATAATTAGATGGGGAATATCAGGAACAAAACCTGAAAGGGGAGCTAACTTTGTTGTACAGACTGCCCAAACTCAATAGTCCACTCCTTAAAAATATTATCATTACTTTTCAGTCAGTACTGAAACTGATTCCTACTAGCCTTTCTCACTTTTTTTGTAATCATTGCGCTTCTTGCATCAAGACCCTAGACAGTTTTTGCGACAAGGCCAACTGGTTAACTTTCTCTTCGCATCAAAACATCTACAACGTTTTAGTTTTAAATGGCCAACTATTGAATACACTGGATACGCTGTTATATCATAGCTACTAAAAATTTTCTGCATTGCACCTCAGCAAAAAAAGATCTGGTAACAAAGAAAAATTACCTATTCAGGACGATTTCTGCACTCGCATCCACGAATATGTCACTATCATTTTTGTTTTTAATGATCAAATCCTCGGTAATTTTGGTAACTTGCTCTTTTTCACTATCTATATCCTCTTCCAACACAATTTTTCCATCTCGAATCTTAATAAATTCCGGATTGACATGATTTGTCTCCTCAATATTATCATAGATGTGCTCATTTTTTATTCTGAAACAAATTAAAATAATTCTGGAAGCATTTTGACTTTCCGAGTCCCGAGTTCAATTAGATGCTTGAATTTTTTTCCGAAGGCAGTGGATAAATGTTGTTCGGTATGCTTATTTACAGCGTAAATTACCGGAAATCAACCTCAGGAGTGCTCCTCCTTCAATTATTGTTATACTTTTCAGTTGCCTATACTTAATATTTTCATGTCAAGTACAAATACTACAGCTTTGTGAGGCTATCAATACCTCAGTCTCACTTATTGACTGCCGTTTATTAACACACTCAAAACTTATTTTCTCTCCTTTTCACAAATATTTGGCCACGGAGAATTTCTTCAGCAGTGTCTGAGCTGCAAGTGATTGGCGCATGCGCATTAAGCGTCAATTGGACTTTTAGAGAGAGAGAGAGAGAGATATTGTCGGCACCGTGGCTACAATTACCAGAGTTGTCAAACCTTCTGAAAAATCAGTAGATCCACTGGTTTTACATTTTGTTTACTGACCTACTGATTTGTTCAAAATCTACTGATATCTGACTGAAAAATCGATGATTTACTGCTTTTATATTCAAATTTTATATTTCTGTCCTTTTCGAAAAAAAAAACAATTTTGGATCCTCGGATATGCATTTTTTCAGAAAATATTTTTTTCCCTGAGAACGAATATACCGTGAATATGGTCGCATTACAAATGAGCACACATGCTGAGCTCACTGTTGTTACGATAACAAGACATCTTTTTCTGGGGATCCTCCAGGGAATCAAACACATTGCACTTTTTACACTTTTTATTTTCAACTGTATATAAATCACTTAATCTTAACCTTGACTAAATAACTCCGCAGTCTTTATACTCATTTTTCATACAACAGGTATAACCTATCGTGAGTTGTCCATCGTAGATACAATATTTCACAGGTGACAGTTTTATTGTTAGTTTTATGTACGTGTTATGAACTACCATGTCTGCCCTAGTGTTAGTGATGGTCCTCGAGTTCGGCTAAAAGGGCCAAAAGTGGCCTACTTGCCAGACTTTGTGTAACACAGAGGTCAACACTAGGCCCTCTCCTATATCTCATATATTATGTCTCTGAATTGGGAAAGGTATATTAGAATTGTAGAATTACGCAACATGCAGACGACACTCAGTTGTATATTTATTCCAAGTCCGAAACAAAACATTTAAAATCTTGTTTATTTTGAAACGCACTTTGTATACCTAACCCAGTCAAAAATCGGGATGCTTTCTAATTATAAGCCCATTATCTAGATTTTATTTGGTTGTGAATTTTGCATTTTCACTGCGCTTTTAAGCACCTGTTGTTCGAGTGTTTCAACATATGCCTTGTTAAAATACTCTTCTCCGTGGTTTTGTATGTGCATTGCGAACATTCATGTATTTTCCTAGAAACTGAAGAAATGAACGCAGGATGTTTTTTAATTATATGATCATCGACACTTTGTTTACGTTTAAAAGTGGCATCACAGTGAATACAAACGCACAGTTTAGAACTGCTTGCTGTCTCTGGGTGTTTCGACATATGCTTAGTGAAATCACTCTTTATGGTGGTTTTGTATGTGCAGTATGAACATTCGTGTATTTTGCTAGAAACTGAGGCAATAAAGTCGGGATGTTTTTTAATTGTATGGTCATCTAGATTTCTCTTCTCTGAGAACGTTGCATTACAGTGATTGCAAATTTTGAGTTTATGGTCGCTTGCTGTTTCTGGGTGTTTAAGCATATGTCTAGCTAAGCCACTTTTCTTGACGGTCTTGTATGAACAATGCCTACATTCATGTATTTTACTAGAAACGAATAAAATGAAGTCTGGATGTTTTCTAACTGTATGTTCATCTAGAGTTTGTTTACTTTTGAACGTGGCATTACAGTGAGTACATGTGCTTAGCATTTCTGTTGTTTGAGAATATATCAAGCTTTGCTGGGCAAAAACATTGTCTACGGTGGTTTTATATGAGCTTGCTTCAAAACTCTGCAGGTACGAATTATTATGTTCTTTCATATGATCGATTAGATCGTCCTTATGAAAAGTAATATAATTACAATTATAACAACTATACGACTTTCCGCTTGTTTTTTTACGCACTGCGTGATGTAGCGTTTTCGGGATTTTCCTCTTCGGAACACTGGAAGAGATCAAATCATTATTCCTCTAGACTGACATTACAATCAAATTCAAATATGGGATCAGATGTCGAGAAAGTTTAAAATTTGGATGGACACTCCGAATGAACTTTTATATTTCGTGACTTTGTTTTAGTTCAAAAAACTTCATAGCACTACACTGAATATATCGGAAACTATCAAATTAAAAAAAAAAACATGCCTATTAAGAATGATATTAAGTCATTTTTTCATTAAAAATATAGTGAGGATTATTCTCAAAACAATGGGAAGTTCAGTCAAACTTGTTTATCTTCTAAAACTTATCCTGTGGTTTTTTCTCTGATGCATTATATTTTCCGCTGGTCGCTAATTGAAACCAGTTATGAATGAATGAATATATTTACTGACGTTTTGGGTGCCTCGGCAGCCTCTATCAAAGTACGAAACAATGAAAAAATTGATTTTGAAAATATAACGACATTAATATTTCACTGTTTGCAAAGTAAGTTCACTCTATATGAAAATCATCCGGAATATGTGAGCAGTTGTCAAAACAGGCATTTCGAATGTCAAGATTGTTCGAAATTTGGTTATGGAACATTCGAGGTGGGCTTTTTTGTATACATATATTGGAGCATCGAGCTGTGAAGAACTAGAAATCGTGGATATACATTTTTGCACTGGATTTTCCCGGTAGACTCGGGGGTTCCATAATCCGCTATTCGCTTATATAAATCCGCGATGCGTATGGTCGAATGTCACTGGGTCTTAGACTATAAATCCCATAGCCCAATCGGAAATAAAATTCGGCAAGGTAACGGCGCCTTTGTACGTATCAGAGACAGGATCGACGTAAATGTTTCTTTACCATTTTTTAAACGAGCTAAAGCACATAGTTTTCATCGCTTTGATCTCATTTGAAAAAAACAGCATAATGCCTCCTTTGTGGCAGCACGGAACTTAAACACTCCACTGTTACATTTGTGTTAGCTTTTCCTTTTAAGTTTATTATAATTACTATTAACATATCCCATTTTCTGTTGCCTCAACTACCTCGACGAAGGTGTATTACAGAAAATGGTGAAGGCATAAACAAACTCCATTCTCTTTTACCCCCCCCCCCTAAGACTGAGATCTAGATATACCCTTGGGAAAGGAGGGACCTTAGTTTATTCGTTGTCTAAAAAACTGTTCTGATATTACATTGTTGCCAACGTTTCTCAGTCTAATCTAATCCTCTTATGGTATACAAAGAGTGTCGGTAGACGTTGGTAGTTGTCTTTGAGGCATAGGTGGAGAGTCGTCTTCGTAATTGTCATTTGATAAATGCTTGAGTGTAACCATAACAGCAAAGAACGCCTTCTATCCATTTATAAGTACGTGGTTTCAATTGTAGGACAGCGGGAAATGTCATGAATCAGTCAAACTATGAATCCTCAGAAGGTCTTTTTTGATGACTGTTTTAAGTAATATCGGAATCTTTTTTTGTAGATATCCTCCCAATTCAGCAAAAAAAAGCTGATAAGAAAAAATTACCTATCCATAATTATTTCTGCATTTGCATCTATGTTCAATTGCTCAGGAATTCCGACTTTTCCATTATCTATATCGTCTTCCAACACAATTTTTCCATCTCGAATCTTTATAAATTCCGGATTGACATGACTTGTATCCTCAATATAATCGTAGATGTGCTCATTTTTTATTCTGAAAAAGATTAAAATAATTCTCACAGCATTTTGAACTACCGATAGTCATAGTCAATATTAATTATCGGGTTTATTTGTTTTTTTTTTAAATCGAGAACCGTTTCAACGACGTATCTCGTAAATGTTGGCTTAGCAAAAAATTGTTTTCATCAGCAGAATCTGCTATCTATTTCTATGTAACGCTAGCCCGAGGCAAGATAGAGGGAATCGAGCCAGTTTCAAATTTGCCTTTCTGCCACAATCCTGTTTATTTTTTTTAACCTATATTGGATTTTTGCATAAATAAGTATATTGTACAATAATTCTACTTTTCGAGATTTTTCATGGAAAATATGGTTACCTCTCAAGTAAATAATAATCAACTCATCTCAAAGTGTCGCCCATTGGCAACTTACGAAGTCAAAGGCCCTAACCCATGGACTGTCTAGAAGCAGCAACAGATGTCCCTTACGACATCTATCAACAAGGGTGAATTGATATACAGCGACATCCCTTGTTCTTCGTAAACACTTTCACGATGTACCGTTATTTCGGTTCGAATGTGGTAGGCAGGGAAGGTAGTGGAATCGCGAAAAATTTCGAAATAGAGATATTAATTTTGCTTCCACTTCATGACCTATACATCACGAAATTTGTGTCACTCATTTCCCTCGATCTGTCTGTCTGTCTGTACCCTGGACAGCAATCTTTGGCCCCCTCTATAACTCGAAAAATACCGTTCTGATTTTTATAATATTTTCACATTGAATTTCAACTATGACAAGGACAAAAAACGTGAAAACTTCTTCGAAGACAGCGGAATTATCATCAAAAATCTAAAAAATGAAAAACGCTCAAACTTCGTTTTTGAATGTTTCAATTTTCAATTTATTTTGGAGGGGTCAATAATTGAGGGTGGGTGGGGGTGGACTGGTTGGTAAGGGGAAAAGAGGAGATTTAGAATAAAATTTTAGCGTTGCATGTTTCAATTTTCAATTTATTCTGGAAAGGTCAAAAATTGGGGGTTGGTGGGGGTGGACTGTTAGGGGAAAATTGAGATTTCCAATAAAATTTTAGCGTTGCCATAAGGCCTTCAATCAGCTATAAATGTTTGACCCCGATAATTCTTCGTGCTAATTAGACATAGATGATTATCCATACATTTCCCTTTAAAAACTTATGCAATAAAAGCAATGTTTCCTAATTGTATGTCCATATAACTAGATGTTGTTTGCACTTGAATTACAGTAAATACACATGCCGAGCACACATCTGTTGAGATAACACGTCATCTTCTTCTAGGAGTCCTTCAGGAAATCAAGCACTTTGCACGTTTCACACTTCATATTTTTTCTATACTCACTCAATGTTACTTAAGCAACCTCACGATCTCCCATTTACAGTTCAGAAAAAAAACACATAAAATCACAGATCTAAACAGCAAAGCACACTCACACAGAAAAATCCGATAATTAATGTATATTTATTAATAAAAAAATGTTACTAAAAGTGCTTTGGCATCATTATTTTATCTAAGTATTTCTAAAGTGGGCCATTTTGAGCTGAAAAGCATACATTACTACTGAGTTTTTCGCACTACGAAAATACTAGTTGAGTTTTTATATATGTATGTTCAACTAAATCATCGATCAATATAGTTTTTAAATATAAGATTCTTTATTCACATCTTCACGAATGCAAGAAAATCAGTATTTCCAAATGCCGAGTCCTATAACTTCAACACTCTTGACTAGATTACGAATATACCACCACCCAATTGCTTTCTACAGTTATACCGCCAGGCTATATTAACGAGTCTAGGCTAAAGACGAAACATGCATGTCCATATAGCTGGTTTTACGTATAGTGGAGAGCAGATACTCAAACTTACAGCTGTTGCAATAAAACGTCATCTTATCCTGGGGATCCTTCAAGGCATCTAAAACTTTGCACTTTTCACACTTTTACCTTTCAAATCACTTGACCGATCTTATAAACGCCAGATCTCCATAAACATATCTAAATTGTAAATTAACAATTTAGGAAATACGATATCTGACATTTAAGTGAACGTAAGGTGAGCTACGATTTAACAAAACAAAACGCAAACAATACCGCAAAACCAAACAAAACAAGGCTTAGAAGGAGTTAATCAATTTTACCATTACAGTTCAGTCAAGTACAGGCAATAAAACCGTGTGATACGTACTATATTTTACCAATCGTTCTCCGTTCTTAAGATCCAAACATTCCATCTGATCAAATTTGACCTGGACTGGTTAAAAAACATGTTTATGCATTTTGATACAAATATCTATAGTCGCCTTCAAAATAGGTTTCTTTTGAGCCAATACAAGCACGCCAACAGGTAATCCAATTTCCCCATACACTTTTTGTAAGCGTCGACCGGAATGGCCTTTAGTTCTTCCGACGAATTACTTTTTATGACCTAAATCGACTAATGGCGCGTTCCCCGAATCGGATATTTGAGTTTCGGAAACAGGAAAAAGTCACAGGGAGCCAAATCTGGCGAATACGGTGTCTGAGCGATCATTGTTTCTGGCTCCAACGCGCATCATACCCAAAACATCAACCGAAATGTTATGAGTTGATCGATAAGAGATTTTAAGAGCCTTTGCAATCTATCTAATGCTAACACTACGATTTTCGAGCACAATTTCCTTTTCTTTTCCAACGACTAGCATGAGGAAAGTTTTCTACCTACCGACCCTCGCAGAATACTTAGTAAAAATCGTCAAACTTTTCGGCTCGTTAATAAACAGCGATTCGGTTCACGCGCGTGGTTTCAATGGCCCAATCCCGGTTAAATTTGATCAGATGACAAGTTTAGACCCCATCAACTGCCCTCAATCAGCGAACAGTATGGCATAGTTTACTTCCTAGTCATACAAACTTCCACATTGCCACCTCAGAAAAAAAAGATCTGGTAGTAAAGAAAAATTACCTATCCAAAACTAGTTCTGCATTTTCATCCATGAACATATCATCATCGTTCTCATTTTTAATCGATTGTCGTGAAATATCTGTAACTTGTTTTTCGCTATCTATATCGCTTTCCATCTTTATTTCTCCATCCTGGATCTTAATGAATTCGCTATTTATTTCATTACTGTACTCCGAAGCATCGTCATAGGTCGGTTCATTTTTTATTCTGAAACAGATGAAAGCACTTCTGGAAGCATTTTGATGTCTACGTTTTTCTAATGAGTGTATTTTCTGAGGTTCGTCCATTGTCTTTCAAATCCCGGGATTTCGATATTCTTAATAGAGCAAATCCCGAGATTATCAACCCCGGGATTGCATTCGCTAGTTCAAGTATATGGTTAACAAATCTTTAGAGTGGCGTTTATTTAAAAAAGAATCTCAATAGCTGACTTGTAGCAAGAGTACAGAGTCAAGTAAGAGATTCCACAATAGTTACAGTCCTTATATACCACCATGATTGTTTCCATGCCAAATGTTTGACAACGAATGGGCGTTTTTCGACTAGCTGGCACATCAACACCTGTACACTTGTATAAGATCCTTACAACAGTTACAACCCCAACTTTTTAACAGCACATTCATTCTGAGAAGTGGTTGGTAAAAATTGAATCCAATAAAAACTAACGGGCGCAGAAAACAGACGCATACCGCTGAATTGCCGTTGACGAATATGGCGATGTCAAACAAGTAAATGAATTACTTGGGAGGAAATCGCAAAATGTTCGTATTCTTGATTTGAGAAAATGGAGCTCCGTTGGAAAATATGATAATCTTACAAAAAATGTGAAATACTTGTTAGAAAAACATTGAAATCCTAGTTGTTAAGAAAATTATATTTTTCGTTTTAGTATATTTCTTTTGAATGAGTATTGAACTCAAAATATATACCTTTCTTGCTTCAAATTAGAGCAGATAAATCAGTTGACGAAGCCATTTTAACGTATTATCAGACTACCGTCCCTGTCAGTCTCAGTACTGCACAAAGAGCGGAGTAAAGCAGCACCGGTACCATGCCCAGCTGGCGGTGTGCTAGTCAAAAAACGCCACTCTTACATTAAACACTGAGACACAATCTCGAAATGTACACGTGCTTTTAACATCTGAAAATAATTCGCAATTCGATGTGTACCTGCGTATAGGAAAAGCATGTAGATTTATTGAAAGGTCGAAATTGCGGAGTCATGTTTTTTGCGTTATTATTATGACTAAATTGTTTTCCATTCGAAAAATTACATTTTAGATGATATTTAGTAATTTACTTAGCAACTGAAACTACTTTTATGATCTGAATGGAAAAATACAATGATAAGCTTGCGCTGGGAAATACGGATTGAGTAAGAATTAAATTCACCGTTGTTATTTATTACCTGTCCAAATCTAGTCCATCTGCGTTTTCATCAGCTTTGATTGGCAGTTCGCTAGCAATATGATCAAGTGACTGACTATCCTTCTCACACGTTTCAAGTTTCATATCTTCCACCTCAATTTTTATTTTCTTCTCAACCGGTAACGTTTCATTTTCGGCAGTAATCTGTTAGAATGTTCTTAGTCAAAACATGCAAAACACTATTGTGGTTATTATACTTTCCCCAAAACTATTCTGCTATCCAAATACAAATTTATTTTTCTATGCATTTATAGTAAATTTGAGTTGGTATCTACAGAGCTTTTCATTTTATAACTATAACTAATATGAAACAATACAAAAATATATAATAAACTAACTTTACAGCTATAGCTTTGTTTCTTAAAAATATTTTAGTTGTATTGATTTAAGTATGTGGTCTTCAGTTCAAGTACTTCTGTAGCAGTTTTTTTTAAATACCGTCAGTAGGGAAGTTTTTTTATTTTTTTCGCTTTTTCAGTTTTTCAGAGTGTGCAAATGATATGATAAGAAAAATAATTGGTTAAGTCAGGTCTGCCGATGTATAAAGCCGATCTATTTGTCTTATGCGAGACTGCACACTGCAGGAGGGCGCAAATTTCGATGATATCGGTTTCAGGGTACAGGGATATACCATTTTTTCACAGAATAGGATATTGTATACAAAACATTGGCACAGCCTACTAGGCGGCTCATAGACACAGAGGCCAAAGGAACAACGACTGTTTTTGTCGTTTAGAAACTAGAATTTCATTTACTCACCGCGGATGCTGAAGTTTCTCCGGTTTCTTCCTTCATTTTTTCACAAATTTGATCACCACCGAAACACTTCTGGCAGATACGCGACATTACACTGATGAAAACAGCCACAAAACACAAAATTATTTGTTCCTAGTGACTGGTGACAGTCACGCTCAGAGTTACCAGATTTCACGATTATTCGTGACATTTTCTTTCCAATTTCACGATCTGATTGATAACGTAGTCATACCTACGACTTTTGAACAAATTGGTATCTAATCTGAGTTACTAAGAACTACCATAACGATATAATCTAAAGCTAAAGCATATATATTAAATTAGTCCACCCTTGGTTTATTAGGAATATTTGTAATCGGATGTTTTTCTAAATTAATTCTGATTGATAAGTATATGTGAAATTTTGATCAGTATCACATGCACGATCTGTTTATATTAACAATTGAACACCATTTGGAACACTGAACTACCCTTCCAAAAACATAGCTGCTTACGTCAAATCGGACGGAAGTATCCACGCAAATAATGTGTCGCCCATCTCGCCCATTTCATTAAAACATAACCTTAGAATAAATTATTCGTGAATCATAGAGACATTCTAACCTAACTTATAGGTTATAAAATCAATGGTTTATCCTTAATATCAACAATTATTAATATTACGTGAAAATGCATTATAAATATTAAACGTAAAATGAGTGCATTGAACAAGCTTCTACGCCTGAATACTGTCATAAGGCAGTATTCGTTAAAAATGAGGACATTTTGCGGAAGTGCCAAAGTGAGACCTCCTTCAATTCAGTGTTCATTCCGCCTTAGCTACTGTACCAAACCCGAGAAAAAACACGTCAACGTCGGCACCATAGGGCATGTGGACCACGGCAAGACCACTTTAACTGCGGCCATCACCAAAGTGTTGGAGAAAAATGGACTGGCGAAGTATATTTCCTATGATGAGATTGATAAGGCTCCTGAAGAAAAAGCTAGAGGTATGATACCACCAAATACACTGTCAAAAAGCTTTCAATAAAGTTTATATACCAAAAAAGTAATTCTACATGCCATCTTTATCATAGGTATCACCATAAATGCAGCTCATGTGGGGTACAGTACCTCAAAGAGAAGTTATGCCCATACTGACTGTCCTGGTCATGCCGATTTCATCAAGAACATGATTTCTGGAGTATCTCAAATGGATGGGGCAATACTGGTAGTAGCAGCTGATGATGGACAAATGCCTCAGACTAGAGAGCACTTGCTGCTAGCCAAGCAGGTTGGGGTTGAAAAGGTGGTTGTCTATATCAACAAGGCGGATCTTGTTGATCAAGAGGTATGATCATCATGATCAGTGATGAATCATGGGAGAAATTCTAGAATGTACTGCAATGTTGCAATGTTTGCATTTAGTTGATAGTGGATTATTTTTTCTTATCTGCATGTGCAGGTATTGGACCTGGTAGAGCTGGAAATCAGAGAACTATTGGAAGACTTTGGCTTTGATGGATCAGATGCCCCAGTAATATGTGGCTCAGCTCTGAAAGCTCTCAAAGGTGAAACCTCTGACCTAGGGGAGAAATCTGTTATCAAGTTGTTGGATACCTTGGACAGCTACATCCCAGATCCAAAGCGAGATGTCACATCTCCTTTCATGGTACCCATTGATAATGCCTTTTCTGTGCCTGGCAGAGGGACAGTTGTGGTAGGTACTATAAGCAGAGGAGTGGTGAAGAAAAATGTGGAGGCTGAGTTGTTGGGATTTGACGTGCATATAAAGACCACTTTGTCTGATATACAAGTGTTCAAGAAGAGTGTGCCACAGGTGAGGTTTTTCTACATTGACCACATATTATAGCTGATTTTGTCTACATCTTGGTATATATATGAAAATAGTTACTTACTGTTTTAGGCTCTGGCTGGACATAATGTCGGTATTCTATTGAGAAGCATCAGATTGAGAGACATCAGAAGAGGAATGCTCTTGTGTGCTCCAAACAGCCAAAAACTGAGCAATCGTTTCAAGGCGAGCATTTACTTTCTAGCCGCGAATGAGGGTGGTCGTTCCAAACCTATCACTGGAAAGTATTGTCAGCAGCTATATAGCAGGACGTGGAATGCCCCATGCAGGATTGATTTGAGTAGGTAGATAAGCTAGCAGTAATACTTTCCTTCTATCAATCGATCAACAATTTATACACTAATTTATATCCAAGTCTTCAAGTCAAGTCTGACTGACTACTGTCACAGCTTGATGTTCCAATATATATACAAAAATGCCCCTCTTATATTACATAATATATATATATATATATATATATATATATATATATATATATATATATATATATATATATCTACATAACTAAAAAAATGCCAATTTCGAAAGATTTCGATGTTTTAGACATATCTTTAGACATCTGCTCACATGCTCTAGATGATTTACATACAGGGCGAACTTTTCCGAACTATTACTGCCGATCTCGCTGCAGTATAACCGCAGGATAGAAGTTACAATAGAACAGTATTGACCAAAAATTCTCCTTTCCAGACGAAAATGTGAATATGCTGATGCCTGGTGAGCATGGATCGATATATTTGACTTTGATGTGGAAAATGGCGATGGTACAAGGGCAGCAGTTTACCATTCGCGAAAACAACATCACAGTTGCTACTGGACTGATTACAGAGACTTTGGACAGTGTTCATATAAGCACCAGCCTTGGAAAATTGGCGCTTTAAGCTGTGTTTTTTGATCATAGTGAAATCATCACTTTTGCCGATAGTCTGATTAGCTTCACTCTACAAAGCACAGTGGCCAATTGTCATGAAAAGGAAGTGCTTTTTAGTCGCCCGTTTTGAAAATAATACTATTTTGCAAAATAAAAAATGGAAGATACAAAATGACGGGCTTTACACATCAGTGCCCTTTACAAGATATGATTAATGGATTATTTTGGTCAGTTTTCCTGGAAAATCGACCACTGTGGAAAGTTGAGTTTTGTGTCCAATGAGGACGTGGTTTGACTACGAGGAAGAAAATGTTTCTGAATAAGATAAACATGAGGGAAACATATGAAGGTGATTCACGATAAAAAAAATCGAAGGTTTATCTATTAAGTATAAATGTTCCGTACTATTTTTTCCAAATAAAATATAAATAAAACATATTCACATCTTTCATGTAGCAAATGTGTAGCAAACAGTAGCACAAAAACTCAAGGCACAAGATTCGACCACACAAATGTTGATAATTTGCAATACAAATTTTACTAGATAATGCGAAACTGCAAAAGGACAACGTTGCCACGCGTTGGGAGAATCGCGCACTCATCCTAACGTTTGTGTTTCATATTTTTCGTAAACATTGTTTCTACGCGCTAAAGAAAATTTCGGGCAGTACTATGCAAAATAAAAACATACGCATTTTGGAAATCGAATATCAACTCTGCTTTATTTTTAATTTTTACACTATTGTTGAAGATTTTTTGAGTAGAAATTTACATATGTTGATCTCATTTTGTATTCTTTATTTATTTTATGTCCTATCTATCCTATATTCTAAAATGATCCTATGATTGATAATTTTAGCTAATAAGTAAGGATCCTTTATAACTTTACATATTCTCATCAGAAACTTTGGTATCAGTACACAGCAAAATTCTACGAGACAAAAGTTTTTTATCCGCATCCACCATTCTACTTAGTGAATAGAAAGCAATAAAGCATTTGCTTGAAAATGTGTTTTTAAACCCCACATATAGCACGGACAACAAAGTTTGTGTGTTACAAATTGTGCATATAATCTAATTCAATTATTTATTATTTAATTAAGTAACAAACTGATTTTCCGATTCTTTAAACAATACCCCGATCTATTTCACCCTGTATATTCTGGTACGTCCTTATGATAATACATAAATTTCTGCAGTACTGGCAGGATTTCCTTTAGCATGTGAATCAATATGTAAGAGATGTGTGGCAACGCTGTCCTTTTGTAGGCGTAATAGTCTAGTTAAACTATTATTGCAAATGATTAACATTTGTACGCAAGATTTCGCAACGAATTCTCGAGAGGACAGATGCAGAGCTGCGTTTATAATACGACGACTTTGTAGCTTATTGTGTATAATTGCGTTAATCACTACGTAAATGTTTCCTACGCATTCATTATATAAATGTAGGGAGTTTCCGTAAAACTATAGCGTAAGGTCCCACCTTAGAACAAATTGTAACTTAAAACTGTCCAGAATTGGCAACGTACATCTTGCATACAAATGTTGATCATTTGTAATGCTAATTTTACTAGACTATAACGCGAGCCTGCAAAAGAACAGCGTTGCCACGTGTTGGGAAATTAGCGCTCTCATTCATCTTCCGTCTTTTTCTTACATATTGATTCTACATGCTGAAGGAAATTCTGCCAGTACTGTAGACCATAACCATGGAGGCTGAAACTACGCAAGGACAAGCACAACCCCGTTAGATTACACCCTCTTTTGACTTTTGAATTACTTACTTGACTTAAGGCTAGAGCTATTTCAAGCGTCACCGTACGTCAAACCGTCGTACCGGACCATTGACAGTTTATGCTTTTACCGTAGCAGTAAGCACTGAAAACAATTTATTGGCTTGGTTTCCAATAGACGCGCGGCGTTGCCTAATGTGTCAATCTGACAGTTGTGCCTGCGTGCAACCAATCACAAACAAATGGGACCCAGGGACGTAGCGATGGGGGGTCTAGGCAGAAAGCCTCTCCCCCCTCCAGTCATTACTCCTCACGTTGGGACTAGTGAAAATATATAAAAAAAGTTGGAAAATATATGATTAAATTTCTGAATATAAACGAAACCGCATCTGGAATAGGATGATCGAATATTTTCAGAATTGAAGTTGAAGATGTCATGTTTTGTCGACCTCTCTTGAAGAGTCTAAGGACGCTGTTAAACTGACGCATGACACGACGCCTCGCGTTTATTGGAGAACATAAAAAACCAGAAAATGTTGAAACATCACGGTGCCGTTGTGTCTCTATAGTAACAGCTTCCATGGTTTAAGTAATCATGTGTCAATCTCGAAGTATCACAGTCCTTAGCGCGTCCTCTGGCAGTACTTCCAGAAGAGCGACGGTGCCGTCGTTGAACTTGAAGGAGACTCCTCCGTCGATGACTAAGGAAGCGTCGATGCAGTGGGAGGTGATCTCCATCTGGCTGACGAATCCGCGCGGTTTGATGCCCTTAGGCTGGGGCCACACGGTCGCCGAAATCAGATCTCGGATCGTGTACGCCATCCGCTTGTCGTCTGCACAAATTGGACACGTTTTAGGTTATGTTGCATTGATAGAAATAGACCAGATGGTATTTGTTTTGATCAAATTGATCCCCTTAGGTCGATGTCACACGGAATACCAGACCGAAAGGGGAAAATGCAGTGAAAAAACTAAAGTTTAAGTACCGCCATGCGTCTGAAAATAGCCATTCAAATGACGAGTTAAGGCAGGAGCTTCAAAGATGGTTGACAGTGTTGCCCATTGATGCAGAATTATTTTATCTGAAATACTTTTAGCCTGTTCACAGTGGTATGCTTTCCAGGCTTAGTGTTGTTTTGATTTGGTATATAATATTCAACTAAATACTAGGAGAGATGGATATTTAGTGAAATTGCATAAATATACTTACCAGGCGCGAATACTAAATTCCTGTTGTAAATCTCGGCGAATGTAGTGGCTAGACTACCTTGGGCGTCGCTGGAGTCTATCTCGAGCAGTCTTAATAATTCAGCGACGCTCTGTGCAGGCAGCCTGTTAATGCTAAGATGCCAAGAGGTGGAACCGGTCCCAGTGGCCACGCACAAACCACTGCATTTGAGGTTCGTGTATGACGTGTGGCTACCGTTGAACCTCATCTGTAAGTGGGACACGCGCGCAGACACTGTCTCCCCCATGAAGACCTAAATCACAATTTTATATGGACGATTGCACCATACTTTCTGTTACAGATATGTTACATATGACAAAAAGTTGATTTCTACCGGAATTGGTGAAAATATGGAGGGATGTCAAATATGCAATTACCTCGTTCAATGCTAAGACAGGTAGAACATTAGGACCTTTATCATCGCATTTCGTAGGAAACGGCGGTATACCGTTTTCGTTGAGACCTGTTGTGTCATGCAGAAATGTGGGTTTTAAATTATCGTCTTCGCAAGCCATATACGTCGTCCTTATCCTACTCCTCATCAACCAACTGAAATTTCCCTGGAATTTATACGTAATGCAGTCACATAACAAATTTCATGATGATCCGATAAATACTTAAGATATCTCGAACTGTATTCTTTGTATGTTAAGGATGAAGATAAAATATATAACTAATCGCATACCTTCTGTAATCGTTCAATAGCCTCCCTGATATTTTCAGTATACCGTTTTGGCAGACATAGATAACCCTCTGACCTGTTGGGGTCGGAGTTGAACCCTACCACTGGTTTAACGTTGTCTAACACTCTGCTGGCAGCCAATAGAAACGTCCCATCGCCTCCCGCTGGTATTATGATGTCCGCCTTCTTCACATTTTCACCGCCATATTTCATTCTTGAACAACAAAAAGTCCATGTTAGTAGACAGTCTTCATTTCCATACTATCAAGCGCCCCACGGCGCGCCAACACTGCATTCTCTTTTTATCTTTCTTGCTGTCTCACTCACCTATACTTTTAGCGTTCAGATCAACATAGCTGCTACCAGGATTGCCATTGTTAGTACAATGGTACTAGATCTAGTACAATCGCATCTCTTTAGTACGCTAATACTAAATCATCTTTCATGTTTTTAGTACAATTTGATGTTAAACATGAGAATGAACTGTTTATATTCAGAATATTCAAATCACTTGTGAAATGTGTCAAATTCAAAGTGAGGCGATCCTTCAGCCCTTCCATACTATACCTATATGTATCGATAAAAAACCACATCTCTAATAAATATCGGTGGTAACGACCAATGACGTTAAATGAATAGGATTACCTGGGTAGTACTGTTAGCGTTCTCCTGTGTCATTAGTATTCACTGTTCAGTACGTACTGTTTCAGAGTCCGCTGTTTAGTTGCATCTTTACTTTAGACTGTTTAGTTTAGAATATCAATTATTGACGGCAAAATAAATTATTTGTTTTGCTAGTATATTTCGAAGTTTTTGCCCAACTTTAGAGTTTAGTACAATCAGACCGTTTTTAGTACAATTTTGTATCAATTTAGTGCAATCCTGGCTGCTGCTGTTATTTTTCGTAAAGAATATCACACAATGTCGGAGATTTTGCGGTTCTAAGATCGATTTTGGAAAAAGTAAGTTTTCGCAAAGATAAGTGCTCTTTCCAGCTTCAGCATCAGATCAGATTTCATTATTAAATTGCAACAAAAAAACCAACTACAAAAAAATCTACGCTGAAAAAATGTACTAAAAAGTAGAAAAATTATTTTTCTACACAAAATACTACTTCAAAAAATAAACTTAAAACTACGGCTGCCTCGTCAGCTTTTCTTAAAGTACAAAATAGAACAAAATGATCTGATTTTGAGACTATGTATTATGACATTTTTTTTAGAATTTGTTCATGTTTTCTAGGCTGAGCTGAAATACCACATCGCTCAAACTTCAAAACGTTCACGTACTTATTCTCGACTTCTACCTCAATGCCCATCTCTCTAAGCGTGGACGTGAGCCTCTCCTCAAACTTTTTGTGTATATTGTGGAAGTGTACGAGCTTATCAAAGTTGGTTCCTCTTTTCCTTAACAGTTTCTCTAGATCTTTATCGTTCAGGTGTTTGTGTTTTTTCCTCTCGAACTCGTACTTCGAGAATTTTGAGACTACCAGGGCTCTGTCTATTCGAATGCCTTTGCCTGCAGCATCTTGACATAAGTGCTGCACCATGCAAGAAGGCAGATTGCTGCTCGAAGCGCCTGAAGTGAAAAGACTTTTTATATTTCTTGAATTGTACATCATTTTTGCGTAATAGATCATTTAAAAAACCTTCGAAAACTAGAATATTTTTTAAATATGTCGAAAAATTGTTTTGTGGCGAAGGCCAGATTCGTGATTAGCGCCCCAAAATTACTCAAGAAACGAGTTCTTGATCTGGCTGAAAAAAATAAATTTTCAGCATTTACATCTTTCCAAATTTTTTTCCCGGAGAACAGAACCTCATAGCGTAAATCTAAGTGCACCATTGGATTCAGCAGAAAATTTTACATTCGAAAGAGACCAACAATGGAAGGGTCAATTATTTTTCGCCTTGAGATAGGAGTCAAAAGAAGGCGTTCGAAAATCGTAAAAAATATCGAAGACATTTTACTAATAAAGTCGTTTTTTCACATAAAGCGAAATACCGTATCAATCGACGGTATCTCAAATCTTTCCATGCCTACAATAAATGAAACAATGCCTGAGAAGTACCTACTGAGTTGATCTACTTGATTCCATTTTTTGCGTTTCTGAAAAATTACTAGTTGTTGTGAGGCAACATTTTCCGGATTTTGAGGGGTATGTAAGCTGATTCGCTCGTTGAATTGTAGTTGATACGACGCATCTCTATTAATTCCTCGCAGTGTTGCCGATTTATAATCTGCTTGGTATTTTATAAAACCGTAATAAAATGAATATAAACGAAAGGAAAAGCTTTCAGCGGATACGGTTTAATTAATTTCTTGTTTTCGTAAACTATATTTTGATTATGTAACACGACAGTAATTGCTCTAGATATCTCTGAATACGTAATCTCCCAGTTCTATTTTGAATAAATGAACGTATTCGCAAAAACTACAAGTTGAAGGCTATCGACTGGCAACATAGCTGCGACACCCGAATCGATTAGACTTCGTACGCTCTTTACCTGAGATTAGACACCTCCTAACAAATAACAATACAAATATGCAAACAAAGACCCATTCAAAGCATTTTAACAAATATTGCTTAGAATTTCCACTTTCCACTAAGGACGTTTTGAACCGTATTTCAAATAGTAGAGCAAAAATCATAAATTTGAGGTTATAAAAAATGTAATCAACAAAAAAACGTCATATGATTCCATGAAAAAACATCTGTCAAGTGACCTAATAAAATCTTGTAAATAGTACAGAATCCTAAATCAAACAAGACTCACCCGTACATATATTGGCAAAAACACTTCTCGGTGTATACATTGAATCGTAAGTACCACGTCTACGAAACTAATTAACTGGAAATGTTTTTACTTCTTGTTTTTGCTGTACAGGTTATGGAGCTTGGCCGTGCACTTTGAACTACTCTCAAAAAGTTTATCACCGTTTTTCCGAAGCCTCAATTTGTTTACAAAACGGCTAATCAATATTGCAACATCACAGAAGAGAATTTATATTTTGATTCTTTCCCATTCACACTAAAAGTAGATTAACGATTGCGTATTTCATTTTCGAACGAGTGAAAAAAACATACCGACATAACCTCAATTCCGCGTCTGCAGTGTAAAAAAAATAACAATAGCCAAGGTAAATGTTTATTCGATATCATACATTTCGCTTAAAGTATCTTGAAAGTTTAACAATGTATAGTAATAACACATCTTCAATATAATATTCATTATCTTTACAATAGATTTAGCTACAAACTAAAAGACAGAGCTGATATGTTTTTTCGAACAGCGCACTGCGAAATGCTTTTCCCATTAAGCAATGTGCCATTCATTTGGAAAAAACATCTCAGTTGCGTGTACACAAATGTAAATAACGAGGACTGGCCTTAGTTTACTTTTGTGAGGTGGATAAGGATTTGTTCATTTTTTATTAATTCGTAGACAGTATGTCCTTAATTTATGAATGTTTTACCATTGGGACAATGGAAAGCTGGAGAGGAATGGATTCAACATATATGACCAAACAGTCAAGACTCTGAGTCATCAGTACAGCAAACACTAGGAGGGAGACATGTATTCCTTTTTCAGATTTTTCTTATTGAAATTCATAAAACTCACATCCACTGAGTACTTAATTTGCCTTTTTGATTTCAATTTTAAAAATAGATCCTTGCGTTCTTCAATCTAACAAGAGAATTCTTAAACTTTATTTATTAAAATTTCTGGTTTTTCAGATATACACTATCTGTTGCTTGCATTAACGTCCATTTCTTACACAGTTTCCAAAATCCCAGTGATAACACTGGACATATTTCATAAAGTTGGGTAATTCAACACTGGACATGCAGGGCTTCAGTAAGTCAAAGAGAATATTTGAACAGCATGCATGTGTTAGCTAGATAACCTGTATATTTGAAAACAAAAAGCTTTAATTCAGATTTACAGTCATCTAGTAGCTGGCGCTAGTTTGACTAACATGACCATGCAGTTAGTTATGAGTTGCGAAATCCTCACTCCATCAGAGTGGGCTCAAAAATGCCAGAGATGAGATTTCAATGGAGAGTCTAGAGTTGACACATTTTATATATCCAAAGCTTTCGATAGGGTGTGGAGAGGTCAATATGAATAGACATTCATCATCTCGTAGCGTTTCTGGAGCGCAATCGGCTTTTTGCCTTTGCAAGAACCTGAACCTAATGGCAAGAAGGCTAGCGCCAGCTTTTGGATACCTGTATATCTGCCTTTATTGCTAACCATACAGGTCATAACTTTCACAATTGCATGCTGTATTTAACTTACGACTATAAGCCCTATATATCGTCATTTACCCATTTTGCTTAAAGCTGTTTTCTGATCATGCTGCGATTCTCGCTAACATTCTAGATGATGTGCAGTTTATGTACAAATCAACTAATTATATATAGTGCTCTCTCGTAATTATAATCATTATTAAAGTGTAACAAATGCTGATCAAGAATCGATTTGTTGTGATCTGTAAAAGGGCTACGGTGCGTGTCTCACTTTTCAGCGGAAAATAATGTTATTTGGAAACTATGATATTTGACTTCTTTTGACGGACAAAAATAAGTGTAATTGATAACTATGTGATGCTCATATAAGGGCTGTTCTCTTTTCGATGAGCCTATCTGCCTATCTGGTAAAAAACTAAAGTCGTCGGTTAGAGTCTTTGAGAATTAGTCGTGAAAGAAGCTGTTTTTTTTGGAATTATAATCATTTGCTGGTGTTGTAAAGCAAGACACTCCACCTTCCATGCATTATTCCTGAATTCTCCAAATGAAGATTTTTTGCAATTGGAATGATAAAGATGTCGCCAGTATTTGAAGTACAAAAAGCCATTCATTTTATGGTTTTGTAAGATTTGAAAACTGGAGTGTCCCAAATACTGGCAAGAAGATGTTACTAAGTCATGCATTACTATATGTACAGGGTGCTTGTCTCCAGGTGAATGAACAATATAAACAATAGTGAACAAAATAAATTAAAAAAAAAATATTAAGATTTTGTTCTTGCGACAATTTGTTTCATTTTATCAACTGATACATGTAGTCCAGAGGATCATATCTACAAAAACACCCTGTACACATTTTGATGTAATGTGGAAAAATCCTAGATCAGCGTGAAAATTTCATCCTCATGCCATATCTGTTACCTTGTCTTTTGATTTTTACTAAGTCGAGTAAATCGTGCAATAAAAATACATGCGCTGTCTAAGTAAAAGTAAACTAAAAGTTGATGTATACACTATACATACACTCTGAAATCTCAGGTTTCATGTATTATTTTCATACATGTTGGTGATTCACATGTTTTCAAACATTGTGGATGTTATATTCTCAGTTTATTGCTTGTATTTCGCGAGGAACTGAAATGATGATACTAGGGCTGATGAAAATTTAATAGGGTTGAAAAACTGAGCACCCTTAGTTATAAGTGAAGGAGCATACTAAAAGATAAAATACAATGCAGACTTTATCAAAGCACAAAATATGAACAATTAAATTTTGAAATTATAATGACATTGACATTTTTAACTTACTATAACAAAACACGAAACATATCATGAGGTATTGTATCTCAACAAAAAAATCATTCAAATGATTTTGTTCGTATTAAATTTAGTATATTGCATTTCATCTGTTAATCTAAAATATTCCTCCGGCCATGTACCGTGAAATGAACATTCTACAGCACAGAATGCAGTGCCAAGCATTTCAGTTCCTACTATGAGCACATCTCTCAAGTCAGAGATGTTCATTAAATTTATCCTATTGAAACTCTGTGCAGCATGATATGAGATGTCTTTTCAAGTAATATTCAGTACAATAATAATTAACAAGACTGATATGCTACGAATGGAGGATTTCGTGAATGTTTGTTTGATCTTTGGCGTTTTTTTTATTGTTCCGTGGTTGGTATTAGTTTGAGGATCACCAGTGCTTCTTCAAGCAGAGTGAACATACTTCGGGAAGTGAGTGTCCTTTTATTCAACCAACTACTATGTTGTTGGTAGAGGCATTCAGGGGCCTGGTGGCATTCCAGTGCTCATCTCGTTAGTTTGTGACGACTGAGAGTCAGTAAAACCTATCTGCAGTCTGAGTAGATTCTTACATTCTCGCCCATAATATTCCGTAGGGTGATTTCACTTGGACTCTGCCTAAAAGCGGTGACAGATGACCCTTAGTATAACAGTCAACAAGGATAAACTGATTTACAGCGACATCCCTGTTTGTTCATACACACTTTTTACGATGTACCTTAATCTCTACATAAACTGACGTGTTTAGCCTAGACTCGTCCTATTTTTCATTCAAATGCAAGTGATTTTTGGTGGACATTTCAGGTGTTGGTCCGCCTTAAACAAATGTGTTCACTTGCCTCAAAAACCACTGGACGTCATATTGTTTTATCTTCCACTTTACGTTAAAATTATACTTTATAGTTATTTTTAATCACAGATAAAAGCAACTCGAGAATATCCTTGATTTAAAATTATCACGCATACCCTGTGACACTGATAAACAAACATAAGTCATTATGAGCAAATTCTAATTTACGTATTCGTAATATAATTATTACGAATGATGAAAACAATCTAGATCTAAGCAATAGCAGCTGATCTGATATGCAATGCTACGATTGACAAAAAAATATAATCGATAGCAATTGATCTATGAACATATTTTTATCAACGTCGTGATCCTGCTATATTTGTTTAAAAAAATACTTCAAAGGTGTAACCACATTTTCATGACTTATCTAGCGCTTTGGATTTTACAATATTGAAAACGCAGCATTTTCTGAATATACGATGTGAGAAAATTTGAAAAATCAGCATCGTTAAGTTTTTACATACATGTATAACTACTCACTAGGATCTAAAAGTCGGACAAAATACAATGCGTAGTAAAAAAGAGTTAAATCGAGTACGAAATATTCAGTGCCTGAAAATGCTCTGGTGCATGTATGTAACTGTCCTTATTGTGGAGTGAAATATTTTTAGAATTTATACAGTTAATTGAAATATAAATTCAAAAGATACCAAATGTAACATTTCCCAAAAAATGATCACAGCACAGATCCATACTTTCCGGAAATTTTCATAGGATGAAAAAGTATACGGAAATTTTGGTGGAGAGAGATGGCTGCCGCAGAGCAATTGGAAGCACTTGAATTTTCTTCTACAAGATAAATCACGTATATCATGTTTTGATTGATTTGTTTGGATTACAGTTGTTTTAAGCAAACATTTTTTTATTACTGTAGTTGAAATGGCTCGCAATACCTTAAAAAAAGAGTATTTTTTTTAATGAACTGTAAGTATGAGTTATATAGTTCTGGGGCGCGTTTTTTCATGATATAAGAAAGCCAATTCTTAATCATTTCAGTGTTTTAAAGCACTTTTTTGTTATTTCAAATGTCAACTGACATTGCATATTGACAACATTTTACAGCTTGTCTTTTCTTCTTGCATTATGCTGATAATTGATGATATAATTATGTTAAGTTAACCATTCACAGAGGGGAATATTGCTTAAATAATATTCATACATGTTTATATTTTTGTATCTCAAATCGCTCCCGACTTATTTCATTCTAGTGATGAAGGTGATTTATCCAGTATTATTGGTGTTTGGTTCACAGAGTGTCCATTTTTCGACCTACTCTTACTATAGGCAGAATGATCATTTATTTGGATCTTGGTGGTAGTGATTTATAAAACTGAAAGTTGCACTGTAGCCTTGTTGTGTTCATATAGATATTATATATTGACACGTCACAAAAACAGAGTTTTATTTGTCAAACCTTGTAGTAAATTTCCTTTGAAAAAAATATGTCTCAACACCTAGTCCAAATTTGATGCAAACATACGTATGTATATACTTCGTGTACGAAACACCATCATATTGTACTCGAATCTCAAATGAATAAAGTGAGATCATACTTCTACTGTCCTACACGAATGGTACCACCATTCGTCAAAAGATGGCATTGTACACGATGGTTTATGGTATGACTGACGAAATGCAGATGTCGCTACGGCACGCCGACCGTAGCTGACAAACAGAGATAGAGAGAGAGAGCGGGCGTCTACCTGTTCATGCCCATGCGGAGGCTATCGTGCGTCGGCTGCAGCAGCCAATGGGAAGCGATCGCGATCGGAAGGAGGGTAGTGGTGGAAGGGATGGTGGCGGAGGGGGGAGGCGACGCCCCGTTGCACATGTCCTCCTCACAAAAGCACATGTGGCCAGTGCCGCTACTTTCCATCATGCACACGTGGTCCACCATGAACAGGTTGATCTGGAGCTGGGAGGTGCACGTGCGACGCACCACTTCATACGCTGGAAGAGAATCAGTCAGATTTTATTTATAGAAGCCTATTGGGAATGTTATGGGGTAATTTTCTATTATACACTATACAGTTTTACTATTCACCAAACCACATTAATTGATCCCAACACGTGTTTCGATAACTATGTTAGCCTCTTCAGGGAAAGATCACATATTACATTCATTACATCATTTATTTTCTTTGTTATCTCTAGGCTTCCGTTAGCGTTCAGCTTCTTAAAGTTTATAATACTACGAACTTATTTTTAATTGCTCAAATCTATCTCATGTTTACTATTGAACATGTGTTCCGCCACTCTACACTTTTCAGTAGTGTTTCAACCATTCCTTCCAACAAACCATCTCCAGGAGTTGCACGTGTCTGGAGAAGGAAAGATTAAACGACTAAGTTTTTGGCACCCTTCCACTACTCTTATGTATTTTCTCTCCCCTTCAACAGCATCAAGGAATGATTCCCCATAATCAAATCAATGAAAACGAAGAAGAGATCATATGTCACAGCGGCAACACTGTCTTACTACGCTCCGTTACGTCATATCGCTCTTTCGACCGCGTCATTCGCAAATTCTCACCTAGTTGCCAGTTTGATGGACGTCGCCTCTGGCATAGAGAGAATCTTTATGCGGTATTACCAGGTGGAATGAAGTAATTTTTCCCGACAGCTTATCATTGATTTCATTTCAAAATGATTTATGAATGAAAGTGAAAGTAAAACATGCTTCTTTAAACAAGAGGTAGGTAGAGTAGATGTGAATAAGTTTGTCCATTTCAGTTAAGAGTTGGTACTTACGCGACTTGGAGTTCCTGACCATCTTGACGCAGCAGCCGTTGCAGGTCATCAAAGGTGGCTGGTCTCTGGGTAGAGCGGTGTGATTGAAGGGGTCTTTACACCGCATGTCAGACCAACTGTCGCATTCGTAACAGTAGATTTGACGGGCTGCAAAATACCACACACATCCGTTCAACTCTTATTTTCCTATATACACATACTACCGATTCATGATCAGACTACTTGTAAGCAGTAAAGTGTGGCCTAAGAAAAGAGTTTGCTATGCTATTTGATGTAGTGAAATAAGTCCAAGATTTTCAATGATAGGTTCTATATGGAATTGGACCAACACTAAATGGGACTGAATTCATGATCATGGAATATAGAGATTCATCGTCACAAAACGGTTTGGGTAGAATTTATAGAAGTTTTTAGGAGGCCTTGAGAAACGTCTGTCTTGAGTTGTTTAGGAAAAATGCTATCTCTTTTAAAAAATCCTAGGGATAACATGCTACGTGTATTTTGGAGATACCATTTTATTTGGACTAACATGCACAGTTTAATTAAAAATGATACTACTCTTGCAAAGCAGTCTATAATACATGCACATGTGGTTTGCTACACAAATGCATGTTTCGGTCTAAGCCTGCACTTTAGTCAGTAAAGCTCGGCGCACGACAGCAGAGAGCAAATAATCTGTATACGCATCCATTTCAGGTAAGGATGTGCTAGCAATATACAACGATGCCAGCGCTGGGAATCTTTGACCCCTTTGATTATTTATCAATAGTGGCAATAGATAGCCCATACGACATTTATTACATAGGCACATTGACTTTATTTGATACATAATACAACGTTATTTGAATCACTATATTTGCTCTGGATTTTTTTACGCCTTTCTAATAATGCAAACGTATTTGTGTATGTGTTTCTAATTATGTAATCTAGCATATATTTGTACACAGCCTTGCAAAATATTTGGCGACAAGGGGCAACCACGTATTTCACTCGCATGAATCATCCTTGCTAAACAAACCCTTATATATCTTCTGAATATGAAACTAGACTCTGGCAAAGCATTGCTACATCAATATAAAGTCCGTAATATCGTGTAGACCCCCAACAATGAATAAATTAAAGAGGTTGTGAAAAAACAAGATGATAGCTTATCTTTTGGAATATGGGAGATTTTGTGGACAGATCTGACATTACGATTAACCAAAGCCTTCTGTTAGTTATTCCCTTCTCATTGCCTGCAAAGTTATACTAAATGTATCTGTAATGATCAAAGAAACATAGACATTATAGATGCCACGATTTTCGAAAAAGTGGAACTACAAACGCCAAATATTTTGCAAATGTGCACTCCGAATGACTAGCAATACGTAAAATGCAGAAGGTACAAACCACACACTACTAATAAATGCAGTGATTTAACACTTCAATAAATAGACACACATACAAACATGTAGTCGGTCGCATAGTGTAATATAAAACATTTAGGTAACCATAAAGGTGTTGATAGATATTGAAGACTTACTTTGACATTCCGCTTTACAAACTGTCGTTATACCTAGCAATATTATCACTGAAAAATCAAATCAAATCAATATATTAATATTGTTAGTATCCTTCCAAAAAAATAGATTTGAGTAAATTAGACAGCATTTTTTACGGTTAAATTTAATTCCAAATAACACAGATAATTTAGTATGTGATAGAAATGGACAAAGAAGACGTATCTTGTATACAAAAGAAGATAAGACCATTGGAACACCTGGTTAGTTCACAACTTTCAAACATCAGACTTTATTAGTTTGTTAGGATTGGGCTACACCAAAAATTACACGGTATTGATCAAACATTCTCTGCTTATTTATTTGCATCAATTCTTGTAGTACTTGCGGTTCAGCTTTAATTATTGTAGATTTAGTAGTATTAATTTCACTTTGAGGGATCTGTAGCAATATCTTAAACTATTCACTGGAATATTTAATAGTTTTTCGACAAACTGTTAATTGTTATTAGTATATTAAAGAATGATATAGTTGTCTTACTCACGGGCGCATTTCCAAAAAGCCTTTCCAATTGATATAAAATAAACTGGAATAGATTATTTCTGTTAGACAAATACAGATCGTCCTAATATGTACAGAAATATTTTTGAGTTTTTTGGTGTTGGTGTTGGTAGATGATGATGTATCATCTTAAAACACACTAGTAATTATTCGTGATTTTTAGACATATGTAGACGATTATTCATACAATTGCCTTCAACAACACAAAAGTTATTGAATTCTCTTCAATAGCGGTGGACTTTTTTCTATCCAGATCGTGATTTTGTTTTCACTTGACGTGAAATCAAGCATTATAAATCCAATCAAAATAGTGGAAAGTAGAACAGACGCCAGAAATAGTTCTAGAGGCGTTTGAGGCTAGATCTTGGAAAATTAATATGATTTACTAGATTATTTTTAATTTTAGTAAAAGTAATAGTAGGAGAGTCCAATAGGGGATTTTGGGATTTACCCAAGTGCGGCAGATCCACATGTGGGGGGTACCTTGCTCTCTGTTGAGTACTTCCAGCCATCTTAGCGGGAGGGTCACAAAATACGAGTGTAATTGATTTTCATTCCATTTTGGAGGAAATATTTCAACGTTAGTCTCTGTCTATAAGTTTTTTTTTATATACAGAAACTAAACAACGTAATACGCAGTGACTGTCAGAACAAAAACCTAATCCAAAACAAAACCTTACATAGTGCATAAGATAACCTACCTAATAAAACGAGTATGTGATCTGTAAAAACCTTCATCTTGCTATCGGTGTAATATCACTAACATCACATAACGTGATATTAAATCAGGTACAACAATGTATCCAGTGTTTTCTTTGTGCTGAAATGAAACGTATCTACTAAATGACAGATTCAAGGCGTTCTAGATAGGCGATAATATTTTTGCAACAAATGAGAACGGCTGAACTGGAAAACCAGGTTGCTGCAAACTATAAATTAAATGCTCCGCTTTTCTGGATGTTCTCAGGTTTGTTGATTCTATTTTCAAATTTATGTAGTTCAATATTTGACAGCATATTACACATAAGTATATTGGCACTTTATAGATTTGTGTGAAGCATTTTCTAACTTTTATCAATCCTTTCAAATACTTTACTTTTTACATAAAACAGGCTAGCATATTTGCGATGCATTTTTTCAAATATAGTGGTACCAATACACCACAATACACTAATACACTTCACCTACGGGCAAGCAGTAGTTCAAATGTACAACTAACGACAAAACAAAAATATTGGATATCATACTATAATTAATACTTTTTATTTTATATGAGTTGAGTTTTTACTGTTTCTTCTTTTATCTTACTTGGTATTTTTCTTAGTATTTATGAAAACCTACCCGCGATATATTTTGTAACATACTAAATTCCATATAAAATACTTTTCATCCATTAAACAAACTGGGAAAAATCACTTCCTATTCGTATCTAGAATATCTAACATGAAAATACTGACCGAAATAACTGTCGATGTTGGAAGTTGGAGTTCAACCCCTACGACGTAGCTTGATCTTCATCTCGTCGCCTTGACCATGACCACTAAGATGCAGTTGATACCTTGAAACCCCGCACATAGTATATCGAAAAGGCAGGACGCGATTATATATGCCAATTATAGTAAAGAGACGAACTATAGTTTACCGATGACACCTTGTTTAATGCAATTGGAAGTGTGTCAGTTCGTGGGCTGTGGGTCAGTATGAGAGGGAGCAGTGATGTGACAGTAGGCGCTGGAATATAGGAAGGACCGTTAGTCTGTATCTCTCACTCACTCCTATACCTTCCTGCTTTCTGTATTGATCCACGGGATAGTCTACGGTGTTACTGCAGGAAAATTAGCTGCGTTGAATAGATAGAATAACCGAGACGGTGAAGTGAGGAGGCAAAAACGTTAAAAAATAAATGATTCGTCCATAGACTGCCAGCAGTGGAGATGGAGGGACACCCAATACTGGAATCACAGGACACAGGACACAATCTCTACAGGGAGTTTTAATGTTTGATTTCCTACCGGTACTGTACTATACTGAATGAGCGTCTGGTGTTTCTGGCTGCTCGTTTGACGCATATTGCGCAGGGATCAAGCGGACAGACAGTCGTCTCACGGGTTATTTCTGGAATAGGAATAGCGAATATCTGTATATTAGATTAGAAGACCGCATCATCAGTGGCGTTACACAAACGAGAAAGCTGGGAAAAACAAAGCTTTCATTGCAGCTTCTTATGAAATGTCAATCTATCACATGATATTCAAGTACGGCCAAGAGGGTGCAAAAGAATGTACTGAACACCTCGCGTGATTAATGATGCATGACATTCTGTATCTATTTTAACAATCACGAAATAAATTAAGCAATTAAAAAATCTAATAAGATTAGAAACGACGAAATAAGATTAAACAACTTTAATCACATATGAAACGAAAAGAAAAGTGCAAGCTTTTTGTAAGAAACCGTAGATACATTTAGATTAATGTGGAAACGGAAGCCGCAACAATTAGCAGAGATGATATAATGAGAAGAGTTGTGGTCAGAATAATTTCTTTATAGTAGTTGGTAGTAGCTTGTAAACTGCGCAAAAACATCCGTTTTAATTATTGTGTAATTTTCACAAACCAACTAAAATTCCTAATAGCTATTTTAGTTGAAAAATTACTTTCTATTGAATAAGTCATTTGGATAGTTTGTAAACTATACTTCTACTCTATAATTAGCTATAGATAAGTGAATACTAAAACCTTAACATATATATAATCAAGAAACTTCAATTATTAAACCTGATGATAATATATATGTCATAAACAGAAACGTTATTTCGAGGAGATAGAGGTATAAGCAGTTTAATTTGTCTGAGCGAAAATCCATGAAAAATCGTAAGTATTTATATCTTTGATCAAGAGAAAAGTAATTCATACCATTGAAGAACTAATAATAATTATTATTCAGGTATAAATTTTATTAGGGCTAAAGTAATTACAAAAAAAGCCTATGAATCTGATAGCAATATCATTATACTGTCATACTTACAGTGCTCAGTTTATTCCTCTTTCAAGATTAGATTATTCTAGTAATTAGAAATATAGGAATACTTATAAAATGACCATTGAACATTGCTCGTTTAATCTCGGAGTAGATGCGTATTCATCAGTTTCGGTTAGCAAATAGTCTTTTTTTAATTTCCCATCTCTAGTAAGTCAGTCGTCATCTGTCAATGTCACACACGTCAAACGGAGTGTTTTTGTGACAGTGACGTTCTGTTTACATAATTGTGTAATTTTTTCTAAATTTAGTTGAAAAAGAATAAAGATAAAGGATGAATGTAATGGAATAGTCAAGTTATATTCGTCCAAGTACAGAATTTCATAATTTCCAGGATTAAAGCGCTCCTGGCGGATGTCAACGAAGATAAGAGTAAATATTACAGCAGAACAAATGACATGCAGATCAACAGGAGTAGAATAATAAAATCATCAAAGTGGGCTTGGATCTGGAATAGCATCGTTCTTTCAAGTATTTCTGCGGTGCTCTAGTCGCATGCCCCAACATCAGCTACCCAGGGTGTTTGCAGGGAGAGCAACTCATAATATAAGGCTGTGAGTATATTCCATAATGTTCCTTTCTTTTGTGTTCAGGTGCTGTAGAAAGTGCGTTTTTTTATACGCGACCTTAATACCCACGTTTTGCCAGTCTTCCCTTGCATCTTTGATCATTTTTGTGGGCTCAATGTTGCAAAGTACTTTTACAAACCCTTTATCCATGGACATATGCTGACATATTTTTTGTGTGCATTTCTAATGTTAATTGTTTACTGTTTCACTCAGTAATGCTACTTTTGTTGTCTGTCAATTGAGTTTTTGTTGTAGTGGATGCAAATTTTGCTATTTTCTATTGGAATTGGGAAAATCTGTTTCCTGAGTGATTTTATATGTTAAAACATCAAAATAGCCATGACATCTTTGATAAAAGATGACAAATGGCAACTCAGAATTTTTAATAGTATAACATAATATGTCATATAGGAGAGTCTTAAAACTAACTTCCATAATATGTGACAATGAACATACTAGTCACTACATTGAATATGATATTTCAGTTTGAATTTTGGGTCCAATGTTGAAAGTATTCTTCAGCAGTAGAAAAATATATTTTAAGTGAACACCATGACTGCTGGTATCATAAAATAAAAGAAATGGTATTTTAACTTCAGAAACTTATCCTGTGGTTTTCTCTATTTCATTATCTTTTCTACTAGTGCCTATTTGAAACCAGATATGATTGACTGAAATATTGTAAGTTCTCCACTATGCATAAGACCTGCTATAGACATGCATGTTCGAATTTTAGCCTAGACTTGCCAGTTTAGCCTGGCTCAAACTGTATGACCTTGACATGATAATGAATTTAAGAAGATATGATATGTTCCAGATGATGTCTTTGTTGTTGGCATCGGCATGGGAACGCCTGGCGACAAATGCCGCCACCCCGCAGCAGCAGGCGAAGCAGGAGGAGGAGGGGGGCCGCCGTCGCCGGCGCCGCCCCCGACGGCGGTAGTGAAGGAGGAGCCTCCCCCCTCGCCGTCCGCGATCTTGTCCTCACTGCCGCCTCCACCTGCCATTATTGGAGTCCAGTCGTTGTCGCCTCCCATTGCGGGCAAACCTGTGCTGGGGGGCCCACCGCCGCCGCCGCCTCATCTACTACCCAGGCTGGTCACGCCGTCTGGCAAGCCCATCGCATTTGTCTCTCCATCTGGTGCGATTCAACAGGATCCTTCACTGCAACTGGTAAGATACACACCAACAAGAAGATTTGCAATCTATAACTAATGCTCATGCCTAGAATGCATGAGGTTGTGTGGGTTACGAAAATAGGTTTTATGGAAGAATAATCTTATTCTGAACTGAACAAATTCGCAGGTGGAGCAACAGCCGCAGCCTCGCACAATCGAGGATTACTTCCAACAGTCCAAGTTCTACCTGTCACCAGGGGCGGTCTCAACAACCACCACGTCAACTGCCCCATCCACCCCTCAGCAACAGGTGGAGGTGAGGGCGAGCACTAGCGCGGACCAACCGGGGCCTTCGGGGCTCCAACGACCCGGCCCCGGCGGTAGAGGAGGCCACAAGCACAAACAACACCAGGGGGGCATCACGTTGCAGAGGCCGTTCGCTTGTCATTCCTGCCATCGGTCGTTCTCCTCGCAGGACAGACTCAACAGGCATCAGCAGACGCACTCAGGTAAAAATGTTTCACGCTAGATGGCGTTGAGTTGTACTGATATACTAATAGTCGACAGAAGCATACTTGATAAATACAAATTAGAATAGAATATTTCACTTGTCTACAAGTGAATGGTACAAAGGGATTCAAGAAGAATTCCCACTTCACCCGTTATCCCAAAGTCTTCGTTTTCCAAACCAATCTGCCAGAAGAAAACCTAACATTCTGACTACCTACCTACCTCTGAAGCATTTATTTTAGTATAGATTGTAAAAAAAACTCATAGAATGGATGAGCTATCAAAGAAAACCGACCATTGTTCTGAAACCCTCATTTATGTGTGCAGGTTCCTGCCCGTTTAAGTGCGAGCAGTGCAAGAAGACGTTCACGTCGAAGTTCAAACTAGTCCGGCACGCCCTGATCCATTCTGATCGGAGACCGTTCAGCTGTTCGGTCTGCGACAGGACTTTCCACAGGAAGGACCACCTCAAGAACCACATCAAGGTGCACAGTCCGTTGAAGGAGACGTACACATGCAATCAGGTAGGCCGTGCAAATGGAAACACTGTTTTTCATTTGTTTATTATATTTCTTACTGGCCGCTAATTAAAAACTGGGGACCTTTAAATTGGATATTTTGTTGGCGAGTCTGTAATAATATAAGTGATTTTGCATTCTGCTTTCTCAAGGATGATTGTCGTTTCTCAATAGCAGTGTCGCCATATAGCGTTTAGTATTACATTACAACGTAAATATTCACTGTTCCGGGCCATCTCGCGATATGATGTTACTTCACGCCGACGACACTGCGTTGATGTCACCGACGTGGCTTAAATCCGTTGTTGTTGTCTGGTAATCCACAAACCAAACGAACAAGGAACTCGAGATATGGCTACCCTATATTTTGTACACTGCGAAAAAATAAAATTTGCACCCATAATAATGGAAATTTGCGGAATGGCAACGTCGCACTACCGGCAAATTAGATGAAGCGTATTTACCTCATGCCATCAAATAATAGATCATACTAATCTTTTATCTGCATTGCTGGCCGTGCGACGTTGCCTATTGTGCATATTTCAGGAGTTCCTGAGGCGAACTTTATTTTTTCGCAATGTGTACACTGGTTCCTATTTTTTTTTTTAGGAGGGATGCAAGAAGCAGTACACGTCGTACCTGTCGTATCGCAAACACTTGGCAGTGCACGCGGCCGAATCGGGCAACCTAACCTGTCAGATTTGCTTTGAGTCCTCTTTTACCACCAAAGAGGAGATCCTGTACCATCTCAAGATACACGCCGGAAGCCGGACCGTGAAAAACCCGGCTGAGAAGAAGTTCACCTGCGACTATTGCGATAGAAAGTTTTTCACGAAGAAGGATGTACGCAGGCATCTCGTCGTGCATACAGGTAGATAGATAAATAATTGTCAACAATCAGAAAACATGATTTATAGGGCTTTCAAACATTACATATACAATTTAATGTGTTTGTTGATGGAGAAATTCATTTCGTTTTGTGTAGGCATGCGCGACTTCCTGTGCCAGTTCTGCCCGCAACGTTTCGGCCGCAAGGACCACCTGGTGCGCCACATCAAGAAGTCTCACCACAAGCAGCATCACAAGGAGGAGGCGACCACCATCACCCCGGGCGAATCGCCCCAGGTCAAGGCGGAGATCGTGGAGCAGCAGCGGTCGATAGAGGGCGCTACTGTCGACGTACAAGTCAAAACGGAGGTGGCGTCAGTAGCTGAATCGGTGTTGCGACACTACCATCAACATTCGGCCGCAGCACTGGTCGAGGAGTTCGGACTGAAGATATTCGAAGGGGATTTCCCAGCTTTTTTAGGTATGGCCGACAGGTTTCTCATTTATCATCATTATTAGTGATATTATCGCGAAACAGGTGGTGGTGAGAGGGCAGAGAGCAGCGGTGAGGGCAGCGGCGCCGGGGGCGGCAGCATTTTCCTCCCCTCCACCTCCCAACAGTTGGAGGAGCTGAAAGATCTGGGCGAGGGCGTTTTGGAGGAGATCGAAGGCGCGCCAGAAGAGATCGCCGGGGTGGGAGGAGAAGCGGAGGAGGGACCGTCGACCTCCGCATCCGGTGCAGTGTTGGGTGATGTGCTGTTGGACAGTCCGCAATTGTTCCATAGGCTATTGGAGCCTACCCAGGAGAAGAATATCCCGTTGCCCGGTTTCAGGCAGACTTTCCAGCACTCGCAACAGCAACAGCAGCAGCAGCCTCCGTCTTCTTCTGGAGGTTTGACGAGGCACCAGCAACCTCCTGCTCCACCTTGAAGTGGTGGTTCTTGAGGTGAAAATCGGAGCGGGACAGAAATGCATGCACAAAAAAATCTGGGTTTAGGGAAACGATTCGTAAAACCTTGAGGTACGTATCGTTTAAAGACAAAGTAAATTTATGGCACTCATATACAGGGTGTAACTTGATTATAGTGCACAGATTCAAGTAGACATGTTGATATAAACAAGTGTTCTGAAACGTCTTGTTTTCAAGATGTCTTCTTCTTTAAGTGCCATCCCCTTTTAGAAGGTTTCAGAGGTTGGCTATCATCACAGCTTTTTTTTAAACACTAAAGATTATATTTTAACTTTGATACGTGCATCAAGATCATATGAGCCGTTTTTACTCGCCAGTCTGCTGTTGCTATATTAGCAGATTTACCTGAGAAGTAATTTTTTCCCCTTTTACCTGCAGGGATTGAATGTAGTGCCTTGTAAAAGTGAGATCGCTTTGTCCTATGTTATGATCCATAAACATTAATTTTTTAACACAATATATTCTTCGTTTTATGGGTTTAGATTTAAACAAAACACGAACGAGTATTGATATTGTTCATACATCAAATATATTCTAGATTCGTTTCAAAATAGAAAACGAAATAGTCTTGCTATCTGTTACCAAGTAACCTGATTTGATTTTATTATTGTTGTGGAGAAAACCAAAAAATCTACCTCATAATATACACGTATATGTCGATAGTATTAAATAAAATAATTTTACGTAGTACAAACACGCTTATGCTGGGTGGGAGAATTTTTTTTTGGATCGGCGTCACATGAAAAGGGTTTTAAGGTATATTCTGCACATTTATTTTTGCAGCAAAAGAGCCGATTTGTTGTAAAACTGGAACTGGCGACCCATATTCATAAGTTTTGCAAATACTATTTGGATATTTATTCAAAACACACACACACAAAACTTAACAGTAAACTAACGAACTCACATAAAACTAGCCTTGAGCTGAATAGCAAAATATGAATTAAAACTTGAAAATAATTGAATTATCAAACTACTTCGGACTCAAGAAATATGACATACCTAATTGATTGCTTTTAAATGTAAACAGTGGTGTTTTTCTCTGTTAAATAGTCTAATAAAATAAACCACTTTGTATAAACATATTTTCCCTAAGCTTCAGCTACCCTTAAAACACCTTTTTTTTTTGACGACCTCCGTAAAATTCCATCGTTTCTGAGTATTTTTAAAGGCTCTGTATTATTATGTCGCAATGAAATTGTATAAGGTTGATCTGAAATGTCAAAATGTATATTTTGTATACAATCATACACATTTGAAGGTAATTATACATATATAGTTTACGAATGTATTTAGTCTGTAAGTCACTTTAAGTGTTTCATTTGTCAGATAAACTGTAAGAAAGCGATGAAAAAAATGTTAAGCAGATTATATCGACAAAAAATATATACGATCTGAAAGATCTGAAAATATGTACTAATTGTAAGGAAAAATGCGAAGCTGGCGCTTGTGCAACAAAAAAACGTTGGTGCTAAAAAACGTATATTTTATTTTAAAAAGTATCGTGTATATTTATATACAGGGCGTCTCACAATTACGTGCCTGAAAGGTAAAAGATGATTAAATGAATATAGATATGTGATGATAACTTTGACAATTTTTAAACTGACTACTAACAGGCTGACGATTTAGATGTTTTATCTAAATTAAATGACCTTTTCTTCATTATTACTTCTCCAATCCCTTCGTTGTTGTCATACACTCTATATTTATCTATAGAGGATGTTAACTTTGTAATAGCGAGTATTCTGACAAAAAATCATAGCACCGCGTTTTAGATATTGCTTTTCAGGTAAATAATTTGGAGACACTTTGTATTTCTATGTTAAAATTAATGAGTAAATTAATGTAAGTACGCGGTGTGGCAGCCAATGAACGTTTCTCCTTCCATCAACGGTGACAAATTGTGATCTTAATTATTATTTTCTTAGGCGTAGAGAATCGTGAAAATCGTTGACTGTAGAAGGAGAAATGTGCACTCTACTGTTAACCCGATAAAAATGAATCACTTGTGCAGTTCGTCTATCACTGAAAAAAATTGTACACCAAGCAGGGTGGCCATACTTTGTGTAGGTTTATAAAAAAATATTTGGACAACATGATAACGTTGGCAAAAAGTACTCGCATTTTTTAGACTGTTTTCAAGAGGTGTCCGTGTTTCTTGTCATGAATACAAAACTAGTGTTCTCATATCTAGTATTGTATTTATCCCAGTTATTTGCTGTTTGATTGAGAGGTTGCTCTACCTATAAGAGCGTTTTGCATGGGTTTCCAATATTTCGTCTCCAGCCCTCATTTTTCTAAATAATGAGAGAAAGGTTGATTCTATGCTCGTGCAAAGGTCTTCCTTCAATTTGGGATACAAAATTTCAAATATTTTTGTGAGAACGCTCGTATCAGCGGTATATAGGCTCTTGTAACGGTTCCACAATATTCCGTTTGATTCATATGACATTATCTAAAATTTTGTATCAAAAATTGAAAAAAGGGCTTCATACAAGTATAGGAACAACCTTGCTCTATCATTTTAAAAAACAAATCAAAAGTTGTTGAAGAGTTCTTAAATTTCATGAACTTCTTAGTTGTAAACAGTCAATTTTGACAGTCCGACAACGATTTAAATATTGAATCGAAATAAGTTACCAAAACACAGGTTTTTTTTCTCAACAGTTGTTGAAAAACCCTCATTTCAAAAGCCTCAATATCCTCATAGTTGCCAGAGTATGCGAAATCAGTGAGTGTTGATGGTAATATCATCTTTATAAAATTGTAAAAGCTCAAAGCTCTTCATAATCTCTGAAGTGAAAATTTTTAAATTTTTGCAAAATTTTGCAAGAAGCAGAATGAAGCTCAAACTCTTTGTGAATAAATCAATAAGCGATATGGTCACACTGCTTACAAAATAAGGTTTCACTGTATTATTACAGTTTTTATGCCCTCTCACCCCATTAATATGTGTAATCCCTGCTGCTATAATCATTACCCCTAGGGGGCACGCATTCAGAATAAAAATATCTGGATCAAAGTGAATAAATCAGTGGTGGCGTAGTATTTTCCACTATGACAGTCATTTTCTATCAAATACAAATATTGCATTTATGTATACATTATTTGAAAAAATTAGCGTATCATCAAACCAAAGTATCAACTTTTTGGGTTTTTTTCATAGCACTCGTGGAGGATGGCTTTCATGATCCCCCTCATATCTACGTCACTGGTTACAGCAGGTGCATTCAAGTATATATTTATGTAGTTCAAATCTCTTAAAACATTTTTTTAGATGGCAACAGGAATTACACATTTTACAATCTGCCCGAAATGACAGTGACAAAATAATAATAAATAATGGAACTAATCTACCTCATTTTGCAACATTTCATGCTGTACAATCAGCTAGTCATAATTTTAAGTGTAACTTTTTTATGTAGAATATGAATCAAAGAAACATTGAAAGATGAATAATATATTTTACCAATCGTTATGTATATGTACATAAATCATTCAAGTGCATTAAGAGTATGTACAGATTATATTTTTATACAGAATAAAGTATTATTTATATATTATAACCCAATTTTTTTATTTCCCACATTACTTTTTGTTTCTGAGTGTGGTTTTCAAATGTTCATAGTAATAAAACTGCACATAGCTCTTGAGACTACTAACTATTTTGAACACCGTGAAACATTCAGATAAAAAATTGTTAGAACACAAAGTTCTCAAATAAATATTGCAGTAACGCGTTTTGATATTCGAATTTGATCGTCCGACGATGATTTAAATATAAATCCAATCGCGTCACTGAAAGTTCTTTTCAGATCTCCGTTAGGGTTCATTTATTTGTTTCCAAGGCTTATTTTGGGGGCCCAACTTACTCTCGATCCGTATCTGTAAAATGCTATAATCACAAGCAAATGAGAAGGCATCCATTTGCTGGTTATTCAGGTGTGAACTTCCATTACACTATCATGTAGATTGTAGATGCTCTTAAGTCAATTCGAATAGAATGAAATATGCAGGAGAATATTTTAACGCAAATGAAACAGATTCATAAAATACAAATATTAAATATTTATTATTAAGCATTCTATTAAAAAGAAAAAAGCATTATAATAAATACATCATACAATACAAAGTAAAGCATCACATCAAAGAGGTGAAATTCAATAGTGTCGTCAAATCAGTGGGAATTGTGAGAAGTATTTGTGCACAGATCATTCAATTATTATCAACTTAAAATCCCATACACAGAGGCATTGCTAAAATGTCCATCCATCCAGATTCAAAAGTCACAACTTATTATTTTTGCTAACTAAAATACAAAAAGGATGATGATGCTTCCTACAAATATAGAGAATTTCCAGTATTTAGAAAACGCAGACTTGACAGTTTATAACAAACAAGTTTCCATTTTCAATTTGCACAACTTTGTGGTATGTATAACCACAAATGAAGTGATCTAGTCTGTCGGATTCTGTACAACAATCAGTATGAATTCTTTGTCAGGGGCCACCATAATCTCGTGCTTTTTTGATCGGATTCGAAGAAAGGTGAGATCATTGGATGGGTCCAGGTCTCTTACTACACTGCGAGCTTTGTCTGCTAGAGAGCTTATCAGTCCAGCATACTGCACCGTTGTTGTATTGTCCAGAGTTGTCTTAATTGGAATGCCTGCAAATAAAACAAACCATTGTAGTGAATGCAGCTGTTCTCCATTTTGAATTAGAAACTGAAATATCTTTCATCATAGGGATTTAAACAAGACACCTATTAGACCATAAAGTACAAAAAGAGCCCCAAAAGCGCTACGAGAGTACAAATGCCTATTTGCATTGAGCTTAAAGCTCTGTAAATTATAATCATTGGGGAACAAACTCCCCTTGTGAGCTACCCTCATTCCACAATGCCAATGCTCTAAAAAGAACGACTTTTGGAATAGGTTGGTTTGACGAATGTTCACGATACTAGCATAATATTATTTTATCAGTTTTTATCAGTATTGTTACCCTCTGAATTAACGACAATCGTGCCGACGACTCCTTTATGGGACTGAATTCGCTTCATGGTTTCTTCCACTTCGTTGGACTGAAATAATTTTCTTGATTATAAAAAGTTCATACTATCATTTTTGACTCACCATTTTGCTTGCTTAGTTATTTCTTATCTTCAAACTATCAAGATGAGGAGAAAGATATTTGTATTTATATTCTCTCTGATTTTTCAAATTACCAAGTTTTGCAATACTTTAGATGACGTTTGAAGTTGGAGACTTGACATTTGACAAATCATAACGAAATAAGGATGGGCAAAGAAGGCGATTCGACTCTTGTTAATTATATTTTCTACTTGCGAACAGAATGATATGAGTCATTGATTCGATCTTTCGGCACATCGCAAAATGGAGCAATGGGTTGATTAGTTTCATTTTCGTGAAGTATATCGAATCATCATAATATATTCTGTGGCCAATAATTGAAACCACATATGTTTGAGGAAAAAACTTAAGTAAAAGTAAAAATTGCAAGGGCAGACGTATCCATTCAATAATTTTCAAAAAAGCAAAATTCCCGGCAGTTCATCCTACAACGCCGAGGTTCCCAAAAAAAACGACTTTAGGAAGAGGCTAACGAATATATCGACTCAAATTTTCTAACCCTAATAAGTACATATATATGATTGTGATCTATACCAAATCGTCAATGATAACTATCGTGGTGTCTATAGATACTATTTTGGTTGTTTAACATAGACATCAATTCGCCAGACATATCTGCAAACATCCTGAAGAGGCTGACGGGAAATACTTGGTCAGGATATGTCCAAGCTGTTACGTCTCATTCAAAACTATAATCGCACTAGACGATCATACGTTCAAAAAACATCCCGAGATCGCTCCTTGCGTTTCCGGTCTAATATTTGAATGTAGCGGCTGCTCATATAAAACTATCATGAAGAGGAATTTCTCCAGGCATTTATCCAGGCATGGCAAGATACTTTGCATACACCAGAGAACACGGATGTGTTGTGCGGTAGAATTCAAATCTAGGGGCGAGCTGGAGGATGATATAACTAGAAAACATCCCGATTTGATAACCTCAGTGTTCGGTAAAGCATACGAATGTAGAAGCTGAGCGTATAATACTACCACAAGGACAAACCTTTCGAGACATTTGCTTAGACATACCGAGACTTTTGGTTACCGAAATCCGGGCTCTTGCGACAATTTGATTCGATGTACACGTTGTGAAAGCGAATTTGAAAATTAACGCGTGCTGGAAGATCATATAGCAGAGGAGCATCCCGATTTGATAGCTTCGGTGTCTATAAATGTACGAGTTGTGCTTATAAAACTGCTGTCAAAAGTTATTTTGCTAAGAATTTTTTGAGACATCCCCAAACATCGAGCAAGTAAAAGCTCAGTTCTCGTAATTTGATTCACTGAAAATCTGACAATGCATAATTATTACCATTATGTAAAAACGGTGCAGATATTGTTTTTGTTATCATCCAAGTTACAGATTCAGGAAATATTTTTATGATACCATCATTCAAAAATATGGCGATCATAAATGATTTATCTTTGTTTTGTTCAGAAAAGGAATGTAGGAAAAATATTGAATGATCACTAAATATGCAAATGCATGCAGTCCGGTGTCTAGTTATAATTTAATCCCTAATATGTTGCGATCTTTGTATTACATTTTGAAGATATAGGATATTTTTGTAAATGTATACTAACATAAAGCTAGATATACTTAACAAATAAAATGTTTCGAGCCATATGACCAAACAATTAGAAAACATCCTGAAGGTATATTTCATATATAAAGTTTTTGTTTTACTGTGCTTTAGAAGCCCGGCGACATGATAACTGTCATATTAACATTGAAACGCCGATGTAAATTGTAACTATCGGCGGACAAACTCTTCGCTACTTGATTCCACCACGATGAGACTCTCCAACAGAATAAAATTCTTTCTCAACTCATCTCCAAGTGTCGCCCTTTATGTCCCTTACGACATCTGTTGCCGCTTCGAGGCAGTCCAGGTGGTAGGACCTTTGACTTTGTAAGTCGCCAATGGGCGTCCACATAGAGGGCGACACTTGGAGATGGGTTGATGTTGCTATCACACCCTTGACTGGGTCACGTATATGTATAGAAGGTCTTATAGATTATAGATGCTTACTTCATTAAACTCTTCCATTATTAAGATAAAATTGTGCCATTTACACAAAGTTTCACAGATAAAAGTAACAAAAAATGACTTTCTTTAAATTTGTATAAAATTGTATTGTATTTATCTGATCGATGTAAATGTTTCTGTTATCTGATTATAGCATAGAGTTTCAGAAAAAACATGCATTTTAATCACAATGATTCATGATTCAAGTTGCGATAATTGTATACATATCAGAACGTACTTCACATCGTAGTATATATTTACTTTGATTAATTACACTGCTAATGCACATGACATGCACGCAGGTATTTTCAGTCTTACTCGCTGACTGGATATTTCTCCTGCATCTTACGGTATCGACTTGTTAAATGACAAACTCTTCCTCTGCGCTCTCACTGTCTAACGACGAATTTTGTAACATCAGGTCACGAATCAGCCCAATCTATGACATTCAGCAGCAACACTTGTTATCACATCAACCTATCAAAACAAGAAGCATATTGATGACAATAAGACGGACTATGCTTCAAAAGGCTCGATATTGTTTTTACTTTCAAAGATCTGACAACACTGCGATAACATTTGTTTCATTTGTGAAATAACATTGAGAAAAGGCCGACTCCACTCTGGGTCGACCTGTGAAGCAACTCCGTAGAACAGGTGATTTTTGATTGCTGTTCATTGTATAAAAAATATTATTAGGGGTGTATACCCTGACCTTGTCAATTTGACACTATAACATAAGTAAATGCTTCTTGGACACAATAGTGCCTGTGATAGTGGTTTTCGAATTACTATAATTAGGTGTTCTGTGAACAGTGTTTGTAATAGTGATTGTTCACATCTTGAACAACATTCTAAATAATTGGAGAAAGTTGAAAAAATATGACAAAATATTTCATCATCCGATTTTCACAGCTACGATTAAATCAAATAAGCAACATCAACTCATCTCCAAATGTCGTCCCATTGGCAACTTACGACGTCAAAGGTTCTAACACCTGGACTGTCTTGAAGCGGCAACAAATGTCCCAGGTGTTAGGTGCTTTGACTTCGTAATTTGCCAATGGGCGTCCCCATAGAGGGCGACATTTGAAGATAATGATGTTGCTATCACACCCTTGACTGGGTTACGAAAATACCATCCGATTGCTCTCTACAGCTAGGGCGCCAGGCTATACTGACGAGTCTAGGCTAAAGACGAAACATGCATGTCTATAACATACACAAACAAGCAAGTTTTGTAAACATAAGATACTTCTATAAAACTTCTCCGAAATTGAAACTATGAAACAGTATATCCTTCAAGTATAGGAAGACATGGTAACTTAGTATGTAATATTTTTGATGAAAAGACCTATGCCACCTTATTGAATTATAGTGAATATAGTGAAATACTGCTGAATATATTAATATAATTATAGGTATATAGTAAACCCAATTTTTGTACAAACTGAAAACCTTTCCAATTTTCAGAGAATATTAGATGATCGATTATGATATTTGGAAAAAAAATTAGTTTGCCTTGATAAATGTTAAAATTTAGGAAATCTTACTGCGTTCTAACTGGAGCGGGATATTGAATAATGAGTACTGTGCTATATAGTCTTAGCGTCAAGTGAGTTGACTCTGTATTCCACATGTAGTTGTATCACTTTATTGAAGATTGTGATCGGGCTTTAGAGATGCTGATCTACTTGAATTGATTCTTAGAAATTACAGAATCAAATTGTTATTTCTAAACGAATACCATTTCGTGTATAAGTACAGCGTTAAAATTTATCAGATATTTTTAAGAGGGATAAAAAAATGGCAAAAACATCGGCAAAAGTCTATCAAACTAAAAGGCGATTATGTCTAAAAATCTAAGAGAAAAAATCAACTGTGATAACTCATATAGTCATAAAGTCCACATCTAAAACTTGTCCAGTTTCTAAATGACTTAGAGGTACGCCTATGAGTAAAAGTACGGCGCCATTTATGAAACGCATCCCAGAGTGATCATGATGACATGCATTTGAACAATTTAAAATTTCAGTGTGGCGGTGATTCTCGTCATTAAATTCAGTGTCAACTAGTCAACTACGCACTTACTTCAATTTATTCAGCTGCCTACTTGATATCCTTCCTATAGTAATTACATTTTCTTGTGGTACGTCTGACATTTGAAGAAAGAATTTGATGCAGGTGAGTTTCTACAAATCTACATAATTTCTCTCCTGGCATATGCGCATTTTATAATATTTTTGAAATTCAGCCTTGCGAAAAGACTGACATATATATAAAATTCATATTGGAACTGCAGTTCAGTTAGTCGACTTCCTGTATTTTTTGTCTCAACATATCATCAATGTATGAATATTCATTATTTAAAATAATATTTATCACGAATATGTGTTTAGGAGCAAGTTTATATATATTAAACAATACGGTTTCAAAGAAATTATGTTTTTTTTCAAATCAATGAGTATGTCGAATAATAAAAAAAAATAAAAAAAATGCTAAACTGTACGAAAACGTCTTATATAAGCTCTTTCCCTGATAAAATTAGAAATGATAAATGAATAAAAGGTAACAATATGGATAAGATTAAATGGCTAATTGCTAAAACAGATTCCACAAACAAAAATCATGTTAGAAATAATTCTTTTTAGAAATTTTTTACTCATGAGACACGCACTTCATAATATTCGTCATAGTAGATATTAAATTCAGATAATTTAATACACAGAAATTTGAAGCAGGAACAAATATTGTACATATTACCAAGAGTGCCGTGATCAGCTGTGATGGCGTGATGGCTGACGGAAAGTATACTATCTTGAATTAGGAATTGCAGTAGTAATATAGTGTGGTGGAGGTTTCCAACAGAATGCAAGATATCATCCATATGTGGATCTGCCGCGCTTTCCCTACTGTGCCCCTACTTGAATCAAAGATCACAAAAAAATATGTAATCAAAGGTCAAACGTCAAAATCAGCATTCCTTAAAGACGATTGGGAAACGGAACATCGAGTAAAATGGGGGCAAAGTTTTATCTCACAAGCTTCTTGTTTCTGATGTGGCAACGTCTAATGGCCCTTATTTTGGATTGGTAAACAGATATTGCGAGTGGAAATGAAAACATTGTTGAGATTAGGAGAATGGAAAAGGTCAAAGAAAAGTAAGAGAATCAGGTGGAGAGAAAAATGCCTAGAACTCACAGTGGGATCAATAAATAGTATGTACTTGAATAATAGATAATAGATTTATCTTAATCTGAGCTGTATGACTTTTGATAGCTCAAAAAACATTGATATTGAATTGAATTAACGAAATCTAACGATATCACTGATAGAGTTCAGATATAAACTGTACAGATATAAATAGATACACTTGGAAAATAATGATGAGAACATTTTTTGTAGAACGTTATTAAAAAGAATCAATCGAAATGTAATACACAAATTCTATACACAACTGAAATCCAATGCTGGTGGAAACAGGTGTTTTGGACTAAATATACCGTTCCTGAAAAACAAATCCACATAATTTTATTAGTAATCCTGAATTATTTCGAATATTTGTTTATTTCAATAAATAGTGATAAATAGCAACATTTGAGAATAAAACGAGACATAAATAAATAATGAAGGATTTCCATGAAAATAGCAAACAATCACATTTAAACAATTTCGTAAGTGATCCATCAACTTGAAATACATATTTGAAATCGAAGGACGTATTCAAATCTTGCACAAAGAATTATTATCGAAAAGTACAGAACCGCATTGGCTATTATATGATATTATGAAATATATGATGTAGGTTATTATAAAACAGTTATAATGTTTCTTACGACTTGCTACATCGAATGTAGTTTTTACAAGCTTTTATTCAACTTGCAATGTATGTAACTATATTTGTTCGGGTGGATTCTTGCAACTCAATTTTAAAGCAGATATCTCCAACCGATTGAGCTGAAATTTTGTATACACATTTCGTTTGGATGACAATGCATGGTTAGATGTAGACTCTAAATCCAACATGGTGGAACACCCAACAAAATCTCTTGGTTTCTATAATAAATCGATAATTATTTTTTAAGGAATAAGCTTAGAGGTGGCACTTCCTTCCAACCTCTTCCATCAAGATGTTGCTACTATTGGTGACATTGCTGACCATCGGTTTTGGAGTCTACCTATTCTTGAAACATCGCTACTCTTACTGGGAACGTCGAGGAGTGACACAAACGGAGGCAGTATGGATTTTCGGCGACAATCTCAGACAGACATTCATGCGGGAGACGTTCTCCGATATGATGAAGAGATTGCACGATATCCATCCTAGTGAAAGGTAAGACTTGGAAAGAGAACAGCTTAGTGGGTCAGCTGATGTCCATTCATCGGTATTTATAGCTTGCGATGCGTGCACTTCTGTTCGGGTTGCATAATTGTTTTTAGTGCGTGTGTATAATACCGATAACTTTTTAAAGTATAAAATTTATTCAAACTCAAAACTACCGCTTGATTTTCCTAGATCCGACATATCGACGTTTGTCTTACAGGAATTAGTTATTTGAACATATTTGCTTCGGTTTTTGAGCTGTTTTTGCTATCTACCATTTTATTACAGATACGTAGGTGGTTATCAAATGTTGGCGCCTACTTTGATGATTAGAGATCCAGATTTGATTAAGACGATCTGTGTGAAAGACTTCGATCACTTCAGCAACCACAGAACGTTTGTACCTGAAGATGTTGACCCTCTATTTGGAAAGAATTTATTCGCTCTGAAAGGTAAAAAAGCTTTCTTTTGAAATAGAATACAATATTTTGAAATTAGGCTTTCAAAATACATATAAATCTTTTATGATTCACTTGCTTTTATTTTAGCATCTAACTTGCATTTAACTTGCCTGGTTCGGCTTAAGTGTCGTTAACCTCGCTTTCTTCAGACTTCTGGGGTTTGCCTGTCTCTGTTTAAAGACACGCTGAACTTGTTTTTTTTATATCTGGAAAGTAACTTGCCTGGTAGTTGACCTCGCTTTCCTCAGTTATCTATAATTTAACTTGCCAGGGTCTGGTTCAAAACACGCTAAACTTGCCTTTCTTCTGACATCTGAAGCATAACTTGCTTGATTTAATACACGATGACCTGTCTTTTCCCCAGGCCTCTGGGGTTTAACTTGTCTCTCTCAGATTTAAGGCCCGTTAAACTTGCTTTCTTTGTGGCATCTGGAGAATAACTTGTTAAGTACCGGCTCAAAAACATCGACCTCGCTTTTCCTCAAAAATTCACGACTGAATTGGTCGATCCGTGGTTTGAAACACGTTAAACTTGTCTGGAGACTAACTTGTTTGGTTCCCGTTTAATACAGGTTAATCTCTCTTCTCCGCAGGCGTCTGGGGCTCAGCTTGCTTCTATCAGTTTTAAGGCACGTTGAAGTTGCTTTCTTTCTGGCATCTAAAGAGTAAATTGCTTGATACCGGTTTAATTGCCTGTCTCTGGTTTTAAACACGTTAAACTTGCCTTTCTCCTGACATCTGGATATTAACTTGCCTGGTTCCGGTTTAATACAAGTTGACATGTCTTTTCCCCATGCGTCTAAGGCTTAACTTGCCTCTCTCTGATTTGACGTCAACCTTTCTTTTCTTCTTGCATCAAGATATTAACTTGCCTGCCTCTGGTTCAAGGCACATTAAACTCACTTTCGCCCGATTATCTATTTTTGGTTTAAGAGGATAGTATTGCACTTTAAATATACCTTCATGTATTTGTTCTCAGATCAAAGATGGCGGGAGATGCGAGCTGTGTTGAGTCCTTCGTTTACTAGCAGCAAGATGAGGAGCATGTTTCTATTGATGTCCGAATGCGCTGAGAAATGGGTGAAGTACTACTTAAACAAGAACGAAGAAGTGATTGAGGTGAACATGAAGGACTCTTTAACAAGATACACGAACGACGTCATCGCCACCTGCGCATTTGGTATTGAGGTCGACTCGCTGAATAACCCCGATAATAACTTCTATGTAATGGGACGAAGAACTACGGATTTCAATTCTCTCAGCAAGCGGATGAAGTTTATCGGGTATTTCCTAGTTCCCTGGTTCTATAAGGTATGATAACGATACGCCAACTATACAAAATTGAAAAATGGTTGACGTTGTACATACTTATCTCTTTGGGAACACAGATTTGATTCTGGATTTGTAGATTAATTTTTTTTATTAAAAAAAAATTGGAACTCAAAGATCTTAAATCTTCAAAATATGCTTATTTTTTCATGCTCTGTATTAGCTACTACTACTACTAATATGGATTGCTGCATGTTAAACGAATGAATAAAGTAACAAACTTTTATAGCTATTCAAGATCTCCTTCTTCGAAGACGACGTTAAACAATTCTTCTACAACTTGGTAGATGATACAATAAGAGTGAGAGAAGAGAAAGGGATAGTGAGACCAGACATGATTAACCTGATGATGGAGGCCAGGAAAGGAAAATCAAATAAACCTGAAACAGAGGAAAAAGTGATGGATACAGGTTTCTCCACAGTACAGGAATCGAATATATCCAACGGTGAGTCATTTATTATATTTTGCTGTTGCGAGAGAATGTGTGGCAAAAGAATGCAGGCAAAAAAACGAGACGTTGTGAGACGTTGTACGAATGAAGTATATCTCGTTCTGTAGTTTTAATTATATTTTTGGAATTTCACCAAATGTGCGAGAAAAGTATTCAATTAACACCATATCTACTGGTATTTTATTAAATATTATACAAAAAAGTAAAACAACACTGAAAAAAATATCCCTGGGAAACAGTAGACCACCACGAAAAGTATTTGAGGTAAAATATTTCTGCATCTATTGGCAACACTGTCAGACATCTTCGAAGCTCCTGCATTTGTTTTGTTTACAATGATCAGCAATTTCAATTAGCAGTTATATTAAAAAAAAAATCAAAGTGGCGCTGCATGTCCAAAAGTATGATACTGATCAACAGCGGTTACTTACATTCAACCTAAAAATTTGAAATTCTGACAAATACTTTAGGAGATATTGAGCCGGTTCCATACACAATATCCAAAATCACCGATCATTTCTGTTACAGGAAAATCATCAGAACCAATAAAAATAACCAACGAAGATATCGCATCTCAAGTGATGATCTTCTTTTTTGGTGGGTTTGATTCCACAGCTACCACGATGTGTTTCATAGCCCATGAGTTGGTTGAAAATCCAGAGGTTCAGAACAAACTGAGGGAAGAAATTATGGAAACTAAGGCTCAATGTAATGGGAAACTCAGCTATGAAACTTTGCTTAAGATGAAGTACATGGATATGGTAATATCAGGTGAAGAAATATTCATAGAAATGTGCTATGATGGGATGGCAACTAATCTAGTGAAGTAAAACACATTTTATTTATAAATATATCCCTTTTTAAGTTTCCAACGTATTTTTCTCCCTCGTAAAAGCATTTTTGCATCCAGGAAGACAAAACCATTCAAATATACCTAAATCATCAACGATTTACAGAGACTCTCCGCAAATGGCCACTAGCTGTATTCACGGACAGAGTGTGTACCAAGCCTTATACAATCCAACCTGTCAAACCTGACGAGAAACCTGTGCAACTGTCTGTTGGTCAGCATCTGCTCATGCCTGTCTACGGGATACATCATTGGTACAAGTATGTATTTCGTTGAAAAAGGGTTTAATTTTTGAGAATTGAGTTAAAAAATATTCATTGCAGATTTGGAATATCTGAAAGAAAATTATGTAACCAATCTAGCACAATATGCCATCACGTTCCATCCCAAGGTTTTTTTTATGAATTCAAAATAATAAATAGCAAAATATGAATGACCACTTGAGAACCGCTCAACAAGAAGTTCAAGCACTGTTGTCATACTTACTTCTATTTCGTATTTACGCATGATTTTTACTCAAAGTGTTGAATATGAATCCAGCGGCGTACGTACTGTCTGTACGGCATAACCGTACATTTGGCAATCACAGTTTGTCAAATATCTAAGTTATAACCGTATTGTATTTTTTATTTATATTTGATTCTGAATATTGCCAGGTACTATCCTCACCCAGAAAGGTTTGATCCAGAAAGGTTCAGCGACGAAAACAAAGACAACATCCTGCCTTACACATATCTACCCTTCGGTCTGGGCCCTAGGAACTGTATAGGTAACAGATTCGCACTGTTGGAGATGAAGGCGGTCTTCTTCCACATGTTGAGCCACTTTGAGTTGGTACCCACTGACAAGACTCAAATTCCACTCAAACTGAGTCAAGCTTCCATCAATCCTCTAGCCGAAAGGGGATTTTGGATGGGTTTGAAAAAACTGGACAACTGATCCAGATTTCTGGACTGATCTGGATACGATGAAGATGCAAATAATTATTATACTTTGTTTATTGTTATTCAAGTTTGAATAAATTGATTTACAGTTGTGTTTTTCTTAACATCGTCATTTATTATGTAGATTGTAGATGCTTTTACTTGGTGAGACTCCTCCATCATTCAGCTAAACAAATGTGTATTTAAACACGAAACTTCACTCTCTCTCAAGGACGCGTTTCGATTTATATTCAAATTATCGTCGAACTGTAAGATTTGACTGTTTACAAACTATCCAGGTTACTTGCCAAGTTGCCATACTAGAGTTCTCAAATTGAAAGAAATAATATATTTTATCACAAAATCAATTATTGGGATTTTTTCTATCTATTCAATAATAATCATCCTCATTCTTTCCCTTCACCCGTGCGCGGAAAGTAAAATATCAAGTCGAAGAAATTGGATGATTATCACAATCACAAATCCATTCTCTTTTATCATATTTATCACGAGCAGTGGCGGCCGGTCAGAGGAGGCTCAGCCTCCCCATGAGTTATGAAAGAAAATAAATTATTTGCTGTATCATTTTTTCTGTCCAAAATGAATCTAATTTTAACTAGGTATGGTCTTATTTCACGTAACATTCAACTATATTTTTGTAATAGTATCTAACTTACCACCGCGCCTTCGGTACTGCCGTGAACCATGATTGCCACCTCTCTCGATTAAAAATGCTTGCAGTAATACCCTTAAACTAGGCAACCCATTATGCGTAGACACAGTTTTACGTATCCAGCGGAGGCTACTTTCCTTCACCAATCAAAGACGCGGTTATGCAGTGGATTGGTCTTCGTTATTTAAATACGTTTGAATCGAGTCAGAAAGTAGGTTGAGGTTAGGTTAGGGTGTATTCAGCGAATGAATTTCGTTACTCAATTTTAGTCTTTTGCTTAGACTTATAGTGTATAGTGTAGCGTTGATAAGCTAGAAGAGGTTAGTAAATGGGGCGATTAGTATAGGAAATGTCAGTGGTTAAAGCATTATCTAACCCAGTCCTCCCCATGCTGAAAATTCACCTGCCGCTACTGTCACACGAGAGTGAAATTCTATAATTTTTATTATAAATCTCTACTCGAGTGAAAGTAAAAGTTGTCTCATAATGCCATATATCCAAGTCCACAGCCATTATGTACTTATACGGCGAATAAAACAATATTATTTTAATAAATATGCATAAAGGTTATTGAACAGTAAATTCATAGAAATTATCACATCACCATATAAATATTTACAAAAAAAGTGAAATGGATGTTCTTCGAACGTTATTACTTATGGTGCGCTGTTTCTGATGAGAATAACATCTGAATGAAGTTTGATGGATAAAAAAAATGTTGACAAAAAACAAATAACAGTAATAATCGCTTTATTTAGCACTTGGCTATCAATTTTAGATTAACGAAAAAGAGGTGTGACAACATTTTGTAATAAATGATACATGCTTATATTTTTAGTTATAATGTAATAGTCTGTTTAAAATAGTCAATACAAGGTTTTTTACCTCAAAGTTTTTAATGAAATCAGGCATCTCATTGTTTTGCAAAAGGTTGTTCTGACTATAACTAGAACTTAGTCTGGCTGAATAAAGGTTCTTTCTTGATTTTGTGTAGTATTTGTGTATGTCTTTAACGAACCGGCAACTATTTATAAGTAAAGTAAGAAAGTAATTGTTGTTCAGCCACTGAAATAGAAGTTCATCATTTATTACTTCTGATATTTCATTAGCATTGTCATCTGCAAATAGTTGTATCTTACAATTTTGAACATTTTTTACAATATCATTTATATACAATGTGAAAAGTGAAGGACCCAGTATCGCCCCTTAGGGTACATCATGACTCGACTCCCTCTCACTTGAAGTTTCAACGTGTTTGGTTAATTGCATGCGCCCACACAAGTAATCCTCAAACCAATTCAAAATTACTTTACCAAACCCATATTTTTCTAACTTTAGTAGAAGTAACTCCCTATCAATAGTCTCAAAAGCACGTTTAAAGTCTAAAAAACCACACCTATAATGTTTCTATGATTATTCAATCATTAACTATATATATAATTAAAACACATTTCTATTAATTTTTCATAAGGAGGAACCATATTAATTGGCCTCAATTCTTCACATTTCACAGTACCCTTCATCTTTTCAATTGATACAACCATACCTTTCTTCCACTTTTCTGGAAAGTCTCCTTGTTCCAAACTTTGATTGATGATATTCAGAAATTTATTTATCTCCTTTTGTTTCAAATGCATGTTTCAGAAGTCAGTTATGTCATTAATATTACTTTACTTGTTTTCCATTCTTCTCAAAATTCTCCTCAATTGACATTTTTATTTTACGAAATTTTTCCATAAGATCTTCAGTTACTATTTGTTGTACTTGTCGTACTTCTCCTCTGAAGATTTTGTTGGTATTATTTCTTCTGAAATTTCACTGATGCTATCCAGAAGGAATCATGGATATGATAATGTACCCATATAGTGCAAAATTACTGGATAAAGAATTAAAGTTTATTTTTAGCCCATCCAGTGTTAAATTATTCATCATTACTGGTTTTAAGCCATGTATAAAAAGCATACCACTTCAGTGCATTCGAACATAAGCGAGATGTTATCTCGAACGGCTTGACACATTGAGTGCGTTAGTTTTAGCATCCTCATAATCCATGCAGGTATTCCGAATACCGTTATATAATTACAGGTTGTGTATCTGTCATTGCTTCTCGCCTTATTGCTTACACTACTTGACAAAATTCAATGCCACGAGATCTAAATTAACGATTAATTCATGTATGTGAGATGAAAATGAAAACGCGAACTGAACTTTAAGGATATATAAAGAAGTTCTTTGCTGAGCCTAGTGAAGTAAAACACATTTTTATTTAAAAAGCCATTTATTTATGATTATTCAAAGGATTCGCCTCCAAAAGACCTACTTTAAAAATCGTCAAAAAATAAATAATTGCGTTTGTTACTCTTGGCTGGCCCCGACTCCACAAAAAATAATAATTGTATAACACGATTATTTTATCTTAGAGCATTTTCAGTTGGATATTTTGAAGTCGTTGTTTGTTTTTTTTATTATTTGTTTATTCTCATATATACATGCGTAGAATAGAACATTTATGGTTTCATAGTGGGAAATAAATCAAAATGAATCTACGTTGTCTAAAAACATATACTACGAATGCAAACATATTTAATTACATAATTGATCTTCAAAAAAACGTTGTATACCTGACATACAGGTAGTTTCATAGTTCATAATCCATAATTTCATTGTTTGTATGGTTATTCATTTCCCAGAAAATGATTCATGGGGTATTTTTTCATACCAATTATCACTGTTGTGTTCCGATTTTTAATCAATGTTATTGAATGGAAGATTTATCGCTATTCAGGATCCTGAATGATCACGGCTTTGAAGATATGGGAAAGGGGAAATACAGTGTTTCAAACTGTTAGTAAGATGCGAAAACAAATGTGATACGCATTTTGATATCGAGTTTAACGAACTTTTCTTTTACTCTGTAATTCACAAGAAATAGCGTCGAGATTGTTCAAAAATGATAAAGGTGACTTCGTGTTCAACGGAATCTATATTATTTTGCAGCATAAACTAGACATAGGGTTGGCATGTTGAAAATACGTATGCAGATGAAAAGATTGTGTAGTTTTTCATCGCCATGATGGATGAGTTTCACTAAGTAGGAGCATCTACAATCTACATGAAAAATACCTATCTCAAACTTATGAAAAATTTAGGTGCGCCACGAATTGACAAAATGCGAAATGCACAAATAAAATTTAAAGAAATGGAATGTACATAATTCACACACGTAAAAATGACACATAACATGACAAAGAGATGGCTGTATCATGGTGTTAAAAGTTGTCCAACGGTGAGAGCTAGCGCTTGTAGGCGCTGTCAGCGCTAGGTCTCGTTAAACACAGCCATTCACTGGCAACTAGAAGTTTAATCAAGATCGAACTACACAGGTTATATATTGCGAATTGGGTATAGCATATTTGCTATGAAGCGTTCGCCTAGAATGCAAGAGATTGCGAGTTCGATCCCCACTGGCGACAAATATTTATTTAATTTTTTTCTAATTATTAGTTCACTTCGAATGCTGTTACATACGACCAACTGAATACCTTGGAAGGAGCGTTATGCATAATCTTCGAACTAGCCTACATAACCCGTAATTATATTTTCAAAGTGCAACGAACTTCAAATCAAACTCATTCGAATAATCAAATCAGTCTTGACCGCTACAACTTCGCAAAGTTATCGATAATAATTATTCTTACCCACTTTTGCCATAATAACAACCTAAATTGTACAAAAAAGTTAATAGATCTGTCAATAAACGCCTTTCATGAGTATTGATCAAAACAAGAATGTCTTCAAGAAACTGGAATAGCTTGCTGTGGATTATTTGACCAGTGGCCTGATTTTCTCAATCTCTTTTTCAGTATTATTAGAATCGGCAGCGAATAAAGATACGCATAGTAAGGCCCATCTACTAAACTTTCTTACAGTAATAGTAGGGGCTAGGGGAATCCCCGATGATCAAATGGGAATTTATTTGAGCATCGTGGGCATAGAGTACGCTAAGCGCCATCTGAAGTCTCTACCTGCTACTACAGTACTTAAGGTATGTATCTCTTCAAGAATACTGTAATCAGATGCTACACGAAAAAGTGCCATCTATCGGGGGGATTGAGATTTATGTCAAATTTAAAAATTATTGTTAGGAAAACCCTTGTAATATTGAGTGTTTGCGCTCGACTATGCATCAGACCTGTTATAGACATGCACGTTTCGTCTTTAGCCTGGACTCGTCAGTATAGCCTGGAGGTCGGGTGGATACGTAACCCAGTTAAGGTTGTGATAGCAACATCAACTCATCTGCAAGTGTCGCCCTGTATAGGGACGCCCATTGGCAATTTACGAAGTCACCTGCATTGCCTTGAAGCGGCAACAGATATCTTTTACGTCAACAAGGGGGAAATGATTCACAGCGGCATCCCTTGTTCTTCGTGAACACTTTTAAAGGGTGACGTATATACCACCCGACTGCTCTCTACAGTTGTCCGCCAGGCTATACTCACGAGTCTAGGCTAAAGACGAAACATTAACTTAATGAATTTTGGAGATTAGATGGTAGAAAGAAGAAATGGTTATATGATATATACCCCTTCGCTATTAAATCTCATTCGTACTCCCCTCGCACTACAAATCATGGCGGCGTGTAAACAATTAGCAATTTATGAATGACTGGCTCCGCCTCCGTCTATCGTTTTTCATAAATCTCTGGTAATTTAAGTATTAACAACGTGTTAATCTCCCGGACTAACAGTCCCGCGAACCAAAAAGTTCAATATGTCAAGGGGACATACGATTGATTACAGGTGCAATATACCTCAAATTTAAAATATTAGTATATAGTTGGACCTTGAGACTTGAGTATTTGCGAAATTTGTTTACGATCAATTAGATATATGTATGTAGGCTGTAATTTGAATATTCTAACAGATTTTAATGGTTCGAGTGAAGTGACTATAATCTTAAGACGCACCGTCAATGCATTTTCTGGCAATGTTGCCGCACATTGCTTATAGACCCACCGGCTATTTCGCTTGGAGGACAGGCCGCAAGGCCAAGGAAACATATGGAGGGTCGACTTCAAGGTCTCACCTCAAACATCAACTCTGTCTACCAATATCTGCAGACAGGAAAGGCACACATTCTGTCATTGTCAAAGACCCAAGTCGAATATAGTTGGCAAAATCTCAACTCTTCTACCCTGAGTTGATCTGGCAACATTGTACATTACATTTCGACGTACATTCATTGTGTGGTGCATCCGGCAATGTACGAAATTGCTTGCTTCCTATATTTTAACAAACCACGTACGCCTTTTTCCACTCATGCACAGTCCTTGTCACAGATACTAACTGCTTAGGCAAATGAGAAATTACATTAAATTTCTAGATTGGGTCGTTAGGTGAATTTGTAAATTGTACCATAGTAGATATAATAATGATTATCATGTTTTTTTGGATGGTATGTGGTGATATTCCCACATTTTTAGTTGAATAGTTTCGACCATGAACAGTGGTGAATCTATGGTTGACGATTTGAGAGAAGGACCTGAGGCGGAACAAAAGATCATTGGTAGCTTTCGCCTTGGACGAGCCTCGTTCAAAACTCGGCGTTTTCTGGAGAGCCTTGGCGTTGTGGAATGAGCTTTCGATGGTTACAATCTACAGCGTTTTAATATGAATGGACATTTATACCCCTTGTACTGCTTTAAGAGGGCGTTAGGCTTTTGCCTTTGCGAGAGGCTATCTATATAAAAAATATAGTTTAGAAAAACTAAGAAACACGCTTTTATAGTTAATCCATTTGAAAAGTAAGAAAGGATTCTTAATCTAAGAATCAAAATATTAACGAGAAAATTCATGTCATTGGAGAAAAGCTTAGGGTGCTTTGTACTACATTTGATATCGACCCCACGCTTTTAACACAATGACATTGATTTTCTAATTAATCATTTTATTCTTAGATTAAGAATTACTTTTTAATTCTTAGTTCGACTGAGTATAGAAGCATATTTTTTTGTTTTCTATCATCATCATCATTCATCCATTCTTACGGGGCCTACCAAAGTAACTAAGGCTCAACCTCTGTTTTCTTGAACGTACACTGTTGGGACACCCTGTATAAATTTTGATTTCATAAAAGTTCTTCCAGCAACCATTGTTGTTCTACGATCCAAGTCAATATGTTAACATACGCCCACATACCATACGATTGATGTTTGCTAAGTGGCAAACATCAGTATGCGAGAGATTTCAATCAAGGACGGACAAAAAAAGACTCTTCGCACTTTTATGAATGCACTGCCATCTTCGATGGTATCCATTTCATTTGGACATCCGCTCAGATGGCGTTGTGTCTTTGTATCGATCAATCATCGAATTAATTTTATTTATTTCGGCGTCTAATATATTTACTAATGTTTCAGCTGCCTCAGGAGCCTTTTCAACACGCTTTTTATTAACTTCACCTGTATGTATGTATGTTTGTAACTGAATCATCGAACGCTATTTTCACCCACATCACAATGTCAGATTAATTTCAAATTTTGCACACTTAGAGGAAGAAAATTTTGGATAGTTGGATTTCGGACTTCCATTGTCTATAAAATTTTGAGTATCACGACGTTTCGATTGATGTGCTATCTTCAATCGTCTTCGGCTGAACTGTTCACCTGAAGACGATTGAAGATAGCACATCAATCGAAACGTCGTGATACTCAAAATTTTATAGACAATGGAAGTCCGAAATCAAACTTTTAATAAATCCACCTTGTCTACAAGTTTCAAACAAAATTTTGGAAATTCAATTTCAAAAGATCAAAATTTAATTTCTAAAATCAGATTTAAACTAATAAACTGATTAAACTCACCTACGTTATCTTCTTAATGTTTTGGAAAAAGATATATCTTCAGATGATCCAAAGTGGACCTTGAGAAAAGGGTTTCTTGATTTTCGGAGAGAAATCTCTTATAATTAACTTACCATAAATTTGGAGATATTTTTTTTAATCACTCAAGGTTATGTTTACAAGTCCCACTCAAATGATATTATAATGGATAGATCTTAATATATTTTAAGTTTCGGCAAAAAATCATACGCACTGCTGATTTGAAAGTTGTACTATATACATCTCGGAATTTATATTTAAATGATTCCTGAAACTCATATATTTTTATTCTAAGAACAATCTTGACGATATAACCACAAATTGTGAAGTACCTCGGGGCTTTACAGTTTTCTATAAATATCTGATTTTAGACATTCAACTCATTGCCTTTATTCTATGCAGGTACGAGTATCAATAGAATTTTAAGTAACGCTAAGAATTGTTTTTGCTGTAAGTTATTAGCTATTTTTAACACGCTTTTGTTTGACCTAAAGTGATCTTTCAACGCTAATTTTCAACGAGTTCAAAACATCGATTGATTTGAAAATTTGCATACCTATTAAGTACGGATTATAGTACAATAATTAAAAAATATATGAAAAAAACTATTTATTTTTATATTCAATTTGAAATCAAATAATTTGGAGAAGAATTATAAATGCAAATAAGCTCAATGTTCGTACTGATTAATTTTCTCATTTTTCATACATCCGTAATTAGGCTTATTCTTCATAGCTGTATAGACATAAAAAAAGTATACCGGGTGATCCATTCAACTTGAGACAGCCGTAGAGCGGAAAACAGAGTTTTTAGATGAAAACGATCAGATGATAGTTCTTGGTTGCAATGGAGAGCTTTCATTCATTCAGCATATATATAAGGTTTTTTCCAAGGACAACCCTATTTTTTATGGGAAAATATATGTTTTCCTGCAGAATCTTGATCTACATGAAAAAACAAGTATCTTTTGTTCACAAAATTTTGAAATGCGATTGAAAATTCAGTAGATAAAAAATTAAATATTTATTCTTTTTATAATTTTTTTCAATAATTACATGGTTTGTCAGAAATACTTTCATTCTCACGAAAGCATAAATAACGTAATTATCATATGGGAACCTTTAAATTTATTATAACAAACGTTCAAAATGATGCCAATCCATTTGATAAAGTTCGTACGATTTCCAAGGAGAGTTTCTTTATTGATTGCTCTACGAGCTCTAAAAGCATATCTTATGATATTTTGCAATGTAGTGGGAGCTCTCCGAATAAGCAACTTCTTTCAGATGGCCCAATAAAAGGAAATCGAGAGGGGTTAAATCTGGTGACATATGTTCCCATTAAAAGCCCATTGATGACCTTGAAAAAACCTTGAGAACGATGTCAATGTCGAAAATAGAATTAACTCTACCCCATTGCATTGAACGTTTTCATAAAAAAAACTCATCGTTTTCGCACTATTCGGCTGTCTCACGTTGAATTGACCACCCTGTATATCATATGAGAATTTCCTAGATTTTATGTCAACTAATACCTCAGGCAATTGTAAAACAAAAGACCGGTCACGGTATTTTTAGTGATATCCAGGCAATTAGGCCACATGTCTACAGCTATCCAGTTTTTTATCCAACGACTTGAGTTAATTATGTAAAATGCTTCTATTGAATGGTTTCTTTATATTTTTGCGAGACAGATTGTAAATAAGTTATGGTAATTATAGGTAATAAAGGTTAATAGCTTAGAAAAGCTTGACGCTCGATAACGATTTCATCACCAACGTAGATTTGTTTGTTTTAATAAATTATAGCTTAAAAATAAAAAGAATACGCTTTATGAGCGAAGCGCAATAAAAGGGAAACAATAATTATTAATTATTCAGATTTTGTTGTTGATTGTCAAAAACCAATAAAACTTTTCAGTGCGGTTTGCGCTTAAAGCGTGTTTTTTTGCCATTCGACCAATTTAATTTTCATTTCTTAATCTTAAAATGTTTCTTTTTAAAGTTACCCATGTGCTACACTAGCGCCACCATAATTTAACTATTTCCAACTGACACTTTGGTGTCAGTTCTCCTTAACCTCTACCCTCCATAGTTACAACCTCACCTTCCGCTTTTTTGACAGCAACATTTGTCAATCTACAATCGGTAAATAACATAAAACCTCAAAAACTGTCAAGAAATCTACCTTTATAACCTCAAACAGCGCCGTCTGCTTTAAGTCATCATTAATTAATGGCTACATAATTAAGGAAAGCATAAGTGAAGAATAATCTCGCCTTATCATTGACCGAAAAGGTTCCTTAAAAGCGTTAGTGCATTCGGCTATAAATGTTTATTAACGTTACAGCTAATACGCTCAGTTTTATCCAAACAAGAACGTCGCATCGTAAATGGAAAGTGGACGCCGAGCGTCGCGTCGCTTGGCGTCGTGGTCTACCATCACCAAGAAGTACCACCACCAGTGGTACCAGGGACGGTACTCCAACGTACCGCGAAGAACCACCGTCCTCAGTGAACTCGCGACGCGCACTCTAAGCAGTACCACTCGCGTTCGCGACCTCGGTACTCCTGAGATATGCTACACAACTCATCTTGGCTCATATCGCGCGCATCTTGCCATTGCGTTTTCACCTTGCGTCTCTGTGAAATAGACTTTTATCTTGCAAGAGGATCCTTCTAGTAGATTATGTGATAGGAGATCGGTTCTAGAACAGCTTGTAAGTACTATTTATTTATTTTTTAGCTTGCGCTGCATCTAGAGTTATAGGCAGTCCGAGGGAGAAAATCGGAAAAACTGCGATCACTGATGCGAGGAATGTTCCCTACTAGGATGGGATGTGATGGGAGATCTGATGAAGACTTCTGATTGCCTCGAACAAGCCTCTTACAAAAGTTGCTCTTTTGGAGAACCTCGGCGTTGTGGAATGAGCTACTGAGGACTTTGTTCCCCAATGGTTACAATTTACAGCGTTTCAAGGTCGATATGAATAGACATTTATCCTCGCGCAGTGCTTATGAAGCGCGATAGGCTATCTGTCTTTGCGCTAGGTTATCTATAAAAAAGGGCAATATGAATAGAAATTTATTTGATTTCACCGTCCAGAATGGAATCCTAGTCTGTACGAACGGTCTTAGAATTGTTTCCAAACTAATTCTACTTTTTTGCAACGACGGTTTCGATTTGCGTATACCCCGAGCTGGTGTCAGCTCTGTTGGAACAAACTAAATAATAGATGAATAATACAGGCTCAATAACCTGTGTCAGTGGACAGATCAATATCTCTCCAGTCGCGCGATCGTCCATCAATGTTGTTATTGATTATTTATCATTAAAGTGTTCAGAGCGAGTTGTTGCTAGAGGCGCTGTTTTCTCTTATTAATTGCTATTCGGCTTCCTGTTTCCGCGATACTATCCATCAAAAGAGGTGCGATTTCAGCGAATATACGAGGTGAAACATTTTGAATGTTAGAATATCTGTTTTGAATTCATCTTACACAGATGATGTATTTGCATTTTTGATGAATCCAAAATAAGGGAAGAAATCCATTGTTACCCTGCTTGTCTTATTAGAGAAAAAAGCAGGTTGACGCTGTCCTTCTCAAGCCATGGTATCTATTTGGAAAATTTGAATTGAATTTTGGAGCAGATTATTGAATTTTATCGAAAAAAAAATTGGAACTACTGAAAGATTCCGGAAAATTTCAAAGATTCTACAACTGGATTTACTGAAATCTGATAGAAATATTCAGTAAACTGTTATCACGTGAAATCCAGAGTCAAACTACTTGACGCTATTCATTTAAAGATTAATTTTCATTTTTGTAATTTTTCATTATCCTCATCTTGAGATAGAATGCGATAATGTGTAGAATGAGCAGTTGTTGAGACAGAAGCAGGACAAACTAGAATGCTAGAGTAAACGTGGCAACCTGGCAAAAGCCAGTGGCGTCTATCTATACTATATTTGTGGATTTCTAATGCGACTATTAGTCACTTTGCTTGAACGGTATATTAGTAATGTTCACCGGATAACTTGAGACAACCGTATAGCTCGAAAATGTTCCTTCAATAAAAATGTCATCCCTCACCGTGAAAAACAAAAATTACAGTAGTGTAATTACAAAGAAACAATGGTACCCAAAAACCAACAATACGAAAATCCTGAGAAGAAACCTACACTATCTTTTTTTCAGACTACATTGAGAAGATGTTTCCATAAAGCACACTCAACCAAACTGGGTCATAGTCTACTCTCATTGTTGTTGAATCATGATCAACTTTATAAAGGTGGAATATCTCTCTTTTAAAATTGTTATCTTGCTTTTAAACTCTGTAATTATAACACGGTGCTACCCACGATGACGAAATGTAGCAAATTCTACCGTGTTGGGATACACAACTCACGTTGTGGCACAGATAAGTCTTAGAGAATGTTTGCCTAATGGAAGGAAGTTATATGAAGAGATGATATGAAAAAAACTGCGAGAAAAATTCCATAATTGAAGATCAAGTTGATACAGCATATAAATATGCTCAGTACTGTACACCTGCTTGTTGTCTGTATTTGGTAGGTTAACCAAGCGAGACGATTGCATCACACAAATTTCAAAAGACAAGCAAGCAGATACCCGTTCGACCTCATACCCACTCGACACTACCTGTAGAGAGATTCTCACTAAATAACTGCATATGCATTTGTTGGTAATTATTACTGATGTTATTTTCGTACACGCTCCTATAATAATGGTGTTTTAATCATCATACTGTATGTGTACTGAAGCAGGGTTCCCAATAATATCTTGTCGGGGCTAGATTTCCCCCTTTCAAAATCAATTAGCCCCACTGAAGGTCTCCAGGAGAGTTTGCTTTTGTTTTTCAAAGGGAGCTTGATATGTCAAGAGAAATTAAACATTTTTTTATTGGCACCGTGGCTTGGTACAAAACGGGAGCCAATAATTTTTTCACAATTCATGACTGTGCTTTAGCCTGTATTAAAGCCTCTCGCTCAAAATTTGAGAAGTTGATTCAATAGACCATGAAAATACCTTTCGAAATCTGACCTCGTTATTTAAATCTATTCAGTATTTTAGGAATTACAAATTATCAAAGTTGGCTGAAAAATGTGCTGGTAACTATAATTATATGCAGCAGTTTAATTTGAAAGATTTTGTCAAAAGTAAGCTTTAATTACTGACTTTATGTGGGTAAGTGATAATTGCTTCATTGTCTTACTCAGTTACCACTTTGCTTAATAATGATCCTAATGCTTTAATATCCATTGCGACATCACTATCAATATCGGTAATTATTTATTACAATAATCGGACTCGCATAGGAAGAATTATTTACCGTTACATTCCTAGTTACCTAATAGTATAGGTTCTTGAGTTAGAGATGATCTCTGTACAGTTGCATTGTGCATATTTTACGGAGAATGTGGTGCACAAGTGATAGTTTTTGTTCAAGAACATTAACATCCGTCCTACAAAGACAATGGAGGTCGTTACGGCTACGCGTTTACTTCTATTCTTCTCGTTTTTTCATGACCATCGAACTTTTTATCATTCAAGCCCTGAACAATTTAAATGAAAAACTGTATAATAAAAAATGGCATCAAGTAAATTTACGTTAGTATTGTACTTCTCACTTAAAAGTATCAGTTTAGAAATTGATTTTTGAATCAAAATTAAACATCTTGGAAACAAATGTGAAAAATATTAAAAACACTGAAAATCATTAATCATTTTTTAATATTGAAGTTTCATAAAATGGTCGCGTTCCCGAAATATTCTTAATTCTGCAATTTTAAAGCCTATTTTGATTAAAAAGCAGCAGTAGTTCCTTGAAACAAATGGAACAAACCCAAAATATAGGCAACAACAACTCACGAAGTAAAAAAATAAGATCAGTAAATTTATCGTTGAGAATTACACGAGAAATTGAAATCTTCTAATCAGTTTGATATCTCCTAAAGAAAACATTGTGAGTCGCACAAGAAGGCGTCTTGAAGCAGGTTCCATTTATATTACTGCCTCTTAGTGAAGTTTATCGAACCACTGGTTAGCCTCGGGCATGATCCATCTTCAATTTATTGTATTCGCACTTCAATATACACATTAAATAAACAAAACCACCGGGTGGCGATAACCACAAAACGACCCGCGGATTATTGCGTAGTAATTTTGGAGGTTAGAGGTTAGAAGTATAAAGGGCTGCATAGTTTCCTGACAAATACATTGGATATCAATCACAAACGCTAAAATGAGTTCCGTTTGAAATCATTGTGAATGTCTTTGAAAGATTACACTGGCTTGTCTATAATTGTGCAAAATAATTTATTGTATGTGGAATTAGACAATGTTTTCATGCCATTGTTTCAACTTTTTGTTATTGTTAAGTCAATTTCCAATAATCATTTTCTGTCATTGTATGTTTCCTTGCAATAATTATTCTACTGTAAAATGCTTCCATAGTAGCGTACTATCTTTCTTCGTGACGAAATATGAATCATCAAGAAAACATAATATCCCGAATTCGAAATTTTTACAGGGCTGGGACCAAATCGTAAATCGTTACGGTATTTTTGATTAGTATTTCAATAATTTCTGTAACCTCCGTTACTCTTCACATACGGATTAGAAATGTTTAAAAGAGCGATGCATTAGAACGTTGTGCAACGGCCAACGAACTCAGTAAAACGCGATCCCAATTTCGAAATTTTAATCGCCATACGACTCGTTCTTGCATTACGCGGCTTTATTTATGGCAACGACGGTTCTAAAAAGATCGATACATCGGAAAAGATATATCGATGTTTTCGTTCAATACAGAGAAATGCATCGATGCATCGGAGAAATCTATTAACATCCTTTTTATTTTAAAATCCTTTTAGTAATGCTCATACTTATTTTTCCCCATTGTTTGTACACATAAATAAATTATAATCATAAAAATGTCTTGTTTTGCTTATTAGAAATATTTTATTTGATTATTGTAGATTTTATTTTTTGTTTATATCTATGCCTATGTATTCTTTCTATAGTTTATGTACTCGTCAGTGGTTGCATATTTGCAGGTATAGAAGTTTTTAATTAACCTATAAAAAACATCAATATTTCATAACATCGCCGTTCTTTGGATCGATATATCGAAGTCATCGATGTTATCCTTCCAATAAATGGAAACGTTCTAAGAATATGGCCCCCGCAAGAATATAACAAATAACGATTCAAAGAAGTTCAGATCTTGCAAAGCAATTATCAAATTTGAATACAATGTAAGAACGTAGCGATATTGTTTGTACATTGAATATATAATTCAAGTTGAATGTTTTCACGTGCACCGAAATCGTACAACTACCTCGCCCCGTCTAATCGGCTTATACAAGAAAAACAATATCGACAATAAGTGTTTCCATTCTTCAACGGTACTTCGACATTAACATGTTGCAATAATCGGTCGAATAGGATGGCTTATGAATTGAGCTTGCACTTCCCACGCAGACTGGCGAGAAGAGGTCGGGAAGCTGGAGTCACTTTGAAGTATACACAAATCGTTTTGGAATGCAATCAATCATGAGATCCCAAGAAAAATGATATCATTCCTTCCGGCAACACCGCATAAAGGTTTCCTCCATAGAAACGCATGAACTCCAGAGGCAACGTCTACGAAGCTGGCGACTAGGCGAGAATTTGTGAATGACGCGGTCGACTAGTATGTGCAAAAATACTCAAAAACTTGCTTTTGAACTCTGACTATCAAGCTGGCAACCAGGCGCCAGCTTGCGAATGACGCGGCCAAAATATCGATTCGACGCAACGAGCATAATAAGAAAGAGCTATCTCTATGACATATGATCTATTCCTGATTTTTGTTGATTTAGTTATGATAGTGGATAGTGGGTTTTTCACAATTTCAGCTCATCTCCAAGTGCCGCCCTCTATAGGGACGCCCATTGGCAACTTACAAAGTCAAAGGGCACAACACCTGGACTTCGTTAATCGCCAATGGGCATCCCCATAGAGGGCGACACTTTGAGATGAGTTGATGTTGCTGTCACACCCTTGACTGAGCTACTTATATACCACCCGATTGGTCTCTAAAGTTAGACCGCCAGGCTATACTGACGAGTCTAGGCTAAAGACGAAACATGCATGTCTATAGCAGGTCTGATGCATAGTGGAGAGCATACACTTTTCAACAATTGCTGACTGGATCTAAGTCCGAAAAGGAAACATTTGGGTTCATGAATTAACATTTCAGTTATGACGAATAATAAAAGGTTCGCGCGTATAAAACATCATAAAATTGGTCAAAATTGCTATTTTGTAAACAGTCCTAGAGGATAACATTGATTAATACCATATTTTTTTCCAATTATCTTAACGATTCTCTCAGTTATAAACTAATTCAACAAAAAATGGCACTATCGTTAATTATGTATCAAAAAAAACACTGGCAACATCCATCGTATAATGCCATGAAAATTATGTTAAAAGTGACAAGACATGTACGCAATCGATATCGATTCAAAAGCATTGTTATTGTTATTTATTTATCACACAGCTAATCGTTTTGCAATTTTTCTTCCGTACTATCTAGGATCATATTTTTTGTATAGTTAATTGTTTGTAAGCAAAAGATACGATTATGACCTATGGAATCAAGAGCAGATACACAAATAATAGATAACTGGGATTCAAGAACCGCTTACATAACATCAAAATGGAAAAAAGACTGATAATGTAATTTGTGTTTAATTATATACTTGCTATCATTTGAATAGTTTGCGTCTTGGAACGCGGAAGTTACAGTTAGAATGAAATAAAATCATGTAGTTTAAGATTTATTTTAATGAACTGTGAAATATCACGAGAAAATCATAACAAGTTTAGGTCGATAATTTAAACATGAATCGTCTGAGTGTATTTTTCTCATAATTTTAAATGCTTTTTTGGAATGTTCAATCTCATTTGCCCTGAATGTATAGGTATATAAACCCCAAGCATACGTCGAACATTTGTGGAGCAGAGCAACTAAGCTTCATGAAGTCGTCGCACTCGATATATCGGAAGATTTCGATAGGGTGTGGCATGGGAGGCAAGTTGCCCTCCTAGAAAACCCACCCCACCCCCACAGAAAATCAAACTTGGAATATTTCTGTTTTTCCCGAAAAGTTCTTTCCTTAGTAGTTAGGCCTATATGCGGTACATTCTGAGTGCGCCACCCTTTATTTTCATCAATATAAAGACTGTATATAATTCGTTACAGTTCTAGACTACCTATAAATAACTATCTCCAGATTTCTCGATCTGTGGAATGTCCTCCGTAACTACCGTCGTTGCTATAAAAGTCTCTTGCAATTTCTTTTCCTCGTATTCACAGTTACTTTCAAATGCCAACACTGTCTCGCTGTCTGTAAAATAGTAACATTCTATTTTTTCACTTCACTCGCTGGACGATAATAGAATTATATATAAATATAGCTTTTCTGGGGTTGCAGTTATCCCATTAAAACCAGACGGTACCTATCTGTTTGGGTTGGATGTTTTACATCTGATCGTAAACTTTTGCTTTCATCAAACTGAAATATTACCAGAAATGATAGTTTGAAGGAAATAAATTTTCGTCACCCCCCCCCCCCTCCTTCCCTCGACATTTCCATCTTTTCAGAAAATATTTTTCTTCCGTAGAACGAAAAACATGCAGTTTAAAGCAGATAGTCCCCGCTCTAATGATACCTGTCAGAAAAATAGATTTCCAGGTTTATTCTTGGCTTAGCTGACATATCTAATTCCTGCTAATGAAAAAAAATCATCCTACCTAGAAAAACATCAATTCAATAAGGTTAAATTGTAGATTATTTTACTATAGGTACGTCAGTCTTATCATTGAGATAAAATTGTGTAATTCTTACACCATGTTTCACGGATAATGATCACATAGACAGACTGCCAAGGAATTTGCCATCCTAAGCAGTTCAAATTTCACAACCCTGGAAATTTTTACTTTCATACATTCAAAAATAGAGAAAGCTTTCTATCATTATAAACTCTTTCCGGCTCCGAGCCACAGTTACAAAGCGATAACTACAGAAAATAGAGTACAATATTTGGATCTTCTTTTATAACATTCGAATTTATCACATTTTCCGTTGGCTGGGCTGTATGACAATACAACCAGTTTATAAGTCCACGATCCTACGAATGCTGTATTCTTGCAATGCTGATTGGTTAGCTATGTCTTCATTTGTTTATTGTGCATTCGACATATGGCATTCGTTATTTCAAAATAGGGCGACAATTTCTTCGTTAATTTTTATGAGTAGATTCACTTTTTCCGTGCTCTTACGTTGTTGTGTTATATATTTGTTCAAGAAAAATGCTTATATCCTACGCTAGCTGGATTATGTGTAATATCGGTGTCTACTATCGTAGTCTGTTGATTGTTCAAGTGCATAGAATTCCAGTCTTGTTTTTGAGGTTAGAACCGGGAAATGGTAAAAGAAATGGAAAATTTCCCATTCCATCCAGTGTCGCCAGATGATATAAAGTAGAAATAGTAAGTTAACAAAAAAACATTGAGAAAAATTGTCAATTATCATAAAAAATGCAACAAAGTAATTAATAGGTAGTGAATAATCGCGTTGTCCAAACCTTGCCTATGTGAGTTCTTTTTCACCTTTCTCTGCGTGATATATTATTTATCCTAATTGAAAGTTTGAAAGGTATTGCGATAAACATAGAATATAAGAAATATGTACTTGTACTGAATACTTCTCTTGGTTCAAATAGACCATATTTTCTAAACTGTACAGCTTGATCTTGGTTAGGCTATCACTGGTAGGCATTAGATATTTAACCAAGATCGAGCTGGACAGGTTAGAAATTGGAAAGAATTATTGCGAGAGTGTGTGACTGTGTGACAGTTCGTCATGACTGAATGATAAAGCATCTGCCTAGAATCCAGGAGTTTGCGGGTTCGATCCTTACTATGGCGACATTTTTTTTTCTAATTATGAGTTCACTCCCTCTTACGGATTGCAGTATATTCCGATAAAACTCTGTAACGACTTCCAGGCAACTGGAAACATGCAGCAAGATTCCTTTTCGCTTATGAGCCGTTTGCGATTTCCAATCCGCGCCAACTCATTAAAGTGACTCAGAAACGGGCGTGAGAAGCAAGAAAAATACGGAAGCGTTGTAGATTGTAGGTGAACAAAAAGAAATTACATAGCAGCGCTTATCGTTTAGAGGTCAGGCCGCGCTGCGTGAAAATTTTACAACACGTAACTGTACAAAACAAAAGGTGTTAGCCACCTCGAGAGGGGAGCCGGGATATAATTTACTCTCATATTGATGTGGAGGCGGCATTCAAATAATTCAGGGCACGCGCTTCTGTCACATTGGCGCGTGATTCTGTGCCGGCTAAGATCGCGCTGTTCCAAGTGGTTTCGTGTAACGGTTTCGGTGATTTACTGACGTTGGAGAACGATTTAGACGATCTGGGTGAGCTTTTCAACATTACACTATTTAACAGAGCGAGAGGCCAGACATTTCATCCATAAATACTTCAAAAACACAATCCATGATTGTTTAAAAACATGTGATGCGTGCAAAAATATGGACTCTCACGGCGGCGTACCAAAATGGCAACACTGTTGAAAGCTAAGAACGCGGCTCGGCAGTGGCGTACCATACAATGTTATGCTTAATACGTGAATATATTTTAATGTTTTGTTATGATTTTGATCTGTTGTTATCGATTTTAAAAATCTAGTATTTTCGGGTATTACTGTAATCGAAACGTCTACAAATATAGATTAAATATAATATTTAGGATTTTTTATTTATTCAATATCTATTTGTTGGTGGTTACATCAGTAATAGGTTCAAAAAAAGACAAGTAAAATATGCTTCACACTCATAAACAGTTATTAAAGTTTATAAGCAAAGTAGACTGAATTAATGACTAAAATACTAATAAATGACTATACATGCGATATTTGACATTAGTTTTTTAGAATTATTTATTGACATTTATTTTACAATCTAAAATAAGAAATAATTTTTATAACTTTTAAAATCATGCTATTTAAAACTAAAAAATATATATTCATAAATGTATATATATTTGATATCTTCACAGCTGCAAAAAATATATACAACGGATAAGAAAAAATTAGTTTATTAGGAGTATACAAAAAAAATCAGTCGAAAAATTGAAATAAATATATAAATAATAAAAAACAGTTATGCGGCTAGCTATTAAAGCGTGTTATTTTAGTTTTTTGAACTATAATTTATTTTTTCACTATAAAATTTAGGAATGTAGGAATCGAATTAATTTGAAAGGACAAAAATTTAAAAAATTTCTGATGAATATTAAGTCTTCACAAATTTTGTTTTTTTTTTTGAGAAAATTTGGAATGACTCGTGGAAATAAATTGTTTGATTAATTTTGAATTAAATGAATATTTTTTCAAAATATGAATATAGATTTTATATTAAAATCAATTTTTGAAAAGTGTCCGGTTCTTTACTGAATAAAAAATCTACTCTTTTACCATTAATTCCGTTTTAAAATTAAATAAATAAATTCTACATATAAAAACTAAAAAACACGCTCTAGGGAAAAAATAAATTCTAATCATTAAGAATTTGTTGTACATAATCAAATTAATTTAAAAAATTAAAAAGAAGATTAAAGTAAAATGAACAGAAATATTCACCTCATTCTAAACAAAGTATGCGGCGTTCTAAGAAAACTAAAACGGCGGAGTCTCCATATCATCAAGTGACAAAACGTGAACCTCTTCACAGAACGAGTTGAAAGGAAGAATAGAATTTCTAGAGCAAAAATCTCATGCGTTCTTGAACTATTGCATCAAAATTGTTTCCAAGGAGAAATGTGTGTAGTTGCTTTGCACAACTTGACATGGACTAATTCCGTTAGCAGGAGCAAAAAAAATGCAGACATTTTGATTGCAGTTTTCAAAATCGTTGCGAAAATCGAAACGGAAGAATGCACAAATGTGTTCGTGAAATCCATCACATAAATGTGATATTTTTATCGTATTGCTAAAATACGGAAACCGGTAAGTAAGCGGTTTCGTTATTACTTAGTTATTTACCGTGTGACAACTGGGGACACGTTTCGAAATATTTATCTATTAATATAACTTAATCTTTCGATGTAATAACATTAGTGCAGGTATTAAGGATCGATGACAATACAATATTTAATTGAAAAATGGTCATCCACCCTCTTTCGATGCTCTAATCTGCTATGGTCCTTTGTGTCCAGATCTGGAATATTTTTATGGTTACATTTCCTGGATGATTGGGTCCTTGTAAAATAATGATCCTACATCGGGTAGTCTTTCACTTTTTTCTAATAAGGAAGTGATATCGTCGGTGCAACTATCGACCATGATTATTAAACAGCTGGATTACGTATATGAATACATTAAATCATATAAAACGAATTCACCAAGCGAGTTCACTTTCCAAATCTGGCTGTACTCTTTTGTTTCCAAACGTTTCCGTTATAGCGAATTTTTGCGTATGAAATTTGGCAAGCCTGCTTCGTTTGCTGTAATATTATAAACAAAGAATTTTTTGTTAACATATTCATATGTATGTATATTTGGTGACTGTATTACCTTGGCGACTTTTTGCCAACATAATTATTATGCTGGTTTCATGAACATGTTTTGCATCCTGACAGACTTGAGATTAAGCTTTTCAGGAGCCTATTTCTATAAAATATTTGATGTTTGTATGACAAAAGCGACAATGACAATGTTTCATGTTTCATAGTCGAGATAATTTTTTGTTCATGTCTAAGAAGTACCCGTATAAAAATAAATTCTCAGACCAGGAATATCTGCTTTTATTCAAGTATACTATATCTTCCTAATGCGCAAAGCTATGATAATCTTAAAGCAAGAATACTGTATTTTTTTATTTAAGTAAATATATTCAATTCAAACCTGGGAAAGTCTTGGGAGTGGGAATACCAAAATCTCAATTGAGCATATCGTAATCTTGACACAAAACAGAGACAATCTAACCTAGAAGAATACTGTTGTGTTGACTGAAGCATTTCATGATCTTGGCGGAAATAGCTCAACTTCATTATATAATTTATTATAGGTATAAACATTCTGTAATTTTGATGAGCTGTTATCAAAGCTACTGCTGGTTCCTTAACCTTAAAGAGAAGGGCAAAAAAATATCCAAACTGTACCAATGAAATTGAAACACACACGCGTACCGCTGAAATGCCGTTGACGAATATGACGATGCCAAACAAGGGAATGAATTACTTGGAGGGAATCGCAAGATGTTCGTATTCTTGATTGAAGTAAACGGAGCTCCGTTGGAAAATATGATAACCTCACAAAAAAATATGGAATACTTGCTGGAAAAGCATCGAAATCTTAGTTGTGAAGAAAATTAGATTTTTCTTTAGAGTATATTTCTTTAGATGAGTAGGTATTGAATTCGAAAATATACTTTTATTGATTCAAATTAATAATAATTTTCTTATCAAGTAAATTATATTAGAGTAAGATCAGATGTTCTTGTCGTGAATATATCCTTACAAAAATATCGAAATTCTTGAACTGAGAATTTCTTTTTATGTGTGTACGGATAATTGCTGAGTCCTACGTTTTATAGGTGGTATAACGTCTTTTACCAGCATATGTCATGAACCATCAATCTAACTGTTATTGTTGAAGATTTTATTGTAAATTACATCAAGTATAAGTGCTCATTTCACACTTACTTCAATCAGTCCTATCGAATCGATGGTGTAATCGAATTTATTCATGGTTCTCGAGATTATCTCAGCGCGTCACGAAATCCTCGGTTAAAGTGGGCGCGAAACAAGGAAGTAAATAATCGTACGCATTGTTACTGTTTTATTTGAATGACTAACAGAAGATGATAACGTACGCAAACATTATTATTCAAGTTGTAACTAAAGTCTAATTGTCTTTGTTCCATTCGAGATCGGGTTGGAAAATGCGTCGCTATGTCAGAGACCGCGTGTTCCTGAGGAACAACTGAAAATACCTAAAAAATAAAAAAAATGCACTAACTAAAAGAAACTAAAGGAAGTGTTGACATTTTGCCGGCCAGATCTTTTAAAGCATTTTCCCGATAACTTTTCCCTAACTTGATAACATAACACATCTGCACCCAGTACTGTGATACTGCCATCTAAGCCGATATAACATGGGCTTTGAGCCAGAGAGCTTCTGGCTAGCCAGCTAACGTCAATCGATCGCGGTATCTAGCGAGCGATTTCTGTTTGGCTTGCGTAATTATTTTTAGTGCGTGTGTGAGTGTGCGTTTTATGTTGCAGATTCCTTTGCAAGGTGATTTCTTAGAATTTCAGTTTTTTTGTGTTTTGAAACTGTTCATTCGCGCTATCTAGGATTATTTTAATTTTAAAACTAGCCAAGAGAGTTTAAAGCTATGAAGATTTTTTTGAAGAATGACAAACCAAGGAGACGACAGACCATTCTAAATAAGTGACACAGACTTTTTCAGTCATCATAAAACTTCACTATTGACCTAAATGAATATTTTTATAGCAATAATTATTGAAGTGACATTATTTCATTCTTGAAAAAATGGTCGTTTTGAACCAAGAGGAAGGTTCAAGCAAAAAATGTAGGATTCAGCGACCTTAAGTAAATATATATTACATCAATCAAATCAAATCGAGTTATAAAATGGAGCTTTTTATAACATCGCTTTCAGATTATCAACTAGCAGTCTTGACATTGTGATTTGAACTTGGCTGAAAATTTCTTCTACGTTTTGTTTCATGGTCCACTTGATTTCTAATAAACCTTAGCCCTAGGTCATGGTTTTAATAATACTTTTCGTTTTTGTCTTACATTTTGCATTCGTCAAGTCTATTACATAGCATCATAACGTCTATTTCTAACACCTAGAGTGAACCTTTTCCAAAAGGTGTACTTTTGGACAACTCCAACGTTATGAAATGGACTGCAAGGGGCCAATTGTTACAGTTTTTAATGTTTTAAGGTCAATGTGTGATGTCACAGCGCTTCTGGAGCGCTAGAGGCTTTAGTTTCTTCCTTGTGATACGATTTGTATAAGCAAAAAATTACATATATGCCGTATAGGCGTAACCTTCGAACTGGGAATTGTATTAGATTCATCCAAATAAAATGAGTGTAAAATTTTGGAAGTCTGCCAAAGTTCGTTTACTTCCTACCAGTCACATTCAAACAAGCTTTGCATCTGTGAATCATACTGTATTTTCGCTACTGTGACTGCTCTGAGATTCAACATGATCCGTAGATAAAAGTATATTTACACGAAATGTTGCAGCTATTTATCAAATAACTCAAAATACGCAACATCACTTTACAACGAACATTGAGATACCGGAATGTTTTTTTGCGATATCGCTGTTACTCTCAGAACTAGTCGGCCATTACTTTAAATAAAGCATATTTTCGATTATTGTATTGTGAAGTGAACTAAGTTTTTTCTTTTGAACGAATACATATTTTGATAGTTCGATCTTATCAAGTGTTGTGGTGAAGATGTGATAGTAACGTTGGTAGTAATGAAATAAGTAAGTAATTAACATATCATCCTCATATTTCATCTGATTTAATTGGTTTCTGAGGACACCTACTCATTTTTCTAAAGATAGCCTCACGCAGAGGCAGACAGGCTGTCGCGCTTCATAAGCATTTTGCGCGAGGATAAATGTCTATTCAAATTGACTTTAAAACGCTGTAGATCGGGACCCCCGAAGTGGAGTAAATCATTCAGAACATGTGAGCAGTTGTCAAAATAGGCATATCAAATGTCAAGATTGTAATGGAACATTCGAGATGGTCATTTTTGTATATATTGGAGCATCGAGCAGTGACAGTAGTCTGTCAGTCTTTAGACGTCAAGATATTTATTTTTGCACAGGATTTTCCTGGCAGACTTGGGGGTTCCATAATCCCCTATACTGATACTAAACGCGAGTCTGATCACACTGTATGTAAAATTGTATATTAAATTCGCCAAAAATACGTGCATACCCTTTTCTAATACTCTATTGTGGTGTTTGCAGTGCAGATTGTAATACCAAATAGCCAAATGCGAAAAAAAGAATGTCCAGTTTCGTGTGCGAATTGTCGGAATTCCAAGATAGAAAGATTCGACAATATCATTGTCCAAAAAGTAATTACCGGCAATTACATACAAAAACGCAAAGGTCATAACTGCACGCACTCAGCAAATGTCGCGGAGTTTGCCTTGAGTAGAAAACCCACTCGGAGCAACAATCGAAAGTGTTCTTAATCACGGTGACCGTTATTTTTTCCGCTACGTCCACCAAAAAAAGAGGTTGGTGTAATAAATACAATCGTACCGATCAAAGGAATCTAACCTTCGATGTGTATAGAAATTATTGTAACCCGATTACATAAAATGTCTCTCGCATAAATAACAGATTAGTGTAACAGCAATTATCGATTTATCACACTTTCTATGCTGTTTTTTTTTTTGAGACAACGGCTGCTGCGATCTGCTGGACAATGAATGTTGGTGATTTTGAACAGTTGAATGTGCACAGATCATTTCAGTTCAAGCTAGATTTTACTAGGCTCTGCAATAGGGATCACCCATTTTGAGTAGGCCGTGGTTTCGCTGGTGACAGTTCTCTTGTCAGTTTTATGTGCGTCAATTAATGCCATTTTATTAATAATGGATAAGTTCCCGAATAATCACCGAATTTATGTGGTTAAAAGGTTTGCAGTAGGTTAATTAGCTCTCTACGGATGTTTTGACGGATGCGGATCTGGGGCAAATAATAACGAGGTGGGCTAGAGACTTCGATAATACAGATAATATTAGAAGTGGATACACTCAATCACACCACAGATTTCTGAAAGAAGCTTACTTAGAATTCTGGATTCCAATTTGCATTTCCACCCAGATAATATCCAAATCGTTCACAGGTTAAAAGAGATCGATAAAATTGTCCGTTTGACTGTCTGCAAACAGTTTTTACAAATCCTTGAAACTGATGGTGATCAATTGAATTCTTCTTTGATGACGTATGAAGCTCAATTCCAGTTGAGTGGATTTGTTTTTCTGTAAATAAAGATTGGACAATTTATTTACTCTGGCCATCCATATTTTGCATATTTAAAAATGTTATCAGTTTCGTATTTTGATTTCTATAACGCATTCTCTACAATATTTCCCAATCTGATTGAGTTGTTTATACATTATGCTAAGACTTACGCAAATATATCATTCTAAGAAGTAACATATAATTTTGTAATTCATAGTAATTATTCATAATTAGAGAACATCCTTAACTGTCAATATTTCAGCATGGTTCCCAGTTGATAATAATCAGTAGCATACGATCAGATCCCCAGAAAAAAAAATGATATTTGTACACAATAAATCATCTTCACGTGTATTTTTATTGTGCGCGTATCAAATTGATTGACGATATAATTGCGCAAAAATCCGGTGTTTTGTTGTCGAGATTTAAATAACAATGGACTTTATAGCATTCTGAGGGTCAGGATTATATCAGATTCATTAAACATTCCAATGTTTATGAACTCTCAGGATGTCTACCTGAAGGTGAAAGTAAACTGAAGAAGATGCTGTCAAGTAGGTGGACCACCCAATGGTATCACTTCAGAAGTCACAATTTGCATTGGATTTTGAAACCAACTGTTGACAGTTGGAATTGAATTTAAATAATATTAAAAGTTACACCTTATAACTTCAGGAATTTTTACCGAAATTACCGATTCAATCTACTTGACGCAGTTTTTATTATAATTGTCTAGAAATTTTCCATTGCCCCAGGCCCACCTACTTATAAACCACATGTTAATAATCGTTTTCGATTTGTTGCAGATGTCCGAAGATATGTAATACACCATTCACCAAAGTCGAAACATCGAAACAACCCATTCCATCTAAGTAGGTAGTGATATCAACCAACCATCGAAATGGACAGCAACTCGACTGGCACCAACTCCGTCGTTTCTGCGGCCATACCTTCTTCAAACAACGACCTCATCATCGCCAAGGTGACAAAGACTGTTTAACTGAAAAGCTATACAAATAGAATTGATTTGAACAAACTCAGTTTATTTTGTATACCGGGTGGTCCATTCAACTTGAGACAGCCGTATAGCGCGAAAACGCTGAGAACAAATGTTTTATTTTTTATCTACTCGAGTTCCGTCGGATTAAAAAATTTGTGAACAAAAGATAATTGTTTTTCTGGTAGCAATAGAAAGTATATTTTTCCATTAAAAAAACATGGAGGACCTTGAAGAAAAACCTCCAAAAACGCTGCCAATGTCGAAAATAAAAGTTATCATTAACTCTTCCACATTGCACCCAAGAACGATTTTATCTAAAAACTCACCGTTTTCGTGCTGTACAGCTGTCTCAAGTTAAATGGACCACCCGGTATATGGTTTAAAAGTTATACGAGTTTTCATTGTTTAGGATATCAATCATACCCTAAGCGATGGTAATTAGAAGCAAAACACACCTACAAGTATTGTAGCACTGGTAGTAAAACAATATTTTTTTTGTCACAGTACGATAATAGATGCTCAATACTATAATTCTTACATTAAGGTGGTAGCAATGCTGGTGTTGGGCTTATCTTCGTTCGCTCTGGGCGTGCTACCCAGCCGGCTCACCAAGTTGATGAAGATGAACACTGCAATGGACGGAGACAAGAACTTCATCATCTCGCTGTTCCTCTGCTTTGGAGGTGGAGTGTTACTGTTCACCACGTTCATTCACCTGCAACCTGAGGTGCGGGAGGCCTTTGGGTTCCTGCAAGCCAACGGAGCAGTGCCCAGTATGTCCATTCCTATTTCGGAGGTGAGCTCATCAATATTCTTCCCTAGACCGATACTTGGAAAACAATTAGTAAAATAACCATGGTTTTATTACGTTTTGCGTAAAGGGTCTACAAAAAATCCCAAAAAATTGATGATAAAAGCATTTTTCTAATAATGAGTAAATAAATTAGTCATAGTGAAATCTAAAACTTTATCCTCCATCGCAAAAAGCTATCTACGCCACAGTGAATGTTTAAATAAAAATTGAGGAAATGCCACCATCTTGAATGAACAATTTCTGTCGATCTATTTTCCGTTTGGTTAATATTACATTCAATTTCGTGTTAAAAATAAAAACCACTGAATTATATCATGTAATTAAAAAAACAGGCTATAATAGCGAACCAAACTGATGACTAAAAAATAATTTCTAATAATAATATTTTGTTTAACAGCTACAAAAATTTCAGTAATTAACAAAAAATAAATATTTTATTGTAAAAAAGCATATGGTGCTTGATATCAACTGGTACAAATTTTGTAGCTAGTATAAAAATATAGTAAAAATCAATTTTTTTTTGTTAGCCATTTTATTCTATTTTTATTTATTAAACTTGAAAAAATCTTAAAATTTAATTATATCGAGTACTGTACTTTCTCTAACTGTTAAACAAAATCTTATTTAATTAAAAATTATATTTTTTGCTTTTTTTTTCGTTTTTTTAAACTATAATTTATGTAAATTATATTTGATTTTTTCCATTTCTACCCTGCTCACTAAATGCTCAATACAATTTTCAATTCGCATTTAAAAGAAAAAAAAACAGTATATTTGCCTTACTTACGATAGGAATCTGCTGCAAATCTGCATTTTTTGGTGCGAGTAAAAAACAAATTCAAATGATAGCTAAATTGACCGAATAACCGACATTACATTATTTTTTCACTGACCGCAGTTGGATAATGTAAACATACCATTAAAATCGATTATTTTCGGTGATGCTAAACGGGTCCGTTTTTAAATCCTAACCACAAACTCTGGAAGAAAAAACACAGCATCTTGATTCCTTCTGTCTGTTGAAACAAATACTCATCAATATCCATGATATTTGAAATATCATAACGGCATAAATATCATTCTGCTGCAGCTAGTGTTTTGCGCTGGTTTCTTTTTCGTGTACCTGGTGGAGGAAGCAGTCCACTTGATGCTGGAGAGGAAAGGAGACCACGAGCACGACGCCCTCCAACGATCCTTGTCCGTGAGGCGGTACTCAATCAAAGAGGAGAACACCAAGTCCCTCCCCACCCCCATCAAGGCGGAAAACGCTGAGAAAGGTGCCGTCAACAACAACAATCATCAACATGGTAAGACGAACTCGAATGGAACTTCTTTTTAACACGCTTTTATCTATGTATGAAAAGACAGAAGATGTGAGTCAAATGTTAGAATGAAAATTTCAAATGATCATCATTTTTGTTTCTATAACGACTCAGGTTTGCAGCCATTAAGAAAGTGAACATTATCTTCTGTTTCCAGATGGCCAAGGAGGCCACTCCCACCTCGCCACGTCGATCAAAGGCAGTCTAAGTGGACTGCTGGCCGTTCTAGCTCTTTCCTTCCACGCGGTGTTCGAAGGTCTCGCAGTAGGCCTGGAAACCGGAGTACGGAAAGTCTGGTACTTGTTTGCAGCCATCGCCACACACAAGCTGGTCATCGCGTTCTGCGTTGGAGTGGAGTTGGTCACCTCCAGGACGAGGCCTGCCTTGCTGATACTCTACATCGGCACTTTCGCCATTGTCACGCCGCTTGGTGAGTTTCCAACTTCTTCTTCTTAAGGAGCTGTCTTTCCATTGACTACAGTTTTACTCTAGGACACCATTGATGAAGGAATCCCAATAATCAGAGAGACTATACATAAAATATTTTCTCCATTCTGCCCTAGTTTAGCTCCGCTAATGTCAATTGATTTCCAGGCATCGGCATTGGACTAATACTGAGCAGTCGATCGGGGGCAGGTGACGCTTCGGGGGCGGGCGACGTGGTGGCGGTGTGTCTGCAAGCCATGGCTGCCGGCACTCTCCTCTACGTGGTCTTCTTCGAGGTACTGGCCAGAGAAAGGGGCAACAGTCACAATGGCATGTGCCAATTGGTCGCCATCTGCGCAGGATTCGCCACCATGTTCGTCATACAGATGATGCGTGAGTAGCTATTTTCAAGGCATATTCTTTCCGTTAAGCATATTTAGTAGGCGATTATATTTTGGTAACCATCTTTGTCTGACATATCAACTTAGTTGTTTGCAGGTTTAGTTAGTAGAGATGTTACTGAGTAACGAATAGTCTGTAAGAAGTAACGATTAATGAATAGTAACGAATAGTATTCCTTCTTCTGCTCTTCAGGTTCTTCCTCACAAGAAAGTAGCAGAACGTTCAAGGTTATTTCATATTTGGTATCTTAATGAAGTATACCGCGGTACCCGAAACGTTAATAAAAATGTATACGACGACAACGATGGTTACATCACAACAGACTTTGATTGAAGATATGTATCAGTCAATGGCCACTAGTATTCAATCAAGATCGAGGTGTCAGATTACGGAACTGGAAGCAGGAATTGCGCGGGAGGAGTTACAAATGGCAAAAAATTATTAAGTTGGACTACAGAATTCCTGAAGTATTTAAAACGACAAGGTCGCAAGGTCGTCATCGTAAACAATAGTTCATGCTTACTGTTTATTTACCTTACTGGCAATGCGACGTTGCCATGTTGAACATTTTAGGCATTTTGGGAGCGACCTTTGTTTATTCTCAATGTGTACTTCCCATTGCATATTTAACGTTCTGTTATCCGGTCTCGCCATAGATGAACAGCAAAGCATTTGCCTAGAATGTAGGAGGTTGTGGGTTCGATCCACACTAACGACAAACTTTTCTTCCGAATCATTTTAATTATTTGTAAAGATTTTTAGTCAGTCGTATGCAAAAATATGGAATGAGAATGAAACAGATTGATAATAAAGTAAATATTTAACGATTTCTACTCAATCCATCAACTTGACACTACACTTACACGTTTGGTAAGCATCATTCGTACCTATCATTGATATGCAATTATGGAAATATGAAAAACTGAAATTTAAATTCTGTTATCGTAACACTTATCAAGGCAAAAGTTGAAGGATACTTATCTCAAATTATACGCATCACATTATTTACAGGAAATGTTTCTTAATCTATCGTTGCAATCTATTCTGAATAATAAACGGTTCACCAATATTTTTCATCTAACATTTAATCAAATTATTGCCAGACGAGCCTTCGGGCGTTTAACTTTCTCCGCCACCAGAAACACAGGAATTTTCCCTCGGAATGTTCATCTTTTCAGAAAATATTTTTTCCGGATTTCGGATAACGAAGCGCAAATCTGAGAACGTCATTGGATTCAGCAGAAAATTTTACATCAGATAGAGTCCAACAATGGGAAGGCAAATTGGTTTTCGACTCGCGATACGAGTCAAAAAGCGGCGTTCAAAAATCGTAAAAAACGAGAAATTTTACTGAAAAAATCGAATTTTTAAAAATAAATTTAAACGAATTCAAAAATGATGAATGGCATTAACCTGTGGGTTATGACATTTTTTTGACGATAACTCCTCGAGCACTGAACCTATTTACAAAACTACAAAGTTTTTTCGTCCTTATCGCACTAATAATGTTGTGTCAAACTTGCATCATAATCCAAAGAACACTTTACGAATTATAGCGAGGCCAAAAATTACCAGACGGAAATAAGTGACATGGTTTTTCGTATATGTCATGAAATATCAAGAAACAATCAAATCTCAAATTCGTCAAGTAAAATGACTACCTATTATAAAAATCGTTGGACAATGAGTCCAATGAAAAGTAGATAACGTAGAACCAAGAAATGAGATATTTTTACCGGAAAGTTGGCCGATACTAATACAGTATGAAATGCAACTGGTAGACCTTCAAAGACGAGCGTGTCTTTTGTCTGCAGTGAATGTATCGTAACCTTTACAAGACACACCGCACGACGCATTGAGCGCTGAATATATCACAATTGAATTATTTCAGTCCATATACGTGTGTTGCCCAGAATTAATCAACATGTCAAGTTTAAAATTGCCAATGACGTTTCGACAAATTGAAACTAAGAACACATCCTAGCTTTTCCCAGCAGCTATTGGTTAGTAGAACAGTTTCGGTTTATTAAATTCAAACCATCTTCAGGTGATTTTGTGATCTGTTTCTGTAGATTATAAAATACCCATTGGGCTTCCTCTAGTGTTCGCCATACTGACTCTTCTTGGTGTTATTCCCCCTTCTTCGACGTCCTGGACTGCGGAGGTCCTTTGTAAGGCCAGTTGCATTCACAAGACGTTTTGCTCGTTTCTGTATTATGTCTAGTTTTGGGAAGTGCTCGGTAGCACATCCCCAGACGCATAAATGTTATTATCTCAATCCATAGAGAAAGAAATTAATGGGTGAGACCTCGTACACTGGCAATCATATTATTGAGCAATAAGTGTTGGACCAATCCTGATAAATTCAAGCGCATTAGTCAAGTGCCAGTCACGATCGTTATGAATGCCGTTAGGCAGTAACTTTCCTTATTTTTTCGTAAATGCAGGGCAGGCTCAGTCCGGATTGACCTTCATTCATTTCCGTTGCCAACCTTGAGGCAGATTCGTTTGAGATAACCAGACGGGCGTGATAGAAAGTCGCCAAGAGGACAAGCCACCATATCGGCCACACCGCAGTCCAACATCCCAAACAGCTGTTTAAGCCCGATAACCGACTAAATGACACTTTATGGCTATCAAGATATGACTGTACAGGGTGTTCCAGGAGATACTGGCAGCTGTAGTTTGGCCTTTGCAGATATTGTGCTTTTTTTAACATTTCAAGAAAAGTGACACAATTGAAAACACATTGCATAAATATTATGCAACGTTTAAAAATTGACAAATATTTCAGACAAAAAAGCAGAAAGCATTCAAAAAGCAATAGTGCAACTCAAAAGATCCTAAGGAGATATTTCATTTTAAAAATTCCTTTAATATTCCCTCCTTAAGCAATCGGCCTTTAGAAATAAAATTTTAACTTACAAACAAAGCTACAAAATAAAAATACTAGCCAGAATTCAAAGGAAATATTTTCTTACCTGGCTTGTCACAGAAAGAAATTAAAAAAAAAAGTTAGAATAGATTTAAAAGAACTTACGCAAGCCGAACAGAAATGCTCGCGTCGCACGCTAGACATACCGATCGATCGACATCAGCTAATGTTCAAGGCCCATCTGATAACACTGTGTGTTGTCTTTGACTAGGTCCTTCAAAAGGTTTCATCCTCGTTAAGAAATGAGGAGGATTAGAAGGCTTTCTGAAGCTGTTTCGCAAATATGGAATATAAAAACACCCTGTACAACGGATGAATATTTTATGATGTCCTTGCTTTATTGTCTCATTCTCATCGCGTGTCTAAGATTAGGAACTAAAATTTCCTGTTTCCAGTGATGCTTTATATGCGAAATCGAAAAAAAATCATGAATATTCAGCGGTTATGCAAAATCGTTTCATTTCCGAAATACTGGAAACACACCTGCGGTTCTCCCAGGTAAAAAAATTACCATGTCCCCCATATATTTCATGTATTTTTAGAGTAAAATAATCGGAACCTTCAGATATTATCAAAGCAGGTTGTTTCATGAGACGAGATTAGTACTATTTTATCTTAATTCATAAAGCTGAAAGACTGGTTGCACTGATAACAGAAAAACATAAAAATACAGCAAAAGATGTAATATAATTATTATTGATATATTATAAAAAAGAGGACTCTGTCACACAGTATATCAATTAACAAATTCATTAATCTCTATTATTCATCGTTACGATGAAATCAAATCAAACTCGTTATGTTTTTAAATGTTCGATACGATTTCTATCGGCTTTTCCAGTTGATCGGCAAGACTATCGCCAGTGGTATCTTTGAATTAGTTTAGCATGCGTTCAACTTTCACGTACATACGTGAGTATGTGGTGGCCAGGACAGGAAGACGCCAGTCGCCATCGCCAGGTCATCGCCTTTCGGTTGATGGCAGTTGTTGCAATCTCTGCGAAACGGTTTTCAATTCAGACACCTGAAAAAAGTGCTCCGATCTCCCACCCAGTGATCTCGAACTATTCGCAGCGTCAACGTACTTTGAACTCCGCATTTTACTTAACATGCCAGTAGGCGGGGGAAGTATTATAATCGCGCAACATTTCGAATTCGAGATATTATATTCTCTTGATGTTTAATGGTGTTTAACATTGCTTCTTTTGTTCCATTTGTGTTAAGCAATTTTTGACATACATCTTTGTGCTGATACATTCGAGTGAAATAATGCTTATTTTGTTCCAGTTGCATTCTTGAATCCAAATTGGGAATCACTAAAATCTTGCTCTAATTTATCATGTAATATCAACGTTATTTTTCTTTTCATTTTCAGTGGGACATGATCATGATCACAGTAACGCAGGTGCCTCAGCTTCACATCATAGTCACGATCACAGTCACGATCACAACCACTACACAATAGATGGCGCCACAGACAGTCCGCACATCCACGCTCACTAGATTCTAATGAAACCTTCCCTGCTCTCGACAAACATTCGTGAAGCTACAAGTCTTGAGCTTCGCTGACGTACACTTAGGTTATAAGATTCGTTTTATAGTTTTAAGTTCCAATTATACATACATTTACATAAGTATTTTTTTAAATAAAGTGATAATTTTTTGTTATACAAATTGGTTTCATGGATAGAGAGCGAGGAGGATATTTGGAGGACGTATCACTCTCCGTTATATACGGGGTGACAATGGAAGTACTGTCAACGGTTTCTAGAGATAGAAATATTCAATTTGGTAAGTTGTTTAGATTGAAAATTTTGTAGCAAGTAAACTTTTTCCATTAGTGCCAAATCGATTTTTCTCTATCCAAAAGAAAAGTAGACCGCTTTGGGATATCACTACGAACTGTGACAACACTGTCTTCCCTTCCCGCCGCAAGCTGCTATACAAAATTCTGACAGTTGATAATTGAATAACATCTGGAGCGATTCTCTTTCCGCAATCTTCCTTTTCGGAACCGACTCTTGAATCGCGAACCGACATTGTGTAATATTAATCACAAAAACTACTGCAACTGTCAAAAAGAGATTGAGGCTATGTTGACCTGAACGCTGAGAGTATAGGAGTGAGTGAGACAGTAAGAAGGGAGAGAACACAGGGTTGCTACTCCTTGGAGCGTTGTGCTAGTATAAAAATAAGAACTGTCTACTAACATGGCTAGCGAAAGCAGTTCTCATGAAAATAAAACCCTTCTCATAGAGTGCGAAACCCAAGAAGGGAAATACACCCCGCTTGTTCCAAAATTCTATTTCTTTGCAACTGTGTTTACATTTCTCTTAAGTCTACAGTCAACTTCTAAGTGCATACATTCCCTCAAAGGTACTGTCTCTCCTCACAGATTGTCCAGAGAAAGAACTTCTTGTATCCATGTGATAGAGGAACGCTAATAGATGCACCATCATGATTCGTCCACTCGCAAAGCTCATGAAAGTCAGCAGATAAGGCCTGTCAGGAAATACTGTCGTCAGCCAGTTAAAGCACAGCATGCTAGAGTGGTTGAACATCAACGATCCCAGGATTCTACAAGGAAAGGTATTCGCGATTAACAAGTCTCGTGGCGCCGCCAAGTGGACTTTTGTTGAAGCAGTAACAGTGATCGTTTACATTGATCTGACGTTCTATTTATATTTTTTTATAAACCAATATTCATGTGTAAGTGGGTGTAAACAAACTTAGACGATGTGAGATTCACTTTTTTCCGCCCCAAGAACATTTTAAGCAATCTTGGCCTTGGCGCTACAAGCCCATCATGGCGGGATGCAGTGAGCATTTAAAATTTTCACTGTATAGATAGGAAAAATGTTTCAAAATGATAAAATATGATATCTAACAAAAGTAATTATTCAGGGGCCACTAATTTCTTTGCTTTTTTGCTCTGCGAAAAGTGGAGACTACAAAAAAAACCCAAACGAAACTAATTCGTCATTTTCAAAATTAAATTGTACATTGTAAAAACATGGAAGATGTACTACCGTACTAAATGAGGTGTGATTGTACTAAATCTAGTACGATTGTACTAAAAAAGGCAACCCTGATTTGCAGTTTAAAAGACGTTCAAAAGCATGACCAGGTAATTATTAACGAGGCGTTTTTGAACTCATGAACGTTTGCGCGTGCTTCTAACCCCACTTCACAGCTCTTTTCGTGAGTCCTCAAACTCTCAGAACCATTGGAGGTAAGTTTCCTTTCATATTTATATAGCTGCCTTGTTTTAGTGCGATCCGAGACATTTCCGATATATAAATATTTATAGAAACATCGCATTATTTAGTTAAAACAAAAAAACAATTTAGATTCATCCGACACAGGTATGCGCGAGGACATGTGTATGTATAATAAAATAGCAACAAAAACATGAAGTACTACTAAATGTTTACCTAAAACTTACGTTACCCAAAAGACATTCTGTTAGGAAATGCTACTGGTGTTAAAGAAGGTCTTGATATTATCATAAGAGCTATGCCATACACCATGTTGGCCCAAAGGTATGGTCTTGGATTCAAACCCAGTAAACTAGAATTGAAAACAACAGTTTCAAAAATGATACCATATCTGATATAAAAGTTAATTATATTCATCACAATATAAATTATTGACCCGTTGTAGTCTACATTCTAGTTGAATAAAAAAAACTTGACCTTGATGTAAAATAAAAATTATGCTGTTGAGATTTGCAATTTCAAAGATTTGATCTACTATCACTATTATTATATTAACAAATTTCATGTAAATCTATGGAAAATGCGTTTCATAGAACCAGAAACCATTCATAAAACATGTAAATACTTACTCATTGAAATAGGTGGGACTAGCAGTGTAAATAGACATCAGAAAGTAGGCAAATCGACCTTGAAATGTAGCCGCATAGTAAAAATTCTGCACAAATCTCTTCCATTGTTCTTCTTCTGACAAAACTGTGTCATCGGGCATGATATTGAATGAGTGAAACTCAGGTTGATATCGAATTTAGCTTACATTTCTGGTCAGGTACACTCTCAAGAATTTTGAAACGATGTTTTCGCGATGGATGACGTTAGATGATAATGACATCTGATTTATTGTAGTATATAGTTGAATCGTTCATAGTCAACAGCACTATCACGTGTATCTTTTGGACTCTGGACAACCGGGTGCGAAGGAGAGGCTCTTGGGGATTGCGTAAATAAAAATCTTCATCAACTCATTTATGTACCTACTACCAAGCTTAGCTGGGGAGGGACGGACCCCCCACGAAAATTCAAGATTTTTTTTCATCAAAATTAACCACACATGTTGATATAATTAATTAGGTCTCTCAGATGGTTTATCTTCATTCTAAAATTCCGAACCTCCCCTCCTGAGCATAAATGAGGTTACACAATTTGCTGCTCTTTATTTGTTTTTTAAGCACTAGGATATGATTGTTTTTAATGTCTTCGTCAGTTCATATCGCAAATGGTTTAACGTTTAGAAAGACATCATACTTAGGGTGTTTTAACGCAGGTTGATGGAAAATATCCCATTTACACGATTTCCACGCCTAATCCATTTTGGCCAATAAAGACTATGTTTAAACAAAGTATGATTATACTATATATTTCACAAACAGAACGCTAATTTAAACGTGAAATCACATAGGATTCACTGCTATACATATACTTTTGTAGGAAACTTTTATAAATTCATAAACTGTATAAATAAAACAGAAATTCTAAAACAGATCTACTTTTTATTTGACATTTTCCATACACACGTATTAAAAATCGTATCGTAGCAATAACTTAAGTGGTAAGACAGGAGAAAAATAAAGTGAAAAAAAAAAGAATCAACAACAAGAACAATCACGCATTCGCACTTCACTTCTTTGGTACTAGCGAATCAACATGGTCAGAGTAGGACCTGGCAATCTTAATCATGGCCAGCCCTGATCCCACTCCGCATATTGAGCACAGTGCCACATTCTGGGGTACAAGGCTGCGCACTATTGCCCAGATCAGTACTGACCCCAGAGAAAATGTTACTGCTCCAAATGAACTGAAACAGAAAAAATGTATAAAGACAAATTATATATATAAAGTTATAATAATCGTAGTTAATACAAAAGGAAAATAACTATGACAACACTGTGTGAACTCTTCAAGTCCAACGTACTACAATACTTCAATGATAACACCTTATGGTACGCCACTGGCCAGTCGCGTTTTTAGCTTTTAACATTATTGCCTGTATGCTACTCCGCCTTAAGTGAGAAAATACTACGTCTTTATCCTTTTAAAACAATCATGGATTGTATTTTTAAAGAGTATATGAATGAAATATTTTGTCTACCCCTGTTAAATGAAGAATATGCTAATATTGTTTGCTTTTTACTGAGAGTAGCGACCAACACAGTGAAATGGACCTGAAATCTATATTTGTAGGTAGAACACATATAGATTTAAAAAATAAATTAAGCGAAATGATACCCTGGACATGATAAAATTGGATAACATTTACATTTATATATTACTTACAAAATCTGAAGGTTTTATACTATCACAAGCGATTGTAGATAATTCTCACCTGTACAATAACTTCTCTTTGGTAGACAGTGCACTCAAATGGGGCCTATTATACAGGTACAATCCAGACCCAACCAGTGTGTTGAATAACAGAATGTTGGTGATGTCTCTCTTTGGGAAAATCCTGAAATAGTTCTACTCACAGTCAACATAATTCGAAATAGATTTAAATGCTTTACCTGAGAATAAGGGATGGGTTCATAACGTTGATGGACAATGCTGTATAACTAACAACCCCCTGTATCGGGGCGTAGTAGAACATTAGATTGTGTGCGTTGATAGGCTTCAGGCCCAGTTTGCCGGTTATAGAAACCCTCGCGTCAGCTGCAGATGCCATTTCTTACAACTTCGCTTTTCTAATCTCGAAATTTCCAAAAATAAATTTGCACAACCTCAATCTCTTACGTCTTTAGCACATGAATTTTGTCCTCTGCTCGTAGTTCAAACGAACAGAAACAATCACTTCAGTGTTGGTTATTTGTCTGTTGTCACCTCACAGCAAAGATAGGTATATACACAATGCAGGAGTTAAACAAGGATGGACTAACTGACGTAAATGACGTTAATGATATGTTCAAAGGAACAGTGCTTCTGTATGCAAGTTTGTCAGATTTACATAGCAATTTTCCCCATTATTTGCGTTCTAAATGAATTCTATTTTTGTCTACTCCTAATATATAGTTACTGCATTATATGTTCAATACAGTTACTGTTTTTTATACTTTAGATCAATCCTAGTTTCCATTATATCAAAAATATTGAGGTATTCCGAGGCACTTATATTAAATTATGATTATTATATACACACACTGGCAACGCCTAAAGTTTCAATTGTCAAAAGTAAAAGTGAGGTTGTGAGAATGTGAGACGTTGTTTTGAATTTTGAAAGAAGCTTATAGATTATATGTGATTGTTTTGATTTACGATAAATAACAATGGACGAAAACGTAGGAGAACCTATGAATGAATCACTGGACATCTCGAAAAAAGGTCGTGTTCGTAAAAAACAGCTATACAACAGTATTTTACAGCTGATGGAGTTCTACTTTAGTGATGCAAACCTTTCCAAAGATAGATTTTTGATGCAGTTATTGCAGAGTGATCCTTGTAAGTTTTTGAAGTGTTTGTAAGGATCCATAGTTATATCCTTGAGTTAGTCAGCAAGACGGAAGACCATATATGTTTCCCATACTTCAATTTTTATGTTTTTAGATGTTGATGTCGATATCTTTTTGAAATTCAATAAAATCAGAAAACTGAACTGCACAGCAGACGATATAAAGAAAGCTATAGGCAAATCAGACCTGTTAGAACTATCAGAAGACAGAGAAAAAGTAAAGCGTAAGACAGAGGTACATCAAAAGGAGGATGTCGATAGTTGCACCATTTATGTGGAAAATATCAAAGCTGATGCTACTCATGAGTCACTCAGCCAAATTTTCTCAGAATTTGGGAAGGTAGGTAGAGCAGCAACCCTGAATCTTGCCAGTGTTTTCTTAATATTATATATTTGAACTACTGGAGAATATTCATGTACTAGAAAATATTTTTTTCAAGGTGGTATATGTCAGCATTCCAAAATACAAGCACAACAGGGCAAATAAGGGATTTGCTTTCATTGAGTTTGAAAGTGAGAATGATGCCAAAAATGCCTTGGAATACTTCCAAAGTATTGGTTGTAGAATGCCTGCAGACACAGAACCTGATAAACTGGTCAGTATCCAGACTTTTGAAGACAATGAGAATATGGATGTGACCCAAATTACAACACAACAATTTAAAGCTGGAATTGAACCCAAAAAGAGGAAATTTGATGAAGAGGATGAAATGAAAGCTAAGAAACTGAGAACAGAAAGTGTGGAAGGTGATGGTGTGAATGAAAAGTTAGAAGCAGAAGACAAGGCTGAGATGGAGGAGGATAAGAAAGATGGGAAAAAGAAGAAAAAGCACAAAAAAGATAAAAAGGATAAAAAGAAGAACCATATTAAAGAGATGGGTTTACAAATTTTATCCAAGTGTGTATTTTGTTTCATTTAAATTGGTGTATATCCGTCAAAAAATCACACTTCTGGTCCAAGTTCAAATCACTAATTTGCTTACTTCTTGTAGAACAGAATGGAAGAAGATGCGAAACAGATACTTGAACTTACAGAGAAAAAAGATGAAGGAACTCAAACAGTATCTACACAAGCAATCATACAAAGACAATAGGAAGAAGGAAATAAATAAGGAAGAACATACTACCAAAGAAAGTATTAAGGCTACAGTTGAATTTGTTCCTGGTATAATTGTAAAGATGGTATTGCCTGAACCTTGCTTAGATGCTAAGAAAATGAAGGTGAGATTTTGACACCATTAAAAATAAACCTAGTCTGAAGAATTTTTTTTTATCCTGATTCAAATATATTTTATCATACCAATTAAGTATAAATTGTAGAAACCTGCAATTATCTTTTAACATATAATTTCACCCATTCAACAGAATGAAATGAGAGCTACATCTTCAGATATCAAATTTGTTGATGTCCCAAATGCTGTGGAAAGCAATGAAGTCTACTTAAGGTTCTCTGATAGTGACTGTGCCAAAAAGTAAGTGTATTCATACATTATCAGATATATATTTGCTTACAGATAGCTAATTTTGCAGTCCATTTATGAGATCTTTTTGTAAAAGACATTGTATCTTTATTCATACAGATCATTTTTCCTTTAGTACTTAAACTACTCCAAAATAGCATCCAAATCTTAATTTTTTTTTCATTAAACCTCAAATTATACCACTACTTCCACCTCGATTCCATGCAGGTATCTGACTGAGCAAATGAACAAAGAAAGACAGTTTGAAATACTGGAAGGCGATGAAGAGAAGCAGTACTGGCTTAAACTGAAAGAAGATAGAGAACGTTTTGAGGAGAGGAAAAGCGGACAGAGGCGACGTAAACAGAGAGGAAGGGACAAACTGATTAAAAGGGCTGAAAAAGAGGCAGCAAAACATATATTTTTTGAAGGAAAAGAAGATGTTGATAGTGCGCTACCGACTATCTGAAAATACTGGACACTTACCAGAGTTGTGAGCATTCTTAAGCTATTTCAAGTTTGTTGGATGAAATCTTTGAGATGAATAGTCACTATTCTTAACTCAGTAAAGAGTACATACATTTGTTAGAGCTTTATTAAGATCAAAGAATTACATTTCTTGAATTACCCCTCATACTAAGTTGAAGCCTTTGAGGCTTTTGATTTCTATTCAGTTTGATGTACCAGGAATCTATTCTTCCATTCTATTATCTACAGTCTACAACATAGAATTATTAATTGTGGGGCTCAAACTGAAATATAAAATAATTTGTGGAGAGAGGTTCAGAGGTAAATAAAACAACAGTACACTAATGAAAGCATTTATTCAATAATAATAAAAATAATCTTATAAATATGATTTCATGAATATGTACATTTCACATAGCAAAATACAGCCTTCTCTGATCCATATAAGACTAGCTTCCAATAACTGCCACATAGACACCTTTGAATAACAAAATGCAAAGCTTCTTACAATTCAAAATAGATTAAATTTTCAATCTGTATAAGTTTATTGTTACTAACCCTCAAAACTTTCTGGACATGCTAATCAAATATATATACATACATATCTCTACATAAACAAACCTACCTATGTTTTTAAATGCTTTCCTGATCGAGTTTTTCTGACAATACAATTTATTCTGTACAATTTAATTTTGAACTTCTGTATTTATGTGAATCGATATTCACTGAATTTGTTCCCGTGTTTTTATATTATTACACAAAGAACTTATAAACCTGTATGCCAAAAAATATTTAATAGTATACGAATAATTATACTGGTTTGCAACTTCGATGAAATGATTCAACAATATCCATAAGAATTGCTGTAAATTGTAAGTTTCAGCCATCATGCATCTTTTTTTAATCATAATTTAAAATTTAATTTATTTTGCACATAACCAAAAAAACTATATAGACCTTTATTTTTGACTTTGAAACCAAACCAGCAAGCTTGTAAGATCCATCTCCCCTCTATGATTATTTGTCATTATTGATGAGTACACAGCAATCTGTTCCTGGGTACTTGGGCAGATTGAGCTGGTATTTCTGTTCCAAGGATGGCGGCACGAATCTGCCTCCCAGATAGTGGTACTTGCCTTGGAAGTGCAGCGCACACTTCTTTGGGGCTGTCAGAGAAATGAGCAGTTCAGGTCGGATGCCCCCTTCTTCTGGCTCCCCTTTCTCCACGTGCCAACCTGATGGAATGTCGATACTACAACAAATAAAACTAGTTTAAGATAGGAAAAAGCATTTTGACACAATGTATGTCGGAAACGAACCATTCAACTCAACTCAAAGAATCGTCTGTTGGATTTATGGTATATATTTAATTAGGACTATGTATACCTGGCAACAGGAACATTAGAGTTCTTCATCAAAGCCACACATTCAAGGAAGGCCTCCCTGACGGGCGGTTTGAAGCTGAACCCAAACAGAGCGTCAACAATCAGCGCGAATGAACATTCAACAGTAGACTGAGCAGGCAGCATCTGCAGAAAAGGCACGGCCATGTTGCTGCACTGCTGCGTGAGGTTGTGATATAACTGCTTCTCAGTGCGTAGAGGATAAAACACCACCGGCGTGTAGCCGAACAGCTTCAGATGACGTGCACATACCAAGCCATCTCCACCGTTGTTGCCGGGGCCGCAGCATACTGCAAACAGACAAAATGGAGTCAAGTAGATTGTCTCATGGCTTCACACATATTCATTTTACTTTCCATGCCATTTTGCGGAACAAAATGATAGTCTGACGATGATTTTAATAAAAATCGAAACGCGTCACTAAAAAAAAAGTTTTAATTGTGAAACTGTGTGATAATTACACAACTTTCTATCTACATGATGGGAGAGTTTCACCAAGTAAGAGCATTTAGAATTAAATGATATGTAATCTACTTAGCAAAAGTACCACTTCGTGTTTTTTTATATTTAAGGATTAACGTTCTACCTAGAATAGATTTGTTTTCGATATCTGACAGAGGATAACATTTTGCAATGGCTGTGGCACAGCTGAGTCCAGCCAGTTCCATTAGTTGATCTACAGAGTATCTGAATTCATTGAACAATTCGACGTCGATGTTAATGGCCTCATCCTGATCCAGATATCTCACCATGTCGCAATTTGAGGAGAATTTGTTTATATTTAACAGAGTCCTTTCAAATAGCTAAAATGAAAATTTGAATTTGTACATCATTATAAAATGAAGCTATGAGCAATTTTACCCTATTAAATAAAGATACACGATAAATTGACTGTATAATTTTCATTAATTCGTTTGGTATGAAAGCATAAAGTTCAGGCTTTTTTAATTTTTCGAAAAGTGAAAAAAAAATTACAAATTCCACAACACAAATTATTCAAGTTAAACACATGTCAATATGCCAAGCATGAAACAGGTCATAGATACTTAGAACAGTAAGAAGTGAAATATTTGACAGACAACTTGTGGTCTATCACATGAGGTTGGGATAATACCACGATTGTACTAGATTATTACAATTTTATCAGTTAATGATATTTTTAAATTATTTTCGAGTTATTACGAAATCCGAATCATTTCCGCAAAATAAAATTCGTGGAAAACCTCAACGATTTATGTAAATGGCTTTATTTGTGGAAACATTCAGCAAATTGATGAGCCACTCTGAAGAGAAGAGAATAGTTACGATGCACGTTTTTGGTTGAAACATTTCTTAAAACATTGAATATGCTTTGAATGCTTAAAAAGGATGACCTTAATCCAGCAAGGGATATTTCTTTAAAATTTGTATTTTTCTAGTAGTAATTTTTTTGTTTAATGTCGGTTAGTGATTTTGGCGTTTTAATAATATTTTGAAGTCACCCCTAATTTACCACAAGACTCCTCAACCTCCGAGGCAAGTCTCAATATTAACCAATATCGGTGTAGCACCGTATCAGTGTGAATTCTACGTTTCATAAAAAAGGACTATATCTACTGCATAGTATATATGTAGTCACTTTCGCATCTCTAGTCAACACCTCCTCATAGAACAACAATTTCGGCGTGTCAATTATCTGTCAACTTCATGTAACACCGTAACATTTATCAACCATGACTTGTCATCTTGTCATACTTTTGAATATAACCGTTAGCCTGAGCATTTAGCTACTTCAGTCGGATTTACAAAACAAAAAAGATCAATCTTCCGAAATGAACATGTACGAGATGATATACGATAACGTCGAACTACTAACATATTTCTACCCAGCCTCGAAAGACTTGAAGGCCGTGCTGCGCAAAGACATGTTTGCCAAGAAAAACAAAGCTGCTTTCCAAGAGGTGGTACACTTCCTGTTGACCATCCTCAGCCCCGAGTTGACGAAACAGCGAGTCACCTGGCCAGTGTACGATTCCAAAACGGAGATCAGGTTTCGGAAGGAAGCACATCAACTTATCAGTGATCTCAATGAGAAATATCATTGGGATATCCCACAATTGCCAGCGTCTCACCTCGTATCACCCGGCGGGGGCCGCTTTGTAGAATACCTGTTGAAGCTGACACATCTAGTGGTCGCTGAGCACCTCAGCCGCAACGGGGTGGAGCACCTGATGCTCTGCCCCAAGCCGTCGAACGAAGCTGACTACACAGGAGATATTTTAAGAAAATCTACTCAAAGTGTTTTAGGTGAAACTGCAAAGATAATTGAAGAGTTCAGAGACTCAAAAGAAAAGGCGAAAACAAAAGCTGCAGATATCAAAAGACAGCTGGACAGAAGCAATGTTGAGATAAAGGAGCTCAAACATGTTTTGGATGTCAATAAGGAAGAGTTTGCTAAGAAACAAGGCGAATTATTATCTGCAGATCAATTAGAAGAGAAATGTAGTACACTGAAAGCACTTTGGAGGGATCTAGAAGCCTCAAAAACATTATTTTCTGAAATCGGATCTCTTTTAGAACATGTGAGTAGTGATGTACCAGTCTTGAGATATGGCAATTTGAATGGTGTAGAAGGAAATACTGAAAGCGCAGAGCTGAATCTTGTGGAGATGGTGTCAACACTAAATTCGTTATTGTGCCATAAGGCATTTGAGTTCCCTAATCCAAACAATGAAAAAATTAGCGAAATTATGGAAAAGATTGATGAGATCAATGCAAAATATAGTTTATTTGAGTCCATTCTGAATAAAAATAATGATGGATTCGGTAGATTAGAGGAAGAGATGGAACATGCCAAAGAGAATATGAAAACTTTGTTTGAAGTTCAAGAATAAAACAAATTGACTTAAAAAAATCTATATAAATGTATAATATCGATTTACTTAATCTTAATTTTATATGTTTGTTATTAAAATGATTCATGCAATGATGTACCTGAAGCTGCTATTATAAGATTTGTGTTTCTTGATATTTCACGACATATTCATCGTGATACACCATGTAACTAAGTTCTGTCAGTATAATAATGTTTTATTCATTAGGCAAACAAGGTATCTCAAAAATTGTGTCTCAAATAATATCGCTGCTGGAAAGGTACAAAAAGGCGTATTTCCGATTTAACTATTTCGCAGGAGACCCACTCAAACTTTAGTCTCATAGTGCAACTCATATATAATGCCTCCATTACTATAAAATAGATACAAATGGTTCAAATATTCGTTAAATTAGATAGTTTCATTTTACCCACTTTTGTTTTTCTAGCCACGATTATATGAACTTGTTTTATAAGAGTGCTATCATTATATTTTTGGCTGACTGATAATTAAAACCACATATGTAAGAAAAACGACCACAGAATCGAAATTACCGCCAAGCTACTATGAAATTGACAGAAAATTGTTCAGTAAACGGTCTGAGTGAACGTTGATATAGATGATCAAACAAAGGAATATCTTTCGCCGTCAATAATAGATAATTATGAACAATGACTCTGAAACACAATACTAAAGAGTGAAGACCACAATATACAAGGTGAAGACAGTGACATGTCACAACAGAGCACTAACAGTAGTCGGTAATATTCAGACATCCACAGAACTTAATTTAACATTATAAATTTAACGACGCAGGAAAACTTCATATATATTTATGTAACATTTCTTACTGGCCATTGCCACCTGAATTCATAAGGGGTGTGTCCTTTCATCAACAAATATATAAGTAGCCAGGGGTTGAAGAATCGGCTTAATTTGAATTTTATACATTTCTAAGGATTCGATGAGAATAAAAAGTTCTGAAGATAAACAGCTTATTATCATTTCCAACATCAAACGGTACTAAAAGCATGAGATGTACTAGATCAGATTACCGAATGAACCTAGTACAATTGTTCTAAGAACGGCACTTTCACCTCTATCTATCTATCCATCTGTGCTTTGACATTTCGACGTGTCATGACAGTGTCATATGTTACTGTCAAAACTATTAAATCTGAAAATGTCAAATTACCTGGGACATTTTAGTTAAATTTGAAGAAATACATTTAGTAAAATTTTCGAATAATATGTCAAGCACAGTATTTTTCTGACATGTAAGTACTGCATATATTTTTGAAACTAGACAATAATAGAAACCACTATTTTTTGCAAGCAAGTCTCCCTTCGTGTGTTACTGTAGCATATTTGTAGGGCGTATCAAGTCTCCTATCATATTCCTTTGGCGTTTAGCATCAATCATCATTATACGTAGCAGCAAAATTTGGAATTAATGATATCTATAACGCTCCAAAGGTTTCGGCTATGGAAATGTCCATTTTTTCCCCCAAATTAATACAGTATCACTATCCTGGTCTATATTTTCAGACAGGTATAAGAGAACGTCAAAATGATTGGCGGACTATTTGTCTATAACCACAAAGGCGAAGTGCTGATATCAAGAGTGTATCGAGATGATATTGGAAGGAATGCTGTGGATGCCTTCAGAGTTAATGTTATTCATGCCAGACAGCAAGTCAGGTCGCCTGTTACCAATATTGCACGTACTTCTTTTTTCCATATAAAGGTAGATATTGAAAACAATATAATACAAATATACTTAGGGCCATCCAAAGACATTAATGAATCTCAGTAAACATCTTTGGAGCCCCCACCACCTTAAAATTTCAATATTTTGTCATAATGTATATTTTACATCTTATCTGTCTTGCTTATCTATTATGTTATTGTTTTTTAGTGTTTGGTTGGACTTTTTATATTTTGCATATCTTGCATTTTTCTTTAGCACTGATAAGTTATTGTTATTATTGATAATCCATTATTTTCCAGAGAGCTAATATTTGGATTGCAGCAGTAACAAAGCAAAATGTTAATGCTGCAATGGTTTTTGAGTTTCTCCTAAAAATCATTGAGGTGATGCAGTCATATTTTGGAAAGATTTCAGAGGAGAATATCAAGAATAATTTTGTCCTTATATATGAACTACTTGATGGTAAGTTTCAACAACAGTAACAGTACCACATGGAACATGAAAAGTCTGATTGAAATATTTTTATTGATAACAACTAAAGTAAATTAGAATCTGCTGTTTGCTCCTAGTGTATGATATTTTATGCACTATTTTATAATGAAAAAATAATTTCTTGATATAATCCATAAATAACAGAATGCAGTCATACTTTGAATAAGAGCTACTTACCAACTGAAACAACTGCTAATAAGTTTCAGTCATTATTATAAATGTGTGCTCAAGCTCTTTCAAATAGACTTACATATAACTGGATATTTCTTTAGAAATACTGGACTTTGGGTATCCTCAGAACACAGACACAGGTGTACTAAAGACATTTATCACTCAGCAAGGCATTAAGTCTGCTACTAAGGAAGAACAAGCCCAGATCACTTCTCAAGTCACTGGACAGATTGGTTGGAGAAGGGAAGGCATCAAATATAGAAGGAATGAGTTGTTCCTGGATGTACTTGAATATGTTAATTTGCTAATGTCACCTCAAGGTATTAAAATTGTATAATCAATACATCCAAAAATATATTTAAATCATGTTATTTTTTTTAGGTCAAGTATTATCTGCTCATGTTGCTGGAAAAGTTGTAATGAAATCGTATTTGTCTGGTATGCCAGAGTGCAAGTTTGGTATAAATGACAAAATTGTCATGGAGGCAAAAGGGAAAGGTAAAAAATATTTGTTTTATTATTCAAACACTGTTTGAATGCATGTTTGTTCAGATTTTATGATAGAACATCCCAAACAAATGTATTACACTTTGGGAGGATGATACTGTGCAGCATAACTTTTGTAATGCAATAGCTTTTTTATTCTTTCGATTAATTGGACATATATAAAAAAATGGCTATTAACATTATTGTTTTTGTATACAGTGTGATACTCAATAATATACTGTAATTACATGAGTGCATTCCTGAACCAAATTCAGATAGAAAAGTTCATATAAACCTATCTCTTAGAAAGTCTGGTTTTTCCTAGCTCAAAAAAAAAAGTACTTTATTAATATTTCAAAGATCCTTTTTCCAGTTATTATGACGTTTAGCAGTGTTGCTTATTGCAATAAGACGCTGCACCAACAAAACATAGTTATGAATTCTAGTGAAGACAGATCATTGAGATATTATTACAGCAAGAAATTTTGATCAAAGTATAAAGCTCGATACTTCCTCTGATGTTTATGTTATTTTAATCTGTGGTTTCATATTTTATATGTCATTATGTTCCTAGGTGGTGTAGGTGTAACTGGTAGTGGTGCAGACTCTGATTCAGCTCGATCTGGCAAACCAGTTGTGGTGATCGATGACTGCCAATTCCATCAATGTGTCAAGCTGAGCAAATTTGAAACTGAACATTCCATCAGCTTTATTCCGCCTGATGGGGAATTTGAATTGATGAGGTAATTTACAAGGGATCTTTGTAGAATTCTTAATCAGCTCATCAATACCAAGCAATAATATTTCACAACACTCATCTCCAAGCATCGCCTCGGTCCTAACGCCATAGTGTGCTATTCTTGGAGATGAGTGTTGATGTTGCTATCACACCCTTAACAGGCTTATGTATATACAGACTATGCTGATGAGTCTAGGCACTCTAGGCTAAACACAAAACATGCATGTCTATAGCAGGTCTGAAGTATAAGTGGAGAGCATGACTTGATGATATTTTAACCAACTGAAAGCGGTATTTTGACCTGATGTTAAAATATACTGAATGCAAGGAATGAACCTAATTTTTTGTTGTAGATATCGAACTACGAAGGACATTTCTCTACCGTTCAGAGTGATTCCTTTGGTGCGCGAAGTGGGTCGCACCAAAATGGAAGTCAAGGTGGTTTTGAAAAGCAACTTCAAACCGTCGCTGCTGGGTCAAAAGATCGAGGTGAAGATTCCTACTCCTCTAAACACGTCTGGCGTTCAGTTGATTTGCTTGAAAGGAAAGGCTAAGTACAAGGCTTCTGAGAATGCTATCGTCTGGAAGTAAGTAAATATTCAAATCATCCAAACCAAAATCAAAGTCATTTGAAAGGGAATTCAAAAGGTATTTGTTGCAAGGATGTTTTTATAGTTTTCAAAGGTTTCGTAATGAACATTTTTCATGATTTTCCTCACTCACAAATTGTGACTTTAACTTTCCTTCCCTGGGTAGGTTTTGCACATACAGCATCAGATTATTGTAGGTTTTGATCCAATTTTAGAACTGTTGATCTACCTGCGGCAAGTTAATTGGTTGATCTCTCATTTTTACCCAAATTATCAAGGATTTATTACTACTGACACAGCTGGAAGGTTCTGTATATATACAAAATCTCCCATCTCGGAAGTTCCATAACCAAAAGCATGTCAATTTCTGAAGGATGTAGACGTTTATTTTGACAACTGCGGTACATACGGGGCGATATTTTCCTCTCTGCTACCGCCCATCTCGTTGCAGTACTAATCAATCAATTTCATATATATGTGTGACAACCCTGCATAAAACTACCCCGTTCTAGGATAAAACGAATGGCAGGGATGAAAGAGACCCAACTGTCCGCCGAGATAGAGCTTTTGGAAACGGACACGAAGAAGAAATGGACTCGTCCCCCGATATCGATGAACTTTGAGGTACCTTTTGCGCCATCTGGTTTCAAGGTGCGCTACCTGAAAGTGTTCGAGCCCAAACTGAACTATTCGGACCACGACGTCATCAAATGGGTGCGGTACATTGGCAGGAGTGGCCTCTACGAGACCAGATGCTAAACCTACTCGAATATTCTGGATAGTTCATTCTTTATAGGTAATGATGCTCTCGGTAATTGTTGTTCTTGTCTTCAAGATACTGGGTTGTAGGATATGTCAGATTGGTCTGTAGATGGTGTTACACTCTTCCATATTTAAAATATAATTGTGTCATTTAAATGCAATATTTTCTGGAAACGGGCTGTAACATCTTCAAGTGTGGCGATAACTCACAGTTAATTGCTGACAACCATTTCTTGAATACGGCTTCAACATTGAGGTAAACTACAACCCAAGTATATGCTTATTATGTATCCCCTTAGGAGTGGAGTAATTTCAAATGATTCTGATTATTTTTTAATTAATTTTAGTTAAGATCCAATTTGAGGTAGATATACATGTAGGTGATAATCCACATTAAAAGTATGTATTTATATCACAAATTATGTTTAAAAGATAAGTGTATAAAGGATCAAGTGTTACGTACATATATTTAGAGATGATGATGATATTTAGATGGTATAGCTTAAAGCGGTTCTGAATGGATCACTATGTACTGGATGTAAAAGACAATTTACAAAAATGAAACAACCATATCTGTCCAATGTATCTTTTATTTATAATTTCACAGTATACCATTAGTATTGTATTCAAAATATTCGATTTCAAATAGTGGTTCTATTATTCGACATTTTTTAATCCAATATAGCCTCGACAGCAAAGATTTTTCATTTCCAGCGCTCATTTTTCAAGATAGTGGAACGATTTTTTAAGCAAAGATGGAGAAAAGTTGGTTGTATGCTCGATATTGTCAATGCATATGGACATTTTTTGACCGATTTCGGATATCTTTTTAACCATTTGGTAACCAAAGTAACCAAAATATCAAGGAAAGGGGTTCGCACGGACATAGAGCCCGTCCGTTCTTTTATGATCTTCAAAATAAAGCGCTTCAAATGAAATATTGTGGCACCGTAAAATTTTGTATCAAAAATTGAAAAAGGGGCTTCACACGAGTATAGAACGAAGCTGAGAATCAAGTCATATGGCTGCCCCTTAGATATTAATTGGGAACCCCATCATACATAATTATAGGATCATCCCAAAACGAAGGCTTTTCCCTTTTTTGTTGATAGTTACAACAATGCCTTTTTTTATCAATCTCACCATTTTATTGGTGATAATGCGTTCCAGAGACAAGATTGATGATATTTAGCTACAACCAAACACAAATTATGAATACAAAACAGAAGAAACATCTTGCTATGTTCAGAGCTTATACAATGTTACAATTGTTTGATCATAGTTAAAAGAATCAATACCCAAAATATAAAGCTTGTTTTGATTGATCTTTTTGGAATGAGGTACTAAGCTAAGCAGTTCTTTCTCCATTGTATATTTTCATTCAGGGAACATTCAACATAGCCACAAATCACAGAATATCACATTACACTCAAACGATGATAAACTATATAAAATACTGCTAAAACATAATCCTCCCATTCTGGTCATACACCACATAATCAATAATAATCATTAAAATGAATTTCCACATAACTTAACAGGTACAATACATCACATTTATTGAAATTATTCAAGTTGTATACTCAACTTAAAACTTCAAAGTGACTAGCTTAAACTGTAACCAATTTGAGCATTAACTATCATTAGTATCTTGTGCAAGATAGGAGTAAATGCTTTGAGAGGGACTCTAACTTGGATAAAAGGCGTTTTGCATGAGTTTCCAATATTTCCAAGTTTCCAGGCGCTCATTTTCCAAGATATACGAACGATTTTTTTGGAAATGATAGATATACTCTTGCGAAGCCGTTTCTGCAATTTTTGATACAAAATTTTAGATATTGTCTGAAGGGCGCTCGTATGAGCGGTAAAAATATGTTCATGTACAGTGCCGCAATATTTCCTATGAGCTGCTTGATTTTGACTTATATAACTTTTCTTTTTTGGTTATCAAAAGGTTAAAAAGACAACCGAAATGAGTCAAAAAATACCAATTTTCATGAAAGAATATCTGAAATTTTGTATCAAAATTTAAAAAAAGTGCTTAGTACGAGGATAGAGTCAACCTTTCTCTATCTTTTACAATAAATATTGTTCCCCTATATTGAAAATTTAGCGTTGGAAACGAAATATTGGAAATTCAATACGAAATGCCTTCTGTTCTTGGTAAATTCCCGTCTTAAACACAATTTAAAGTGGAAAGAGGACTTATTTCCTATGAATTAAAATTAAACATTCATGCTTGCACAACGATCTTCTCCACCATCTCCTCTGTAGTCCTTTCAGCAACATTATGCCTTCCGATGAAACTATTGACAATGTCAACCACTCTTTCGGGATGGTTTAGATGTACGTGGTGCGTTCCCTCCACATACTGAAAGTCGCAGTCCCTGCTGGTCCGTTTAAGCACATCTAATACTGTATAGAAGTTCTCTTTGAGCTCGTAATACGATGATCCTTTCGCTTTGATGATGCAAATTGGCGATGTCATGTGTTGGGCGGCCTCAATCAGCTCGTCTTGGGAATACGACAGCAATTCGCCCAGCTTCAGCCGCGGGTCTCTAGTGAAGTAGTATTTACCTGTGAAAGAGTTTTTTGTTTAGTTTGAAACATTGATTCAGATTTCCTTTGATGAAATCGAACAAATATGGCGGCAAATGATTGGTATACTGTGTTTGAACTGGGATTGATTCAGCAGCGTTTACAGGTGAGTCTCCGCGATCGGCAGTACTGACAGTTATTGACGAGAGAGTTCATGAGCCTCAACATACGAAAATTATTATAATACATGACTGCATCAATTTCCACGATTACAGATCAAATTCTAATGCTTGTATGAATAGGTTCCACAAATTCTACCTCTTTTAAACAATCATGGATTGTATTTTATGAATGAGATGTTATTCTCCACCTCAGTTAAATAGTCTAAGAAGCAGACTCAAGTCTCTAGATCTTACCTGGGTGCAGTTTTGAAGGCGCTATGTTCCTCTCCATCAAAAATTGTGTGTATTCCAAGTCAACTGAATTATTATTGGGAATTGATATTTTCTTTTTAATTTCCTCTAGAGTGTAACTGGGTGGTTCTTGTGGTGAATCAGCAAATTCACTGTATTTGTGGAACTTGTCCAAGGCACTGGCCATATACTTTAAATTATTTTGTCTGATCATTGGCTTTGCTCCATCTAAGCATACAGCAAAGTCCACCCTGTTTGGATACAGCATACTGTATGTGTACGATAAAATTCCACCTGTATAGGAAAGACCAGACTATATGTATTTGCATATTTATATATTCCATAATATTCAAATGATATATTAAACCAAATCTCAATAACTAGAATGTAGCCTTACCTAGTGAATGTCCTAAAAATGATATACTATCCCATTTCATGAAATCTCTTATAAGGTTTATGGTAATCATGTAACAACTGAAGTGGTAGTAAATCCCATAGGGTAATCTAGAAGAAAGACCATGTCCAGGATGGTCAATGGCCAAGAATCCAACATTTTTGTCCAGCATTGGTAGTAGTCTATCAAAAGTACCACAATTATCCTGAAAAATTGTAATGTAAAATATAGTTCAGCTTAAGCTTAAACCACATGGTATGATTCCTGAATGAGCTTCACTGTCAGTCTCTTGAGTACATTTTTTTTGTAGACTATGAATGGATGTTGATTAATTTACCTATGCTATTAATCTTGAAACTAGACAAAATCAATTATTATTAAAGAGGCAAAATGTGAAATGATTATTTGATTGAATAGACATGGCTTCAAAGTGATTTTTTTACTGTTATGTTTTCCTCATAATGCACAGCGGCGAATTTTCAAGAAAAAATGGCCATAAGTCGAAAAGTCGTCTGATAGTTGCTAAACAAATGTGTTGTTTTTTTTTAGTCACTTGTGTCTAAAATAATACACCGTTTTTATAAATGAAGACTCATCAAACCTGCATGAAAAAGACACAGTGATATTTCAAACATTTTTTTCCTATTTTGACCAGCTTTTCAGTAATATCAAACAAATATTCGATTTGTATTTAGTGATCAAGAGATGCACTCACTTGCCAACCATGTAAGGTGAGGACTGGTCTCACATCATAGGGCTCCCACCATTTGCCCGATACGTGTCCCCAGGGAACTGGAATAGATACTTCCTTGAACTGTCTTTGATAGTGCGATAACTGAACTACACCTTTTAAGCTGTGGCATTTTTTCAGAATAGTCCTGAATGAAAACATCCTAGATTTGTCCGAATTTGGAATTTGCACTTTTATCAACAAAATCGCAAAACTATTTTTATAAATAATCTAACAGCTACATGCACTTTGAACTTAACCTTACATAACCTGTGTCAAAAAATATGACCTTGGTTCTAAATCACAGAAAAAGATGGAACAGAAACAATACAAAGGAGAATCTGACACAAAACAATAAAAATTTATTCAACTAATTCATAACTTTGAACCAGAACTGATGTGCCCCTACCAAAAAAATATCACATTTGGGTTGAAATTGGAAAATGCTTGTTAAATTATGATGTGAATGTTTGTATCATGGGCTTGTCCCGTTAAGTGGAAATAAATGAATAAATAAATACAATCGTATTTTCATGCAACATTCCTCTCCTAGTGTAGTAATGCAACTATCAAAAGGATAACATCCAAGTAAAAATCTGTTAAATGAATGCGAAACTTTGAATCGTACGAATCATCCTGACTGTTTTTGATGGGTTTGTTCGAAGGGGTTAAAATTTTCCATTTTTATTAATGATAATAAGACATACAAGATGAATTTTGATATTAGTCAGATTCACTAAAGCGCCATCTATTAGACAGTAGCTAAACCTAACATTCTCCATCATCCTGACTGTCTTTGATGGGGTTAAAATTTCCCATTTTTATTAACGATAATAAGACATACAAAATGAATTTTGATATTAGTCAGATTCACTAAAGCGCCATCTATTAGACAGTAGCTAAACCTAACATTCTCCATCATCCTGACCGTCTTCGATGGGTTTGTTTGAAGGGGTTAAAATTTCTCATTTTTATTAATGATAATAATACATACAAGATGAATTTTGATATTAGATCCATTAAAGCGCCATCTATTAGACAGTAGCTAAACCTAACAGTCTCCATCATCCTGACTGTCTTTGATGGGTTTGTTTCAAGGGGTTAAAATTTCCCATTTTTATTAATGATAATAAGACATACAAGATGAATTTTGATATTAGTCAGATTCACTTAAGCGCCATCTATTAGACAGTAGCTAAACCTGATATTCTCCATCATCCTGACCGTCTTCGATGGGTTTGTTTGAAGGGGTTAAAATTTCTCATTTTTATTAATGATAATAAGACATACAAGATGAATTTTGATATTAGATTCACTAAAGCGCCATCTATTAGACAATAGCCAAACCTAACATCCTCCATTATCCTGACTGTCTTTGATGGGTTTGTTTGAAGGGGTTAAAATTTCATATTTTTATTAATGATAATAAGACATACAAGATGAATTTTGATATTATTCAGATTCACTAAAGCGCCATCTATTAGACAGTAGCTAAACCTAACATTCTCCATCATCCTGACTGTCCTTGATGGGGTTAAAATTTCCCATTTTTATTAACGATAATAAGACATACAAAATGAATTTTGATATTAGTCAGATTCACTAAAGCACCATCTATTAGACAGTAGCTAAACCTAACATTCTCCATCATCCTGACCGTCTTCGATGGGTTTGTTTGAAGGGGTTAAAATTTCTCATTTTTATTAATGATAATAAGACATACAAGATGAATTTTGATATTAGATTCACTAAAGCGCCATCTATTAGACAATAGCCAAATCTAACATCCTCCATCATCCTGACTGTCTTTGATGGGTTTGTTTGAAGGGGTTAAAATTTCCTATTTTTATTAATGATAATAAGACATACAAGATGAATTTTGATATTATTCAGATTCACTAAAGCGCCATCTATTAGACAGTAGCTAAACCTAACATTCTCCATCATCCTGACTGTCCTTGATGGGGTTAAAATTTCCCATTTTTATTAACGATAATAAGACATACAAAATGGATTTTGATATTAGTCAGATTCACTAAAGCACCATCTATTAGACAGTAGCTAAACCTAACATTCTCCATCATTCTGACCGTCTTCGATGGGTTTGTTTGAAGGGGTTAAAATTTCTCATTTTTATTAATGATAATAAGACATACAAGATGAATTTTGATATTAGATTCACTAAAGCGCCATCTATTAGACAATATCCAAACCTAACATCCTCCATCATCCTGACTGTCTTTGATAGGTTTGTTTGAAGGGGTTAAAATTTCCTATTTTTATTAATGATAATAAGACATACAAGATGAATTTTGATATTATTCAGATCCACTAAAGCGCCATCTATTAGACAGTAGCTAAACCTCACTACAACGCCATTTATTAGACTTCAGTGCACAATTAATGAAGTGCGAAAACTGTATGGTCAGGCTAACGACAAGCAGCGAGGCACGCATGGCAAATCTACGAGTTTAAAACTTTATAGCGGAGTTCTGGCGATTCGTTTTGATCTGCAGTAGTTCAGTTTTAATCAGAATTTGAAAAAAATTAATCGAGGCAAAATAATTCTAAGGTTTTTCTAACACAACAACTGTTGTTTTATGTTTTATTAATAAATATACAAAATATATATCAAACAACACAAAATGGTTTATTTAACATTAGATCAACTGTTTCGAACTATGGTTTGAAGAAACACCTTACCCATCAGCCGAATAATCTCTAAGACAAATATTCAACTTCTTCCTTATTTTTCGATATCATTAAATTATGTAATGTTACCAAACATTTTTGAACTCTACGCAAAGCTATTTATCTTATTCAAATCACTGTTGCATCTATAATGGCTGATGTCGGTATCAGGGATTTACAAGTCCCAGTTCCTCATTCAACTGGGGTGCTGCTTTACAATATGATCATTTAGACATTTTTTACTTTTAAATTTTCTGTTGCAATACTCACACACATGTTAGACTTAGGAATTGCATCACAATATATCAACAACAACTGTTCTTCGCAGATTTAAACGTACAGTTGGTAAATTGATGTATCTTACTAGCTATTGAATCTATATATCCGGCATAGTTTTTTACAATATGATCTTCAAGATATAGTTTTCTTTTACGTTTTGCATTACAATATTTGCATATTTCAAGCTTGGCACCTGAACCAGAATGTATTAACATATGACTGTTGAAACTAGTCTTATTTGCAGTTTTGGTATCACAATTTTTAAATTCATGCATCTCATTATTTTTAACAATAAAATCATCTCAAGATTGTTCATTTTTGAATGTTGCATTTGATGATTCATGTATCAATATATCATTTTGGAAACTACTTTTACGTGTAGTTTTGAAATCACAGTTTGTACATTTATATATCTTGTAAGTAACTGATTGTTCAGTACGTTTCATAACCTCGGCCTATAAGTAGTTTTATATCCACAGTGCAGACATTCATTTATCCTTCAAGATTCTGATGTGCAATGAACTTGGGATGTTTCTTTAAAATGTGGTCATCTAACATTTGTTGCACTCACAATATGGTCATCCAGTGATTGTTTAGTTTTGAATGACACATTACAATATTTACAAAAGCTAAACCTAGAAACTCCAAATTGAACTAACATATGACTGTTAAAACTACTCTTTTTTGTAGTTATGAAATCACTCATTGCACATTTTAGAATCCTAGAAGAAATAGATGCAATAAAATTAGGATGTTTCTTTACAATATGGTCATCCAGTGGTTGCTAACTTTTGAATTTTGCATTACAATATATGCACTTCAGTATCTTAGGAACTGCACCAGGATGTATTGACATATGTCTATTCAAATGACTCTGATATATTGTTTTATAATTACACTTGTTGTTTCTCTGATTGATCTCATATATTCTAATAGCCATTAATTAAAATCGTATAGGATTGTCTTAATGTTTCGGCTGCCACCGCAGCCACTATCAAAATAAGAATGAATTTCATATTTTGTATATTGATAAAGGATGCCTAGGCAGCAAAAACGCTAGCAGATCGTAAGTCAATCGTATGTTATTTTATTTGGCGACCAAAAAGATAATATACATAAAGATTGTAAGACAAGCAGTTGCATAACACTACAGGCAGCAATTCAGGCTCCAGCAATATACTCGTATAAGATAAATGGACAGATTATTTTTTTCATCCACTGATCTACATGACTGAAATTGTACAAAACAATACTTTGTTTTATTTATGCAATAATCTTGTGATATCTAATTACACGCGGGTTCAGTTTCATCTTATCAGCAAATCAAATTTCATTTCTAAAACGAAACTTCTGTCAGTGCAAATATACTACTAAGCTACCAAGATTCATGTTTTGCCATTATTCAGTCAGGTTTAAGATATGGCAACGTTGGATTGGCGCTTGAGACGAAACGGTCTAACAGATAAATTTATATGAATACACATCTTTTTGATCTATGTTGTGGACATGTGTCATATATTAATTGTCATTCTGATAACTGTCATGTTGTCATCTGTTATACGTACAGTCAGGTTGTGATTACAAGTTTACATATTACATTAAGGATATATTCTGTTTTTTGCTACGTTTACAAAATCTGTTTTGTGGTGGAAATTGATTCCCAAATTGATTCTACCAGTCATACAATACGAAATAAATTAAATACGTTTGCAGACTTTTTCCAAGTCTTCATTTAATTTTTTGGTAAGTGAAATTCAAGTTCCTCATTAGATGATTTGTTTTTGCAGTTTGTTTAACTTATTATTTTCCTTATTTCAAACCCGAATTGATATTGACTACATTGAAATTATGATTTCACATCTATATTTTCCATTTGCTTTGAAAAATATTAAATTTAATGTATTTGTGCATATAGGCATTTAAGAAATATTTTTGTTCAATGAATTTCATCTGTTTATTTCTCTCTACTGTAATGGATGCTATGGCATTATTCACAAAAGTTGCTTTGAACCTCTTATCTCTATAAATTATACATAAACACTCTTGCTTATCTTATTTGTGTAAATGAAATAATTTCATTCAATTTGTTATAAAGTTCTCTACAACATATATGCACCTGTTTACTGCATTCACCTAATTAAATTTCTGAATTAAATATATGAAAGGTAGCTTCAAAATTTCTACAGTCTATATATTAATATCTATTGGCAGTTTTTAAAAGAATGTAGCAGTAGAAGATATTTCAAATACATTCTAATAATTTACACTTGAACTTTATTCTCAATTAGACCTACTAATCTATAAGGAGGCAGAAAAAGATTGTGTTAAAAAAGTATTAGTATAGTATAGATTATGTTCAAACCTTATGAGAATTAAGACAAGAAGCTTTAAATAGTCAAATGAATAGTTGTCCTGTTCCACTTCTTATGACCAATTGGCAAGAAAGTTTTGTAAGAGCAAACATTTTTTCACTTTGGGATATTGTTTTTTTTTGTTTATCCTGTTATAACAACTGATTCTTTTCAATGACTACAATCAAACAATTAAATACTCTGACAGGTCAGTAAGGAATACTGTGAAGCCAAAATGTCAGTGAAACTGATATTCAGACGTATCCTACAAAAGTCAGACCCAATGAAGTCGCCTGTTCTCATTCTGGGCCAACTGAAACACCTTACCCAACTCAAGTTTGACAATGTGAAGTGCAAATTAGAGCCAAGAGTTAGTGAAGAGACCTTCAAGCTGGGCATCTCTAGTCTTCATCCCTCACCCACTGACTCCTGTTCCCTATACTTGAACTTGGCGACGATTGCGGCATTACCAGTGAAATGCAGTAGGCACAACACCCCTTCTAGGGCGCATGCTATCACAAAATTGGTGCAGGCACAGTCGGTGGGCTTGGACGAATCCATTGTGGTGAGTTGAGAAAATTTGCAAAATGCCTATAGCCCAATACAGAAACTATGAAAAACTGAAAGTTGTTGTCTTCATTATAGATAGTCTGTCAGCGTCGCGACATTTTTGCCAGCGCGTGCGCAGTGGCCAGAGCATTTCCGTTGTTCACGAAGAAGACCAAGGATGATAGTTCGACAGCAACAACAGTCTTTGTAGAGTTCATCGTCGTGCCAGACAGCGAAGATGACGCTGCAGATGGCAACCAGGCATTAACTGAAGAGGAGGTGACACTGCTTGACGATGTTACACGGGGAGTTCGATTAGCGGCCAAAATTGTCGACACTCCCTGCAATATGATGAACGTCGATCATTTCCTCGAGGTGGGTCTACTTTACTTTACCTATTTACCATCTAATCTGGACTGGGCTATTTTATGGTACAAATATACAGGAGCTTGACTGTTGATAACTATATGTTCTAGACAAGCTATATGTGCTATGATCTTGGCACATTAACTTTCCTTCAAAACAATACAGAAACTAATTCGGATCAATTACTTATTTTTAGGAAATAAAGCAGGTGGGCAAATCACTCAACTTGACTCCGACGATTATACGAGGTGAAGAGCTGGCAGAAAAAGGCTTTGGTGGCATCTATGGAGTGGGCAAAGCAGCAGCAGTTTCTCCAGCATTGGCCATACTTAGTCACACTCCCCCAAATGCTAAGAAGACCGTCGCTTGGGTCGGAAAAGGCATCGTGTACGACACTGGCGGAATGTGCTTGAAATCGAGGGTAAGCTCTTCTGACTTTTCATTTCCTATATCAATCTATACTTAATGATAGGCCGTAATTATCAGGGGCATTTCTGCACCAAATTCAAGTAGAAAAGTTCGAGAGAAAACGAGATTTTGTCATTTTTTCATATCATAACATTCGCAACTACAAAACCATTTGATTAACAATCATTTTAAGTACATATAAATGTATTGTTTGCAGCTCACTATGCCTGGTATGAAGAGAGACTGTGGTGGAGCTGCTGGTATCTTAGGTGCCTTTTATGCTGCTGTGAAAGCCAACTTTCAACATAATCTGCATGCTGTGTTTTGCCTGGCTGAAAATAGCATAGGACCCACAGCTACTAGGTACTATTTACCGTACCTTTTTCTGAATATAGTAAAAGTCAACAGTTATTGAGTTCCATATTTTCAGATTATCTTATTCTTTCTTCCATATTCGACGCTTCAATTACGGGATTATGGGTCTTAAGTCGTGATTATTTGTTGTTATAACAAGAGTTAGCTATCAATTGTTCGGTGACCTACTGTATTATTATTATTATAAGAGGTGAAAACGTTATAACCAGGTTTCACTGTATATATTTGTGTTGGAGAGTTCTGTTTTCCTCTGAAACATAAATTGGACAGATTTTGATATTCCTTTTTGTTTTGTAGACCTGATGATATTCATACGCTATATTCGGGCCGCACTGTAGAGATCAATAATACTGATGCTGAAGGAAGACTTGTATTGGCTGACGGAGTTGTGTATGCTCAGAGAGATCTCAAGGCTGAAGTAATCTTGGATATGGCGACATTGACTGGAGCTCAGGTGAGACGATTTCCTAACGACTTCAAGGTGTCAAATGTTGTGTTTCGGCCTTCCATTTTCTATATAATTTAGTGTCGAGACGTTTCGAGTGATTTACTATCTTCAATCATCTTCAGGTGAATTGCCATGTCGTAACTCTTAAACTATATAGACATCCACGTTGCCCACAAGTTTTAAACAACGATTTCATTGGCTCTTTCCATTTCTACTTGTGAATGTTCAACGAATATCTTGTTACAGGGCATTACGACCGGCAAATACCACGCCGCCGTGCAAACGAATGACGGCGAGTGGGAAGAGCCGGCGCTGGAAGCAGGCAAAGTGTCCGGCGACCTGGTGTTTCCGCTGATGTACTGCCCCGAGTTGCACTTCTCAGAGTTCAGTTCGACCGTCGCCGATATGAAGAACTCCGTCGCAGACAGGAGCAACTCGCAGAGCAGTTGTGCCGGTCTGTTTATCGCGGCGCATCTTGGTTTCGATTTCGCTGGCACTTGGGTGCATGTCGACATGGCCGACCCAGTCTGTTCTGTAAGTAGAGTTGATGTTCATATGAACTGTTTGTGTTCAACTTTATGTTCAGTATCTGTGATAGGATCTGATGTCTAAGTGAATTATCTTTGTTACAGGGTGAAAGGGCTACCGGTTATGGAGTTGCCCTTCTGACGACCTTGTTCGGCAGTTGGTGCAACCATCCACTCCTACAAGAAATTTCACCGAGCCTCGACGAAACCAAGGAAAGTGATGCGAAGAAACCGAGAAAGAAATAATGAAAAACGGCATACGAAGCTTCGAAAAACGAAAAAAGTGGACGTAGCAGAAACATCATCATCGTTGGAATTCAGGAGTGGAAGTAAATTGGCGCAAAGGAATAGAGAATGTGTATTTTCTCCATTGTTTGGTTATAGAAGGTGGACGCCATTGTGGAAAAATGAAATAAAATAAGTCAAATTAATTCTATCTACTTCACTGATACTATTTTCTTCCTTCGTTTTCTGGTATATTGTGATCGGTCTGCTGCAACAATTATGTACTCATTATGGATTGATATTTTTAGATAATAAATTGGTTTTTGAATGATGATGCTTGTGTTTTAATATACCAAAAACTATAAAAGTTATCAGGGGTTGTGAGTACAATAAATCCATCGAAACATATTTTCATGGGGTAGTGTTAAGACGTGATATTGTAAATTATTTTAAAAAAGTAAACGTTTATTGGTCCAATTTCTGTTTCATTATCAAGAATGCAGCGACTGCAACTTAAGAGAGGACCTACAATAAGGCGTTTTGCATGGGTTTGCAATATTTCGTTACCAGCGTTCGGTTTTGAGGATAACTGAACAATTTTTTTGGCGCAATAGAGAAAGGTTATTTCTATACTAGGACGAGGCCATTTTTCCAATTTTTTATACAAAATTTTAGATATTGTCGCAAGGGCGCTCGTATCAGCGGTGAAAATATGCTCAAGTACAGATCATAGAGAAAGGACGGCTCTATGCATGTACGAAGCCCGTTTTTGATTTGGTTAATGATGAATGAATATTCATGCGACAATATCTAAAAGTTTGTATCAACAATTGCAAAAAGAGATTCACACCAGCATAGAACCAACCTTTCTCAATCTTTTGCAAAAAAAAATCATTCCATTATCTTGAAGAATGAAAACTGGAAACGAAATATCGGAAACCCATGCTAATCGCCTTTTATTCTAGGTAGAGTCCCCTTTCAAGGGACACAACCTAGCTATTGAATTTCTCATTTTGATTCGATAAATGTGTACTTGAAGCTTTGCCCGAAAAAATATGCTACAAAGTTTGAGAACCATTCATTCCATTGGAGGTTATACAAGGATCAAAACAACACTATTTTCTAGTATATAAAATTCCAGTATTAAATAATGAAAATACTTGATATGCACCTATAAAGAGTAACAAATAAAATGAATGGAAATGTGGAAGGATTATACAGGTACTCGCACACTTTAGAAAAAACCTACATAAAAGCTTTTTCGATTATATTTATATTCCATGTTGATATGTAGGTTTGTTAACAGAATTAAATGATATCTGATATATTTTGGCTGTTTTTAGCGATATTTTTCATTAAGTATCACAGTGACTGTTCAAACTTTCACAACTTTGCGAATGTTTTAAAGTGATCTCACTCCAACTCTCAGAATCTGTAAGCTTACTGAATGATTCTTGAAGACAGGCACCAATATCAACACAGAATACAAGATATGAAGTTTAAAGACACCAATTCAATTAATTACAATAGGTACTGCAGAAACTTGATTCCAAAAATAATAACTCGCATTCCAAAAATGTGTACAGTACTCAAACTAGCACAAACACTGATTGGAGTGAATGGAAGATCCTAAATTGTGTCTATTAAAATTGATTAGTGGCCCAGTCTCCATTTGTGTCCCTCCCAAAACAAATCACAATGCACAGATCAGAAAAGTTCTTACAGCTGAAAGGATTCTATATGCTCCAGAGGTTGTTGATCACAAGCTATGTGTCTTCTATGGAAGGCAGCCAAAAGGCCATGTTTGTGCAGGCTGAGGCTAACATCATGTACTTTGGATTGAACTGGACACACTGCACTGGACCTGGATGATCTGCATTCAGGACACATACCTGAAATTATTCAAAAATATCCCAGATCAAGATTTGATATTGGGGAAATAGTCGGATCTTGTTTGGCATAAAAAAAGTGAGGTTTACACAATTTCACCACCACTCCAAGATGCCATCATTCTGAAGACACTTTACCATACAATTGGTGATATTTTGCATCTTTATCAATAGTATGTGATGGTGTAAATATGTTAAAACCTTCAGCAGTCAAAATGTTTAGTTTTCAATCAGAATTGTATCATCATCTATAAATGATGTACCTTATATCCAGTATCTGCGTTCCATACATGCACTCTGCCATCAGTAGATCCACTGAAAATGAACTGTGAATCAGGACTGAAAGAAGCTTCTATGGGGATGCCCTTGTTGTTAAGATGACCAGTGAATGTTTGCAAAGGAGTGCCATGGAAAGCATCGATTAGTCTGATGATGGAACCATTCGTGCTGATGAGGATCGTCTTGCCATCACGGGAGAACTTAAGACCAGTCCAATCACACTCTTTTTCCTGAGTTAGTTTGAATGTCACAAAGGGACCCTGCAAAGTACAATAAAACATTAAGATTTCAATATTTTTTGAGTTAATTACTCTTTGATTGCTTGAATTATAAAAAAAAATATCTTATTTACCTTATCAAAGGAACGTAAATCATATAGCTTGATGCTCTCAGAATTCACTCCAGCTGCAAAAATCAGTCCTTCTGGATCATAAGCAGCAACAGGTCTTCCAGACAAATGCATCAATCCTTGACAATTTGGTGATCTGAGATCCCACAGCCTCAAGGTTTTATCCAATGATCCAGAAAGGAATGTATCTTCAACTGGAGACAGACAAAGGGAGACAACTTTCTTGGTGTGACCTGGGAAGTACCTTGAAAAAAAAATCAGTATTATGATTAATGCTTATTTTAAAATACCAGCAATCACATCAATTTTTACACTTGACCATTCAATGGATTCTACTGAATATTACATCATAACAACTTTGATGTAGCCTACGGACCACTAAATAAAACAAAATACAATTGATTAATATATTGTTATCTAAAAGTTCACCCTAGTAAATTGTTCTACAAATTAAATAAATGCAACTCTAATTGATTTAGAGAAGATGAGCCTACTACACCAAATACCTACATGTAAAATATTAGGAATCATAAAGGCGTCATCTTGATCATACCTGATGTATTTGTTATCATGTAAGGACAAATATCTGATAGTGTCATCAACTTTGGTGGAACTATGTATCGCAGTGTTTTTGGCATGAGTGAAATGTATCAAATCCACTCCATATTTCTTGCTGTTCACCGTCCTTACTTGTGTACCTTTCTCACAATCGTAGATCACTATCTGATCATCCTCACTGCACGATATCAAGGTTTCGCCGCTCGGTGAGAAGTCGATACTGGAAATTTACATTCATATGAAAATATTCGTCGTGCATAATAACGCAAAAGGGAATACCTGTTTATTTTATCAGTATTTTCTCTGAATACTTTTGCCACCCGGAAGGAGCGCACGACTTGATCAACCAGTTTCATTTTCATGTTTCGTATAATGATTTCTTGCTAGATTCAATTCAAGTTTTGAATGCAAATCGCTCAAAGTATATGGAGTTGTTGTGTTCAGCATCAACGTAAATTCATAAATATTTAGTTCAAATCAGTTCTTGTTATCATGCGTCATAATAATGGACGCCACAAAATAAAATTTGTGAGGGAACGAATAACGTCCAACGTTGCCAAATTCATAAATATATTCATCATTCATACAGAAACAGAATTACGTTTCTTCAAAAACACAATCCCTTATACTTTAAATATTCCACCTCTTTTGAATAAATATTATAGGATACGAATTTGTCAAGACACTTGAGGCACGTATCCTAAAGGATCGTCGGGCTCGTCCAAATTCAAATATATTGGAAAGTCCATAATATCGAGATTAAAACTTCAATGCGACAACATAAGATAGCACAGCGCTCTCTAAGCACCGTTTTTAAACTAAAACTGACACACACTACAATGACACTTTAGACAGGTAAAATCACAGAACATCACTTAGGATGAAACATCAAATTCTACCTCAGCATACATTCATGGCAGACAGGAAACTCCGGATTTTTTAATTTTTGACAGATGAGACCCATAGATCTAAAACAATTCATGAGTGGTGTGTTATATAAATTAATAACTATCTTTCCAAAAAAACAATAATACCGAGCTTATGATGAATGATTTATATCTTGAGGATCCCACAGATAAGTGTGTTTACGGACCATAATATAGGCTTAAGCATACGTCTGTTCTTGAATGCCAATGTTCTAGATAAAGCGTGATGAATTGGATCAGTAACTAATTGTTGCAGTACCAAAATTGCTTTGATCTTATATGTGCTATCATCGCATAAATTTTGATCTTACCATCAAACCTCTTTTTATCCCATCTATGCGTAAATGTCACTTTTTGCCCTTTGTTCTGTCATGTCAAAATTGACTGAAAAAATGTCAGAAAGATGCGCAGTTTGCGGGGGTGTTTTACAGATTTTTGTAGTTTCGTGAGATTATTTTGAAAAATATAAACATTAGGCATACAATTTGGCTGCCATTATCATACTCCTAAGAACATTATTGAATATATCGGGAAGGTCAGCCGCTTTCTGTGCCTAATCCAAATGGAGACGAGATGATCTCAACTTGACCTGTCGGACGTCTGGGTTATTTTTATTTTTTTAAAGGAAAACATGGCCGCCGTAAAATTAGTAGACTGTTTATTAATCGCCTTCTTAGTTTATTCTGTAGCAGGTAAATCACGTCACACTCGTTTTTACAGCTCATAAATAAAGTCTGTTAGTTGTAATTGCTTCTATAAACCAACATATTGTTAGGTTATAAAAACAAATACGGAACAACTGTTTTCAGGAGAAATATCTCGAAGCCCTCATTTGAAAGAGGAATACGACGAAGACGATCTGATAAACGAACACGAGCCAGGTGAACCGCCGCCTGAAAGAAGTTTGAACAGCATTCAGCATAGAGATTTCAAAGGATACAAGTGTCACTCTTGTGAACCACCTGAATGTTTGAAAGAGACTATTTGCTATAATGCCATACAGTGCTGGAAATCGCGGGTTCGGGAAAGCTCAGGTAGGAATGAAATCAATGTATTATTCATGTAGATTCTAAATATTCAAATCAGATAGTGCAAGATATGAAACATCTATTCTGTAACAGGTGTGGAAAGTGTGACACGAGGCTGTACAACAGACCATGAACAACTGCCTCTGTACTGCCGTACCCCCTCACTGTCCATACAGCGCAAAAGACAAGCAGGGGGCCAATTCCAAATCGAATGCTGCACTGGCGATTTCTGTAATGGTGGTGAGTTCCCTGAATTACCAGCACTTCAGTCCATCACTGAAGTGGGAGGACCTTACACTGAGCAGCTGCTCTATGTGCTCAAAATGGCTGCAGCTGTGTTGGGACCTGTAGCGGCCTTCGGAGCTGTTGGGTTGTTGGCTTTGTACTTCCTAAGGCGGTACTATAGAAATAGGTAGGCTATGAATATGGTGGTTTTCATTTTGAATCACTGTTTTGAAAATATATTTATATAAATATCTAAATGCTAGAAAAGTCCTACAAGTTCGCTCTCACCAGTTTTTCGGATAACCTGTGTTGTGGTATGAGCTGTCAGAAAATCTATTCTCTTATAGTTCCTTTTTGTTTATCTTGCCACAGTGCTTCTGAAGTCATGATAAGCTCTCTATGTTTCTGACAGAATATCCATAAAAAAAACATTTCATTAACATAGTATCTGGTTTAGGTTATGTAATGAGAACAGAATGGACCCTGATACGTACTATGCTCAAGACGAGCTGTTGCGCGCCACAGCGGCAGGCGATAGTACCTTGAGGGAGTACCTCGAGCAATCTATGACATCAGGTAGCGGATCCGGACTGCCACTGCTTATACAAAGAACGCTGGCCAAACAGATATCTTTAGTTGAGTGTATAGGGAAAGGAAGGTAGGTATCCACAGCATTTACTAGATCTTCGACACTATTTGTTGGTTATTACATCATATTGATAGGAAAAAACAGTAACAAGTAGATGAGGCTTTACTGCCATAAAAAATTATTTTAATTTATAAGCAAACTACACTGCATTAATACCTAAAATTCCTTAAGCTGACCATATAAATTTAATATATATGCCCAAATTAAAATTAAATTTGTATCATGAAGGTATGGAGAAGTATGGCGAGGCATATGGCATGGAGAAAGCATAGCTGTTAAAATATTTTTCTCCCGGGATGAGGCAAGCTGGACTAGAGAGACTGAAATTTATAGGTTAGTATACAATTCAAACTCTACACTATTTTCTCATATAATGGGTTAGATTACCAGTTTATATATAATCTAGATAGACACTCAGGGCTTGTCAGGTTGCTATGTTTAGAAAATTTCAAAGGATTTGAAGGAAAAGTTGGAAATTTTTCAGATCATAAAAAATTCAAGGTCTTTCAGTAGTACTAATATTTTTTTCATCAAAATTTAATAAAGCATTGCTTCAAAATCCAATCAAATCTGATACCATTGCGTGTCAAGTTCGGTGTCGATCTTCTTGACTCTTAATTTTTTAAATTTTGTTCTATAATATGTGCAGATATTCAAAACAATAAAAAAGTTTGATTCTTGACTCTGTTGCAGCACAATCCTCCTTCGTCATGAAAACATCCTAGGTTACATAGGATCAGACATGACGTCAAGAAACTCGTGTACTCAATTATGGCTGATAACTCACTATCATTCGTTAGGCAGTCTGTACGATTACTTGAACTACACTTCATTGTCTCACCAACAACTGATCAGACTGTGTCTTTCGATTGCCAATGGAATTGTCCATCTTCATACTGAGATATTTGGAACCCAAGTTAGTATTTCTTTGTATATCTATAGGAAACATTGCTCCTAGTGTACAGAATTTAATGAGGGTGTATATCAGTGTGTTACGACTGATCTAAATTTCCATTTGTTGCTACAACATGCACTATTTTCTAGGGTAAACCTGCAATAGCTCACAGAGATATCAAGAGTAAAAACATATTGGTGAAGAGCAACGGTACCTGTTGCATAGCAGATTTTGGATTAGCTGTGATGCACTGCCAATCTACTGATCAGTTGGACATCGGGTCCAATCCAAAAGTTGGCACGAGGAGGTATATGAGTCCAGAGGTGCTAGATGAAAGGTACACATATTTTAATACTCTTTATATTAGCTTCATCTGTATGTATGTATGTATGAATCTTTGTAACGGAATCTTCGAATGCTTTTTTCGCCCACTGCAAAACGTGAGATTTATTTTAAATTTGTTATTCTCGTTTCAGTATGCGCACTGACACCTTCGACAGCTTCCGTCGCGCCGACATGTACGCTCTGGGGCTGGTGTTCTGGGAAATATGCCGGCGGACGGTCAGCAACGGCATCGTCGAGGAGTACAAGCCGCCTTTCTACGACTCGGTACCCAGCGATCCGTCCTTCGAGGACATGCGCAAGGTGGTGTGCGTGGACCAGAGGAGGCCGGCTTTACCGAATCGATGGGCCAGCGATACAGTGAGTCATTGCGTTATCTACAGTTTGGGCAGAATTCCCTTCAGCATGTAGAATCGATGTGTGTGAGAGGAAAAGATGAAACACGAATATTAGAATGAGTGGCGTGGCAACGCTGCCTTCTTGCAGGCTCGCGTTATAGTCTAGTAAAATTAGCATTTCGAATCAACCTGTTTAATTTTCTTGTGTTCGATTCCAGTTGTTGAGCGGTTTGGGCAAGTTGATGCGCGAATGCTGGCACCAGAACCCCAACGTTCGACTACCAGCGTTGCGCGTGAAGAAGACCCTGTTGAAATTGGGTAGCGCCGATCACCTGATCGGTTTGGACGACATGGAGATCTGCGTGTGACGGAAGTGGAGATCGAACAGCAATCGGCGGAGGGGATGAAGCGCAGTCGCATGGAGTAGGAATTAAGACTGATCGATAAATTCGTGTCACGTCGTTCGACCACTAACGCTGCAAGTGGCAGTTATTTAACGTGAAAAAAATTGGCACAATTGATTTTAATGATACTTACCGTTCGGCCTGTTTGTTATGAGAACTCCCCTAGCTTTTTAACAAAGCATCATTCTCTAAAGTTTCGTTTCAAAACACGTTCTGCATGATTTGATTGGTTAGAATTAAATACAAGATTCTGCATCTCCACCAGTGTTATTGGTCGAATGAAATGATATCTTGGGAATGCAGTGTTGCCATTTTCGTATCAATACTCAACGTAGATAACGTCGAAATTATATACAACATGACGATATAAAAGAAAACATACATAGTAATTTCGAAAACGTTGTATTTGGCCACTTCTTGAAGACGCTTCGAACATTGAAGAATGTCACAAGTTTAAATGGACCACCCGGTATGATTACAATTCAGCTAAAGTTAAGGGTTAATGAAGTTTTAATGTCCATTATCACATAACCAAGTCTAACAAAACAACTCATTGTTGAAAAAAATTAATACTGTACCTAAGACTATGTGGTACAAAAATATCGAACATTTGGCAACACTGTAAGTTGGACATACCAGTACATCTGATCGTAAACCCTACGGAGAATCGAAACGTTGTTGGTGAAATTCTGTGTAAGCTTCTGATGTAGGTTGATGACTCACATTAGGTTAAAGTGTATTCTCGTTAACCCAACTATTATTTTTTACTTTTTAACTCGATGTGTTATGGGCCGGTCTAAGAAAAAATAGCAGCTCAAACGATGGGCTCATAACTCGTTGTACATGTTTTGCTCGAACGAAAATATCCAAATCCTCATCATGCAATAAGAGATTTTTATGTTATCCATATCAATCGGAAGCAATCGTTAGGTAAATATTTCGCTCTGAGGAGCTAACGTTTAGTGAAATTTATTGCTGAGAATCAAGAGGATATATTAGAACGAATTCGTTATCAACGTTGATGCCATTTTTCGTGGATTGATCACACCAATGATGATGAATACTGATGTGATCAAATCTATTTTGTAAATACAAACTTATCATCTTTGCATCTAGTAACGTCAAAGCAATATCGTTAATTTCCTTTGTATCAACTAGAGACAGTTGCTGACCCGTCAGTAAATCACAATTTCTGAGATAATCTATGACATATCTTTAGATCGAAAGAAAACATCATCTAGGAGAAAGTTAATTTTTACGAAGAGCTATTTTTGTGGAAGTACAAAACATATTATCATACTCTTTATTCATATGAATAGCTCAGTTTCTATATCAAATTTAGAATTTTGTTCGAGCAAAGTATGTACGGTTTTTTCTCGTATTCTATATTGAATTTACTATTAACAAGATGTGCCAAATTTTATTGTATGTTGATTTCTTAATAATTAAGAACCAGTATTAAGTTATTAAGTAATCTGTAAGTAAGTGCCATGTTTACTATATTTCTTTCCGATTGTTCTTTCATGTTTTGGAAAATAATCATATCTATTGCACAAAACGTACTGCGAATACACAGTTCATCAAGTTTTATTAATATATTAATTATGTATGTGATTCATATCCGGATATTTCCAAAGACATATTAAAAACGATAGACGGAACCAGTTATTCATAAATTGCTTATTGTTTCCACGCCAACAATAACTAAAGTTTAATTCAAAATGACGAGGATACTTAATAACATGAAGGTAATATTTGAACTCAAACTACAAGATATTAATATCTCAAATGCTCGATGAAGACTTATAAGCTTAAAAAATCATTTTCGCTATGAAGCCATCAAATCGAACTATTTTTAATTATCGCAAAATATTTTTTAATAGATTTTTAGGCACTTTACAGTACTATTTATTTTTCATGTGGCATTTACTTATCAAAATATTGTTTTAGTAAAAGGCTTATTATTTAAGAACAAATACACATTATCTCATAGTCTAAATGTAGTCGGTAATTTTTTTATACTGTAAATATTTGTACATCAAATATATCAACATCATATCTGTTCTGTACTGATCGAGGTGCACGTGGAACTTCAACAAAAAGAAAATGTACACCCCGACCAATCATTTTTTAAATAAATTTAAGTAACAAATTCATATCAATTTATTTATCAATTATGGATATATATCTGATACATACACTCAGTGTTTATCATAATCAGTATTTTGTTGTAGTTAAATTCGTCTGTTCATCTTCCATATGTACATACCATTACTCGTGTCATCAGTGTCAACAAATTCCTTTAAGCAATATATTTAGTTTCAAAAACGTTGTTTTTCATTTTGCGGCGGAGAACTATCGCGCCCCTGAAGCGCTGCGAGGGCGCATTCTATTCACGTTGAACTTAAGAGGGGACTCTAACACTCGGATAAAAGGCGTTTTGCGTGGGTTTCCAATATTCCGTTTCCAGAGCTCATTTTTCAAGATAATGGACGTTTTATTTTGAAGACGGTAGAGAAATGTCGGTTCTATGCTTGTGCGAGGCCCTTTTTTCAATTTTAGATCAGCGGTAAAAAAACATTCATATACGGTGCCACAACATTTCGTTTGAGGCGCTTGATTTTCCACATATTGAAATTTCATTTCTTATCTTCCTTCCTTGGAAGACAGTTTCGCCACGTTCTTGAACACTACTTTGCTTTGAACACTTTTAAGCATAATAAATAGTTTTATTTCTGTATTCATTCAACATATACATGGTGGTAAAAAAATTATATATATACATAAAATATATTAGTCTGATAATATACTAATAATATTAGTTATCTCTAACGCCAGTGCCGTAGTTGGCGCCTCCTGCCTTATTCAGCTCTTCTACAAAATATTTGAGATCGATTTCGGAAATCTGGTCAAGTTGAAGTTCTATTGCGAAGTTCTGAAACAAACTAAAGCTGTTACGGATTTGAATGTTCAGTGGATCGATGGTTACACCAATTTTGACATGTGACATGTCTATTAATATTGAGCTTGAAGCAATGTAAATTGTAACCATTGTGGAAAACATCATCTATCATAACAACGCCAACACCGACAACGTTTATAGCAAAGCTAGCGTAGAAATGAAACCAATACGGCAGACGTGCCTTGATAACTAAAAAATACTATACTACTACTACCACTACTATAATACTAATACCCATAAAGGAAATTAGAGTTAATGTTTCGAAGGTCAGTATGAGAAACGATGAGTGACTGAAACTTACCGAAACAATATTTTTCATCACAGCCTTGTCAGTGGACATTTTCGCCCTCTGCAGTATGTTGACGGAAGGTCCGATCCATGTGATGAAGATGAACTTTTGCCTTTTTGACATTTCGTCGCCTGTCTGGATCCTCATGTAACCGAAGGCCCGCTCGTTCTCGGAAAAGTGCTCTTTGAATTTGTCAAAATCCGATCCGGTTTCCACGCACGTTATTTTGGCGCCATCAAATTTGAATACGGCCCTGAAACAATCCGCATTTTTAGTGTATTTTCATTAAAGGGGAAGCTTGGAGAATTGAATATAATTTGGGTCAGTGCAATCAAACATTGTCATGTTTTAATAACAAAAAGTACTCAATCGAAACAAGTTTGAGATAACTAACAACATTATCAAGTGCATTTTTATATATTGATTATATTACATCTGTTAAATGTCCTCCCTGAGTGTCACCTTCGTCGAGGTAGTTGAGGCAACAGAAAACGGGATATTTGAATAGTAATTATAATAAACCTAAAAGAGCAAGTGAAACACTGCGTGTATAATTCTTATTCAAATCCGCGATGACATAGCGTCGACTGTCATCGGCTTTCATACCATTAGTTAAACTCATCCAAAAAATATACAGCTGAATTTGAAAATTACTTAAATAATACACCAACGTATATGAGACGTGTTTGACTCACTTACAGGTAACCTGTTGTTTATTCGAGGTAAAGATAAGTAAGGTTTCGAGTGTTTTATTGTTCAATTTGATATGGTATGTGTACTGTTTGCATGCGAATCAGATATATCAATGTATGAAACGCTGGGGATTTCCATTTTTATCACGTACGAATATATAAAAATACAATATCAGCTATATGATATCACATAGGTTTATATAGGGTGTCCCAATGGGTACTTCGGGATTTTGTTTTTAAATAAACCCAACAAAATTAGATAAATAATATTCTTGTTTATGATATTAAAATGTAGAGGCATGAGAGTTATGTTTTAAAAATAATATTCTCTAAATGCCCCCCTCGGCTGTTTCTACAGATGACCACTCTTTGTTTAAAATTGTCTATAACCTTTTGGCACAACTGCGGTCCAATTTCATCAATAACTTGAGAAATGTTTAGCTTCAGGTCATTAATCGTCTGCGGCTTGTTAGAATAGACTTTGTCCTTGACAAAGCCCCACAAGAAAAAGTCCAGTGGGGTTAGGTCGCATGATCTCGCAGGCTAGAGAATATCACCAGTGCGAGAAATAACTCAGTCAGGAAAACGTGTCTGTAACGATTCTAGGGTTTCGTTCGCAGTATGACACGTGGCTCCATCTTGTTGAAAGAACATATTCGTCAGGTGTAGATTATCCAGTTGGGGCCATAGAAAGTCTCGTAACATATTGCGGTAACGCTCGCCATTAACATTTACCGTTTCACCATCGTCATTTTCATGAAAGAATGGCCCTATTACCCCTCCAGCCCTGCACACCCCACAGTTACTCGAAGAGGATGTAAAAGTTTTTCTTCAATCACTCGAGGATTTTCACTTCCCCAAATTCTGCAATTTTGCTTATTCACGTAACCGCACAGGTAAAAGTGGGCTTCGTCAGAGAAGATAATTTTATCACAGAATTCTGCATTACTTCTAACCTCTTCTAAGACAAAATTAGCGAATGCACGGCGATACTCGTGATCTGGGAGCTTTAGCTCTTGCGTCAGTTGAATTTTATATGCGTGTAAGGCCAGATCTTTGGTCAAAATTCGTTGCAGAGAGCTTTTCGTTATGTTCAATTGTTGAGATCGATGAATGGAAGTTCTGGGATTTTCGGTTACATGTGCACGTACTGTAGCGATATTTTCATTGGATCGAGCACTACGTGGACGAACTGGCACTTTTTCAAGAACTGATCGGTAGCCTCAAATTTGTGAATGAATTTCGAATTGCGTTGTTACTTGGCACATGATTGCGCCCAAAAAATAAACGAAACTTACGAACTGTTCTTACACACGAACGAGAACTTCCGTAGTAAGTTTGCACAATTTTGATACGTTCTTCCGTGGTAAAACGATCCATAATTAAAGTGCCGGGTCTCTAAATGACAGATGCGAAATATACCATTTCTAGGTTAAGTCACTACCAAATGGCGCTAAATTTAAATCCCGAAGTACCTACTGGGACATCCATTCCGAGACTAGGAAGATAAAATGCATTAAAAAAGGAACTGTACCATTGGGTTTCCGTGCTATCCGACCTGACGTCGTCATAGGCGGCTCTGACAGATCCAATATCCACACTTGTGCTCATTTGCATCTGGAAAGACATAGAAATCATTACAAGTATATTTTGCAGTCTGAATATCAGTATCTTTAACTTGCTCTGTTTAAGAATGTATGTATTTAAATGAATAAAAAGTATAGGATGGTATTAGTTATGTTAGGACAGATTCTGGTATATATTCATGTAGTTCGAGCTGCGATGTTTTTATTTTTGATAGCAAACACGGCCTACTGCGTTAATGGTCATACAAGTTCACTGTTGGTGAATGTAATGTTTGGAGAATCAACTTATAGAAGTTTATATTTTTCACGTCTCTTGAATGTATACTCGTAGACATGCACATTTCCTTTTCCTGCCAATGCGTCTCAGAATTTCTGCATTTGTTATTCAATACATTCTGAGAGTCCTTCTAGCCACCCACATTTCAAATGAGTCTATCTTTTTACGTATTCCAGTATTCTTCTGCTCCATAAAGAAGAGTTGAAAAACAACATTTAGCTAAACAAAGTATCTATACTTTAACTAAAATTTATTGGATTTTTCGTACAGATCACCGTACATTTTGTCTTTTTAACATTAACCGACAAACTGTATTCCTCACTACAATCCTAGTCTCTCAATTAGTCTCTGTCTAGTCGTCATCCTGTATAGTTACTATTTGATCATATAGATGTTAGCGCTACTAAATGAAATTGAATCTGATTCACCCGTATCGTATCAAAAGCTGATAGAAGGCAACGGAAGTCTATTATCAAATTGTTAGACAATGAATAATCGCTAACTCTTCCATTGTAAACAAATTATCGGAAGAGTATTCATTCTACTTGATTCTTTGTATATCCTGCTTATAGACTGACAGCCAGCTACATTTTTAATCGCGAAACATTTCAAATTCGATATACTGCATTTTCTTGATATTTTTGACATACATATACATCACGAAACTGATAAACTGCTAGATTAAATATATTTTGTAAACCTTGCCGTCAATCTCAGTTAAAGTGTATGCTCTCCACTATGCATCAGACCTCCTATAGACACGCATGTTTCGTCTTTAGCCTAGACTTGTCAGTACAGCCTGACGATCTAACTGTACAGAGCAATTTGGTGGTATATATGTAACCCAGTCAAGGGTGTGATAGCAACATCAACACTCATCTCCAAGCGTTGCACACTACGGCATTATCCATTGGCAACCTACGAAGTCAAAGGACCGCTAGGCTATACTGACGACTCTAGGCTAAAGACAAACTTGAATGTCTATAGAAGGCCTGATGCAGAGTGGAGAGCATACATTTAATATCAATTGTCAGCTTCTTAAATGAATGAGCCGCAATAACGGTACATCGAAATAGTGTTTACGAAGAACAAGAGATGTCGCTGTAAATCAGTTCACTCTTGTTGACATATGTCGTAAGAAACATCGCCGCCGCTTCAAGACAGTTCAGGTTTCGGGCCTTTGACTTTGTAAGTTGCCAATGGGCAGCGCCATAGTGCGCGACGCTTGGAGATGTAAATCTAAGCTTCAAAATCCAATTTCTGTATATTTTACAATTTGAAATAGAACAGTGTTTGTTATAAAGATCCGCGGTTTCAATAGTTCAGGATCAGCTAAATCGTGATGGATAAATTTTAAATTTCGATAATGTTCTATTTTGCATTAGTCTCAAAATATGTGTCTGAAGTACGGCAATTTGAATAACCTGCTGAGAGGTATCCAAAAAAAGCGAATTGAGGTCAATGTCCACCAAAAGCTGAATAAAAATGATCTGCGGCAGTCAAAGAACATTCACCTACATTGCTATTTTTGGTACCAATATTAAATTAGTCTGTATATGCGTTTGAAACGAGTTCTCTTTTAAAATTAGAAAAAATCCCCCATGGAAAATATGGCTGGTTATAGTTGATACCCTTCATGCTTGAAGGATGTAAAACTTGTAAAAATATCTACGGTTAACGACGCAATTATGTGCTTAGGTTAATTAAACACTTGATTAATTGATTGTAAATATAATGAGATATGATTAGTGATATTATGTATCAATTAGTTCAAATCCAGTGTAGAGAAAAGTGAAAATCCGTGGAAGCTTTTGTAAGTTTCTATAAAGTATCGATGGCCGATTACACAAACGTTTTCAAGGTCGCTTAGAGTCCTTGAATACACATTTTTAGTTGCGTCATTCGTAAGAAGAGTTCATTTTGCACTTGGCTTTGCTCAACTACGGACCGATATCTATTTCGTTCAGGCATAATACGATACCAGGACTATTTCATTTATGGGACGTTATGGTTCAAAATGGTTTGCTCTCTTTTCTAAATAAAAATCGATTTATTGAAAAGTTCTTTACGAAAATTCAACTCTTGGACGACTTCGTAGTGTGAGAATAAATACAGTGCTGTTAGGAGTAACTTTTTTGTATTCAGGTGCCTTTATACCTGTTGAATTATTTTATTTATGAACGATATTAATTAGCTTTAAGGCCTCATGTTGAATAATAATATTATTTATCGAGTAAGTTTTGCCTCATTCATTTTGAATTATTTTCTTAGGCGTATTATTGAAACAGCATGGTTTCGTGGGACACAAAACTGGCGCTTCTATTTTTCTGTTTCATCGGTTTGAATGTTTATCTGCTGATTCGTAATATATAAATAATATTTAACGTTCCGAAATTGACAATAATATGTTTATCACAGGATATAAAAGGTTAATATTCATCAAAAAAGCAAAAAGTAGGGTTCTAACTCAAAATATATTGTCATTTTTGAACAGTGCTCTGAATATAACCTGTAAATATAACAAAATTTCCAGCTAGCTCAACGGAAGCAATGGTGGTGTAGGTATTTAACAACGTTGTCAACTTGAATTTTACAAGAGTAACAACCTTTCTAATTATAAGTGGATTTTCGAGCTACACAAAAGATGACGTAATCGATAAATGCATTGCAGCAATTTCAAATACTTCTCCAATTTTTCGCAAACGCCATAATCACTGATGGATATCATAGTTGTAATTTCGGCTAAAAGGTGTGTAATAAATGGTTGTATAAAAATTTCACAGCTTCTAGCTGTTACTAAGTGAAACCACAATTAACATTAATAACTACTAATTCTCACTTGATTACCGATTCTTCCGTCGTTTTCTCTCTTCGATGCACTGGTGATATGCAGAGGCGTACTAAAGGGGATACTGATACTGCGCCCTTCTCCAATACTCTATATGATGTATACAGGTTTGAGAATGGCGAACCTCCAACGGTTTACTTCCCACGTGAAAAGGGACATAGGTAATCGGAAAAAACTTCGAATTTGAGATGATACGTCTTAGGATGTTTTCGTAATAAAATATTACTTGTTAGCTAGGAAAAAATCGCCCTGTATATGCCCTGTATATGAATTGTGTTTGTTTTTTCTCTTAGATTAAGATGATGCAATAAAATATATATGTTCCCCTTGAAAAAACATGGTTGACCTTGAAAAAACCATGAACATTCTGTCAATGTCGAAAACAAAAGTCATCCTCTTTGCACCCAACTACTTTCATATGAACGTTTTCATCTAAAAACTCACCGTTTTCGAGCTATACGGCTGTCAAGTGAAATGGACCACCCGGTATAGATCGTCGAGATCCAAATTGGCATGTTTATTGGTTATGGAACTTTAAAGATGGTCAGTCTGTCCGTCTTCAGACCATGTTCAGACGTTTAACCATCAAAAACCAGAAGACGTGGATATAAATTAGTTTAGAAGTTGTTGTGTTACTAGTTGAAAGAAAAATAATTTTTGGATTTTGTAAAAGCTTCCTAGTTTTTGAAATCGGCTTCGTTGTGACAGACCAGTGTTATTGACCTATACTGGGGTTTCCTCGGACTAAAAAATATCGTACGTCACTGATTGCACCGGGCGATTCCGAATGTTGTCTTGCAGAGACCACTCATTAACCAGGATCAGTTTGAGGCACGGAATGTTAAGTGGACGTGAAGAATACGCGACAGATGTCCAACAGGGAAGAAAGAACATCGACGATCTTCATATTACAACAGTTATAGTAACATCGCTTAACAGTTTCAGGACGTGTGACTACGAAATAAATGTGTTAATCCGCTTTTGTGGCCTGTCTTATCAGATCGTCTGTTTGCATTTCTACAATGATTGTAAATGTTCTGAATTTACCAAATTTACGAGGCCGGATTATAACATTTCCAGGATATCTATGGATCAGCGCCAAGTAGAAGCTTTATGGTCGATTGCACAAACATCTGTTAAAGGAGAAAGTAGCGAAGGAGTTCTCAAAATGTAAAAACTAAAAAAAGCTGTTATTTCTTATAGGTATTATTTACACGTTGTATTGAGAACACACAAAAATAACATTTATATTTTTTGACAGAAATTGTCAAATTTGTCAATATCTTAACATTTCTACAAATCAACTATACTGTTAACGTCATTAACAGTTTATAAAAATAAAATAGCTACGAGGGTCACGCTGAAAGTTTCTAGATACAGAAAAATTAAACGGTTTTTTTTTAAAATATTCTGTTTTTTTATCATCTTCTCCCCCTACCTCAATACATTTACGCATTCGGTAAAACCACTTGTCAAATTCTTGTGCCACTTCATCGGTGGACAAATAGCGACCTCGAACTTTTCTTTGATCTTAGGGAATAAGAAGTTGCGGAGCTAGGTCCGGAGAATAAGGTGGGTGAGGCAACAGTTTCACACCCTTTAGAGCATAAAAATCGAGTGTTCTAGCAGCTCTGTCAGCGGGTGCGTTGTCACGATGCCATTGAATACCACGCAGACCAGTCTTTGGACGGCTCTTGCATAGTTCTTGGAAGGCTACTGGAACACATTTGGTTATATACCATTTAGAAGTAACTGTCCTTTGATTTTCCAAGGCTATCGTTGTGATGTATCCACTTTCAGAGAAAAAGATGCGAGCATTTTCTTTCCAACGCTCTTGGAACGACGAAGTTTTGTTGGAAGCTGCTCACTTTGAAAGCACCAAACTAATGACTGCTGTTTAGTTTCGGGATCATAATGATATAACCATGTAATGATATAACTCTTGTTGCTTTTTGCTCACTAGTCAACAAATGTGGCACCCATCTGGAACACCGCTTCCTCAGGCGAAGGTGATCATGAATGATTGTTCGGACCGCTACCGATCCAATCCCCACAGAAGCCTCAATCTCGGTGTAGGTTATATGTCGATCTTTTTTTACCATAGTTTGCACAGCTTGTACAGTTTCCGGAGTAACACCAGTGGGCGGTCGACATATGTGAGGTTAATCATCGAGTGAGACCCGGCCCCTTTTAAACTCAGCAAACCAATTGAAAACTGTAGCCCTAGAAGGTGCAGAGTCCTCAAAGCAACTCACTAAACTTTCGTGACATCCGCTTGTTTTAGTCCCTTTTTATAGTCATTAAAATCATGGCTCAAAAATCGCGATTAGCCGGTTCAATTTTAAGTTAAAATTCGGCCAACACTTTGATGCATTCGAGACAGTGGAAAGGCAACTACTGAACGATTCAAACGCTGCCTTTGCGTGTAAGCACTTACAATTTTAGACAAAATAGCTGCGTGCTCAAAATTTTCTAAACTTGTATATATTAGGAATATCTAAAGACTTTCAGCGTGACCCTCGTATCTACAATAGAAAAAATGATGATTATGATGTTCTTTTTTTCGAAATGGCTGACTGGTAAAATAATCTCAAAAGCTGGTTGTTTTGCTTCGAAGAATTGAGAATTTTTCTATCAGTGTCGCCAAATGTTCAGTAGTTTTTTACGATATTACTAGACGATAATAGCTAAATGTTCCTACACCAATTTTATAAGGGGGATTATTTTTTCTGTTTCTGTTTTAGTCGCATTTACCAAGTTCAGTTCTGACTATCCCATTGCGTAGGAAGTACAGCTTCAATTTACTTCACGTTTTTTAGTTTCATAATATTAATGAAAATCAGTCTAATTACCATACCCTAGAATCAACAATGATGATCAGGTAAAGGGACATGATAAGAGAAACATATTTATTACTAACGATTCTCGCACAGACAAAAACAATATTTACAAAATATACATCAGATAATTATGTAATCTTGATAGATAAGCGGGAAAACATAATGACTGTGATGAGAAAATGAACGCAAACACGATGACGGGTTAGGGAATGGTGCATTTATTTTAAAAACCATCGTTTCAGATGGAAAACTCACCCCACAAAACATGTTTACAGTTTCAGCACACGGTATATAATTATCTACAATAATAAATTCAAACAAAAGCTACAGTCACAGCCTGCTCTGACAATTCGAATCATTCTATCTAATGCTAGTATTTATAGAAACAATACAACATTATATGATGAATCGACGAAAATCGACTGAAGTAAAGGAAAGTGGATTTCCCTAAAATTAGAAAGGCTCGTTTTCTGATGTCTATGCGTTCTATGCGTGTTAGTGATTTTTCGTGAGTCACCGCAAGTCGAGCGAGAAACACGTCATCTCTTCGGGTATTTCGGGGGCATTAAAAGCTATATATAAAATGTAAACTGCGTGGGTCTTCACTGGCATGTCTTTGGCCTCTTCCATCCTCTACAGCTCTTCAGACATACCGGGTGGACAATTTCAAACAATTGTTTATGTACATATGCAACTGGTACACAAACTTTGTAGGGGAACTTTATGAAAAATAGACGTCAAGTAGAATAACTCTGTAGGTCAACGCAATGATATACCGGTTTAGAAATTAACATTGATTCAAATTTCAAAAATTTTGTTGTAAATAACTGCAATTTAAGTAAAATATTAATCATTATTCAATTTTAAAAGTTCACAAAGTTTCCAAAGATTTTCATAATTTCTCATATTTCAAAAACATTCCTCACTATCGATTAACACAAAAATATTTTAATTTTTGTAAACGGGGCTTTATTTGACACTGAAACATTGGACACGATTGTAGCTGAAGCTTCAATAATACTAATATGTTCAAAATTAACTATAACCAACTTTATAATTATTACATTATGAAAAAATCAAGCTTTTAAAACTAGGAAAATATGCGAAGTTTTTCATTTCGAATATTAAAGTTTTCTGAAATTTGATAATTGATCATTTTTTATTCGGTGATGAAAATATGATTAGATATTCCTAAAAAAAATTTAGTGAATCAGAATATTTTCATGAAAATCACGCACATCGATAGCTTTTCCTTTTCAGGATATTCAGAATAAATTGGGAATATATATAAATTGATAGAATACAAAAAATATACAGTCTATACATGACGTAGAAAGTAAAATTCTGATGATGCCGTTTGAAATCCATGGGACATTCTAAATGATTGATAAAAATAGGGCCTAAACTATACCATAATTATAGTGACAACGGAAGAATATGTACGACCGAAAAAGATAATTCTATTTTTATAACGAAAGGTTTCTGGTTTACTTCGTACTCTGTCTTATCGAGATATATATTTATATTCCATTCCATTCCATTAGAACTAAATTAACTAAGAGCTTCCATATATCTTTGAATGAGCAGGCAATATAATTATATACAGGGTGATCCACAAGTCGTGACGAAACATTAAACAATCATACACAGGGACGTATTTTAAGGGGGGTTTTTCATGTTTTTTTCATTTTTTCCTCGAGGGCTTCATTGAAAAAATACGGGGTATTAAAATTCAAAAATAAAAAACATTTTTCAATATCTTCAAACCGTCAACTGGAATGAACTAAAATTTGGTATGTGGATTCAACTGAGTATTGTCCATAAAGTCCTTACTTGAAATTAACGTGACCAGTCGCGGAGATATTGGGGATTAATGGCATTATTTAAAAAAAAATAGTACGCCACTGTTTTTTTCGAACCGCGCAATATTTGAATTCTAGTTCTTTGCTACAAATAATTCCTCTTGTGTTTTCATTCTAGAGTGCACTGTTTTCATAAAAATAAAAAATAGATTCGAAGAGCTTATTTCAATAAATGTCCAAAAAGGCCACCATTCTGACTTATACAAGTGCGACATCTTTTTAATGAAGAAAAACGTATTTCCGCAAAATTCGTTGTGTTTTGAATTTGATGAAACGCATAATTTATTCTTTCTTGTAACTGATCAACAGTATTAATTTGTTCAGCATACACGAGTTGTTTAAAAGCGCCCACAAAAATAAATCAAAGGGATAAAATACCCTGTGTATATGATGTTTACTTTGTGGTCACGACTTGTGAATCACCCTGTATACGAGGATGTTTGATTCTCGCTGATCTTAGTAGGGGATAAAACCTTTCTATAAAACAAATTTTGTCATTGACATCTCATTTGTTTAGTTAGTGACGATTTAAAAATATACTTGGTTGTAAGATACATACGTTTAAAGTAATATTTTTGCGAATGTGTGACGGAAAAGAACAACGATCATTAACGGGCCCGGGTTATTAATTTTCCCCAAAAAAAATTCCTTGAACAAACAATATAACTCGATACCTGTGCCCGAATATTGTATGCATACAATCATTATTTTTTAATAAAAAAATTATACGTGCAATGAACGAATGAATAAAAATTATAGTGATTTTTTTACGTACCTTATTTTTTGGACCAGCAGCAGTTCCATTTTTAACCGCTGCAACGATGATGGGTTCTTGTTGACCCTCTTCAAGTTGCACCTCCTTCTGAAGCATATCTTGGTGGATTTCCCCGTTTGTTTCAATTTCCCCAGGCATGTCTATAAGATCGAGAAATATTCTAACAAAAAATACACTGCGACAATTGAGGGGTGTTTAAGATACTTCGATGCCGCGGAAGAATAAACCGAGATCTAACAATCCGCAAGCACGACGAAAAATGATTCGAAAGTCCTTCAAGTCTCGCGCCGACTGTATGAGAAGCCGTCTCTCAGCCAGTGTTGCCAATATGGCTTGGGTAGAGAGCAGTGTTCCTACACTGCCTTGATAACTCTGTGTATGTTTTGTAATCATAACTAGAGGTAGATACAACATGTATCATCTAATGCTAATATTGCGTGAGGACATCTATTAACCTGTTCAAAATTTTAATATTCGAAATAGTTCTTCATTGTATGGATCAAATATTGATACAATTTCAATCGTTTTTTTGTGCTCATCACTATGCGACTGTCTGACAGTTAAGACAGATAACCAAGCTTGTCAACCGTACGATTTAAATCGTATGTCTAAGATTTTTGCTCTGTGGACAGTGTACGATCTTTTTGAGGATCATCAGAATATCAGCAAAAATTGAATGAGTCCATTTAAAACAATCAAAATAACTACTGTTCGTTTATTAAACTCCATAGTCATAGTTGTAGCCCTTCCATTTATATAGAATGAGACAGATGGCAGGTGCAGTGTGGGAGAACTTCACATGAAAAAACATTCAAACTTTACACAATAGTGATATACTTTTATTGTACCATCTTTTTATCGAGAAATTGGCTGAAATGGCTTTATATGCACAATTTGCACGATCTCAGGAGAGAAAAAAAATAGTCGGCAACACCGGTTATGACACTTATCTAGAAACTGATGATTGACATCATTGACAGTTGTTCAATGTAAATGTAAACAATTTTCAAAAATAATAATTTTCCAAGAAAACAAGAAGATGTAAATTAATAAAAATATTATCGATTTAGAATCGAATAATTAAATAAAATGGAAGAGAGCAAGGGCACTCCAGAGAGCGATTTCAGTATAGAGTGTTTTCAGAACTACTCGGCCCCAGAAGTATTTGTGCAAGGACTTGCTGGAATCGTAGATCAGCAAGATGTTGAATCTATGATTCGGGCCCAAAAGCAAATGTAAATATATAGCATTTATCAGCCAGTTAAATGACTTAGATGTTTTCTAAGATATCCTATCATTGAAGTTCGTGTTTTATTATAGGTTGCAGTGTTTTGAGAAAACCAATGAAATGCTGACAAACTGCAATGCACTATCTGCCTCAAGGTTAAAAACAGTAGTTCCAGAATTCAAAAAGCACATCCACTTGTTGGCAGAAATGAAAAAAGACCTGGACTACATTTTCAAGAAAGTACGAGTCATCAAAACCAAACTCAATAATCAATATCCAGAGGCTTTTGCAGAGGCGATTCGCAGCAGTTTTGCTGAAGAGTGTGAAGAGGACATAAAGACTAAACAGGAGTCATCAACTAGCAATCGTCGTAGTCTCCATATAAAGAGTGAGGTGGCTGTGGAATCTTTGGATTCTGCTAGAAGAGCATCCAAATAGTATATGGTTTTTCAATTTTTGTTACTCTGTGATTTATTTGTGAATTTTATGCAGTGATGTGTTGTTTTTTTTATAATAATAGAACCATTAATTAATTTTGCTTTTGTTGTTTCATCTTGGCTACCCATTCCCAACAGTATGATCTCTGTTAGAAGAAATAGTCTCAGGTAGCATTAATCAATACTGGTTTTGATGATGTTGGGCTGAAATGAAACTATTTTTTACTTGATAGATGGATCATTTCAGATTACAAAATGAGCAAGAACTGATAGGACTAACATTTCATTGCCCTGAGCTGAAGTCACCATATTAATATGAGTTAAGTTTAAGAAAAATCCACTGGCTTTGGTATTTCTTTTTTGGCAACTGAACATCCTCATTTTCATGCTTCATAAAATCAAAGCATTCATGGGTGTGTCTAAAATATAAAAGAGTAGAGCTTATAGGAAAAAAACAAATTTTATATTTAGATTTGGCGCAAACATTTTTTTTGTAAGCCCATTGTTTAAAATGAAAGCAATAACTTTATTTTATAATATAACTTTGTATACAAAAATAAGATTTAGACTTAAATTATAGGTATGCACAGTTTCAAATGTAATGAATTTTCATTTGTTGTCTACTTCAATGTTCTCAATCTAGATTTTTACATAACAATTAAACAACGGCACGAAACTGTAGATACACTACGACAGTTTAGCAAGTTTCTTGTCCATTTTTATAAGGCGTATTTCTCAGTACACTCTTTCGCTTTCCTAATGAATTCTGTCCTATCTTGCTTGTACTCGCTTGCAATATCTGACATTAAAGGATCATCAGGATTGGGGCTATCCAGAAGCATCCTGACAGCTATGAGCAGACCCTCAATCCCGATGGTAGGCTTCCAACCTCCAGACGGAGGCATTTTCAACAGATCCAAGCAAATCCTGCCGTTGTCGTCCACATTTGGATGATAGACTTTATTCATAAACCTGATTGATGGAGGATTGAAGGGATACCGTTCCGGAATTTGGATCTCCAATGTGAAAACACCGGCTTCATAAGGCGAGCCTTCAGGTCCTTTGATTTTGGATTCTAACAAGCTCAGTTTTTCGTCTTTGGCAAAGATGCAGATGCCTTGAGGCGGGTTCTTTTGCATTTTTGATAGCTCTTTTGAAATTCGCTGTCGTTGCATGTTTCTGGAATTAAAACATACCAAGTTTACTCGCTATCCTCGTTCCTCTTTGGCATTTCATCTGTGCATCACACCACTTTGTACTTCCTTGAACTAGGATCGTCCGTTAGGTATTATCACTATAGACCACAGACTATACCCATAGACTATAAACTATAAGGTTAATAGATGACTAACTGTCCAGTTCTACATAAAAGTTAATAAAAGTGAGGTTAGGTTTCTTATTACAGGTTTTTAAACAAGAAAATGAATGTCAGTAAAACCGTATGAATTCTTAGTATAGATTGGTATAGATTCCAATATGAATGTAGAAATACGAACCACAGATAAGTCTAAGGTGTGAACATCAAAAGTGCTATAGAATATGTTGGACCTAAAAACACATTGCTTTTTAGGGTAAAGGTCTCTACGCCAAGAGAAAGATCACCAAAGATAGTGTGATCCTTGAGGAAGACCCCTTGGTATCCTGTCAATTCTCCTGGAATGCTGCCTATCAATACAAAGCTTGTGACCATTGTCTAAGGTATGAAACATATTCATAAACTTTGATGTGATATCTATCTAGTGCAGTTTGTCAGTGTTTAAACAGTTATTGCTTGACAATTTTTACGTATAACTGCTATAGTACTCTACACAATACGATTAATGATAGCTATCTAGTAGTAGCTATAACAAATATACATCCTTGATTTGTGTACAGTTGTACAATATGGGACTATTTTTTTTGTTTTCAGACCACTAGAAACAGCTCAAGAAAATGCAACAAGACTAGCTGGGCATCTCGTAGAATTACCCCATCTTGAATGCTGTATGACAGACAAATCAAAAATAGTTTCATGTGCAAGTTGTGGAGTGAATTACTGCTCTGATGAATGTAGAACTGAGGCTCTGAATTGCTACCATAGAATACTATGTCTGCAAACCACTGAAAGGAATTGTACTCATCCATTGGAAAAGCTGAATGAAACTTGGAAGTAAGAACATGTATTTGTTGTAAATATACAGGGCTTATCATTCATCCAGCTAACAGACATGACATGTCGTTTAAGAAAGATTAGAAAGGCATATTATGATTTAATGGTAAGAGTATATTTATTTCAGGCAAATGCATTACCCACCAGAAACAAACAGCATAATGTTGATTGTGAGACTTCTGGCGCGAATATTACAGGCTCAAGACAGATCAATCGCCATACAGCAAATCCTAGGCTTCTGTCATAGATCGGTAAATGAAGATGCTGACCTTGCACACAAGTTTTTGGGTGAAAAGTTTGCTGCTCAGATCTCTCTGCTGCATCAGATGCTAGTGGAAGCACTGCCCAATGAAGGAATTGAGCAGTTTTTGACAATAGAAGGATTTCAGAGCCTCATTGCTCTAATCGGTATATTTATCCTAATTTTATTCAAAATAATTGAAAATCAGTTTTTCAAACTGTTGTTTTAACAAATGAAATGTGTTCTAGGAACAAATGGACAAGGTGTAGGCACTAGTGCGATAAGTCAGTGGGTGAAAAAAGTTACAGAGCTAGATGTGTCCAATGAGAATCAAAAAAAATTGGATGAGTTCATCGAAAACCTCTATGATCAGATGGACGAACATTCAGGGTCATTCCTAAATAATGAAGGGGTTGCTTTGTATACTTTGCAGAGTGCTTGCAATCACAGCTGTGTGCCTAATGCGGAACCTAGTTTTACCAATAACAATCACAGGTAAATGCAGTGTAGCAATTTGTCAAAAGTAGTAGAAACTTTACCAATGTAGAAGGTGTTAGACTAAATTTTCTCATTATGTTTCTAGGCTATCATTGATTGCTATCAAGGATATTGATGAAGGTGAAGAAATTCTGATTAGTTATCTAGATGAATGTACACTGGACAGATCCAGACATTCCAGACAAAAAGAGTTGATGACTAACTATCTGTTTGAATGCAGATGCCCCAAATGTTTAGATCAAGCTGGTGAACCCGACATTACAAGTGATGAAGATGAGGATATGAGTGAGTGATTTACGATTGTACTGTAAATTCTCCATGTTAAAGATTCAAATAAAGTGGATGTCTAAGATTTTTTTGTTCTCAATTTATTTTATAACATACTCCATTATCGGTCACTCACGTTGGGAACGAAGAAAGTTGTGAGTGATGGTGCGCCTCATAGGCATCCAACACCTTGTTTTTTTTGGGATTCATCCGTATTGCATGAAGTCTTAAAAAAACTACAGTAATAATTATGAACAATATTTAGTAAAATTGCATAAACATTCTTAATATCGTAAGATAATTTTCTTGTCCGTGCAACCAGTAATACAGCTTGCTGCATTATCCGTCACCGACACGTCGGGACTGTGTAGAAAAAAATTGAAGTTAACGGTGGGCCTCACAGGCCTCCCTAAAACTACTATTATTTTTTTGAAGAAAAAAGTGCCATTCATATTTCGGGCCATGTTAAAAAACTACAATACTAATGCAGAATAACCAATCTAAGGCGCATCATCCGCTATGTGTCATAGAAAATGCAATCACCAACTACGGCAATAGCGCGGTTTTTCAAACATGACTTTTAGAAACAACCCATCTGTAGGGATGGCAACATCTAACCAACACCCCGATGTATCGCTACATCGATACATCGACAAGATAACATGGATGTATCGATCCAAAAACCATTGATGTGAAATATCGAAGTTTATTTTGGCGTAATTAAAAACGTTCATGCAGATGTGTGACCACTGGCGAGCACATATAAATATAAAACAAATACAGTACTAAAAATATAAACAAAAAATAAACACTACCATAATCAAATAAAGTATAATATTTCTAATAATCACGCAAAAAGGGATATTTTTATGATTATAATTTACACACACACATCTATACAAACACAAACAATGGGAAAAAATATATATGAGTATTTCTAAGAGACTTTGAAAAAAATGATGTTTATGAGCAGGAAATGCAATATTGTGAGGCTACATGTAAAGAGAACGTGACGAAATTATAAAACTTTTAAACATGGCTGTTTCTTTCCCGATGTGTCGATTTTTTTAAACATCGATACATCGTTGCCATCCCTACTCAACTGTCATTTTAAATGCCCTACGTTCACTGACGTCCACGAGTCGTCGTTTTGAGGTTAGAACCTGAGCAAAAAGCTGGAATATTTTTACAATTTGTAAGCAGAAGCACTGAGAGAAATAGTAACAGCGTTACAGGTAGTTTCCTACAGAGCAGCAATCATGGCGTCTAATGAAACTTCGGGGGTGACCACAGGCCAACCAAACCTACACAAGCAGGACTTATCCAAGCTGGACGTTTCTAAACTGACCCCTCTGTCTCCTGAGGTGATCAGTAGACAAGCTACTATCAACATAGGTACCATCGGTCACGTAGCTCACGGTAAATCAACAGTCGTGAAAGCTGTTTCTGGGGTACAAACCGTTAGATTCAAAAATGAGTTGGAGAGAAATATTACTATCAAACTAGGCTACGCTAATGCTAAGATATATAAATGCGACAATCAGAAATGTCCTAGGCCTGCTTGCTATATCTCTGGAAGCTCTTCGAAAGATGACAGGTACATTTTACTATATTCAGTATTGCCAGTGGTTCTTAGTTTTGTTGTCTGTTTGGTTTGTTTGCTTAAATACTAGACAAAGTCAAGGAGAGAGAATGAAATTATCCAAGCTTTTAACTGGAAATATGTATGATGTAGAAATATTCTCTCTATTTACAGCTTCCCCTGCTTGAGGCCTGCTTGTTCAGGTCGATTCCAGCTGGTGCGTCATGTTAGCTTTGTGGACTGCCCTGGTCACGACATTCTCATGGCAACCATGTTAAACGGAGCTGCTGTGATGGACGCAGCTCTGCTGTTGATTGCAGGCAATGAATCATGCCCACAGCCACAGACTAGCGAGCATTTGGCCGCCATCGAGATCATGAAGCTCAAGCATATCATTATATTGCAGAACAAGATTGATCTAGTAAAGGAGGGCCAAGCAAAGGAGCAACATGAACAGATTGTTAAGTTTGTCCAGGGAACTGTTGCTGAAGGTAAGTGGATTTTTGGAAAGGATGGTTGTGACCAAAAAATAATTACTTTAAGTAAAATGTGTCAAATGCTTACAGACAGATAGAGTATCTTTTACCACCATCAGATATTTGAGATTTGTACCCTATTATTATCTGCACTCTTGTATTAACAAATATTTTTGTTTCAGGTGCTCCAATTATCCCGATTTCAGCTCAACTGAAATACAACATAGAGGTGCTTTGTGAATATATAGTCAAGAAAATTCCTATTCCCTTAAGAGACTTTACATCAGAACCTAGGTTGATTGTTATTAGATCATTTGATGTCAACAAACCAGGATGTGAAGTAAATGACTTGAAAGGTATTTTGAATATGTGATAATGTAGTAAATGTTTTAGGCATCAGGCCTACAAAAGTTATCACGAATGTCCTTACATAATGGCCCAGATATTCAAACTTACGTTTCTTGAATGTATTGAAAACCTCTGTATTTACATTGCAAATGCTTTATTATAGTCTATGAAACACGCATATACAACTCTGTTAATGCCATATGAACATAGTTTATTGAAAAGAATAGTATGTGACATCCTGAATCAATCACCTTAAGTTTTATTTTTATTCAAAAGGTGGCGTTGCTGGCGGCAGTATTCTTCGGGGAGTCTTAAAAGTGGGCCAAGAAATCGAAGTGCGACCCGGCTTGGTCAGCAAAGACGCAGAAGGCAAACTTACTTGTAAACCAATCTTCTCCAGGATCGTGTCTCTCTACACGGAACAGAACGAACTTCAATTCGCTGTTCCGGGGGGTCTGATTGGTGTGGGAACGAAAATCGAACCTACGCTTTGTAGGGCTGACAGATTGGTGGGACAGGTATGTTACCTTATCATTGAAATTTTCCCTTGAAAAATATTTTTTTGAATGAATTATTACATTCTTCAATATATGAATGCAATCAAGAAACGTGGCTTAGTATAATACTGTATCTTGATTGTAGGTGCTAGGCGCAGTAGGTGCTCTACCCAACATCTTCATAGAACTTGAAGTGAGCTACTATCTTTTAAAACGTTTACTTGGGGTTCGTACTGAAGGAGATAAAAAAGGAGCAAAAGTACAGAGATTGACCAAGAGCGAAGTTCTATTAGTTAATATTGGATCTCTCAGCACAGGTAAACATGATACATATTAGGTTAAAGTAGGTGGGAGGATCTATAATCTACTTGATATGAAAATATTGTTTTCTTGCAGGTGGTCGAGTTGTAGCGACAAAGGCCGACTTGTGCAAGATCGCACTGACGAGTCCCGTGTGCACCGAGATAGGAGAGAAGATAGCGTTGAGCAGGAGAGTGGAGAAGCATTGGCGCCTAATTGGTTGGGGTCAAATCCGCGGAGGGGAGACCATCGAACCCTCCAAGTAGGCCTTGGACGGCTCTTAGAACTTTATATTCAATCAAATACATATACAGAAGGAAAAGAAAACTAAGTCGTACTTGTATTGTTCATTGATTTCTATCGAATAAGATCGTTTATGTAATTGCTGTTCATGTTGGTTTTGAATAAAAACCGCATATGCATCGTCTTAGTCATATTACAAATCGTATTTTCCTCTCCTCCGTCTTATTTAAATACATAGGTTGTGCGAAGACGAAACAAATCTCTTGTTTCTTGAAACAAGTTCAATCAGATCATTCAGATCTGTTTTTCACTAGTGTTTTTATATTGTCACGTCTAACTTGTGATACTGATTTCTGCAGAATATTTTTTCACAACAACGTCGCAAATTTCACCTGACAACGTGCGCGCCACCTATCGATCGTGGCCAAAAGTCATCGCTGACCACAGCCAACCAAGATTCGCGCCGGGTATGACAGCGCCGTCCTTGAACTACTCCTACGCTCGCGATTCGCCGAAAATCCGCCAGCATGACGTCACATCCGTCGGACTTCATGCGCATGTATGTATTCGTTCCAATTTACACATTTCTTGACATTTAAGCGTGTATCAGACAAAGACAAATACATATTAAATGGATATTCGGAACAGATATTGCGGCACTGCAGGGTTGTAGCAAAAAATAGGCCGGTTGCTTTCCTTTCCCCATCGAGACATCGAAGAGGTGAGTTAACATTAATTTGGTTTTTATAAATTGAATATATATAACAATGTTCGTTTTTATTCAACGTGTTTATAATGTACATCAAGTTTACAGATATTTCCATAGCATCATCCTTGACTGGGGTGACGTACTTCAATCAATTTGAATTATCCGAATTTTTCGATTTTCCAGATTTGAATCTCTTCCCTGTCCGATAGAACCACGTTTATAGCTATTTTGATCAACACCAGCAAAGTAGCTTGAAGGAAACTTAGAAGAACATCAAAGATACGTAAAATATCACCAAAAAAATGTAAGTACCTTACACGTGTTCCAATTGAATAATTTTCGTAATTATTTCGCATGGAATTCGCCATGTTGGATCCGTACGGTATTTCTGTATTGATTTCTCATTCAACTACCTTCAAACCTTGTTTTAATCGATATCATATTATAGTTGAATAATTTATTTCATTCCTAAGTATCGATTGACGTATTCAATAGAGGAACCTTTGAGTGATATTTGAAATATGAATAGGTAGATTCAATCAATTCTCTGTTCTTAACTCTTTAACTGGCACATTCTTCCTGATAGCTATTGTCATAATTATATTCCTGCTAGAAAGTTAGGAATATTTCATTTCACTTAACATATACGGCGTGTTTGGAAACCTCGATGAATTTCATAGATTATTTCGTAATTTGTGATCTGACGTGCACGGTTTTTTTACAGAATTTTATTGCGTAATTTTGCTTATCAACTCTAAAAATTTTCCAACAATCATATCGTGAGCTTTCGTCCTTTTTCTAATATATCTGTAGTGTATTCATTCGATTATTGATAAGGCTGAACCTTTTTTATTTTTAACTGCATAATCAAGTCCGCGCAAAAAGACTCGTCCTCCCCGATCATGCTTTTGAAAGGGGGCTAAAAATAAGGCATCAAATTTCGGTTTCCACAGTTTTTTCCCTTAACCTCTACATATTTGCATTATTTCGTTTATCAGGTTTTAGTCGTGTGTACCTCCCCCCCTGGTCCAGATTAAAATTGCATATATGAACACAGTTTTACAAATAATACTTTTACGTGAAACCTGGTGTTCAAATATAAAAATTTTATTTGACACCACAAGTGAGCATCTACAATTAACACGATTCAATATGTTGATCTCATTTTTGTTGCTCATAGTAGGTCAATTGCACCCATTGTGCCCTCCCTGATTGAATCGGTCTGTTTCACTTTGATAATTTATGATACAAGGTGGCCAATTGTTCTCACATTCATCAGATCAAAGAGATTACATGGTTTTAAATCATGCTATTATGTTTAAAATTTACGTTTTAACATTTGAGTATATATTGACTTCAGTTGATTGTGACTGCTGTGTGAATGTCCTTGCAATAATATTTAATCTTATTGTTCATATTTGGCTTCAGGACATACGATAAACAATACCGCAACGACTTTCAAAGCAAAGGAGGTAGTGGCTTTGGGGGTGGCCAAAAACTGGGTGGTAGTTTCAAAAGGAACGGTTATGGGGGTGGTGGCGGAGGCGGCTTCCAGAACGGCAGGGGAAACCGTTTTGGAGGTGGCCAACGCAGTGGAGGGCTGAGAGCCGTCGAATGGTCCAGTAAACGGTTGCAGCCTTTCAAGAAGGACTTCTATGTACCCCATCCTGCTGTTGCCAATAGGTCAAACTTTGAGGTAATTTTTCATTGATCTACATTCATAATTCATCCATTCAGGACTGATTAAAGAGCTTTACCAACAATTGAGCTGTATTATCAGCCAATCTCAATCTACAGTGTTTTAAGCTCAATGCCAATAAATATTTATCCTCTTGGAGTGCTTATGAAGCATGACAGGCTTTCTGCCTCTGCATGTGGGATTCTTCCTACCAATTCAAATATTGACAATTTTGGCTTATTTCATGTACTTTATTGAACCCAAAAAATTCATTTATCCATTATCTTTCAGGTTGAACAATATAGAACTTCTAAGGAAATCAGTGTTGAGGGAGATGCACCGAATCCCATCCAGAACTTTGGAGAGGCAAACTTCCCAGACTATGTGATGCAGGAAATTAAGAATCAAGGCAAGTTTACTCCACCTCATTCCTGGATATAATCATCACGTTAATACATTTGTTTTTTGCACTAATAGGTTATGAATACCCTACTGCAATCCAAGCCCAAGGCTGGCCCATTGCCATGAGTGGCCAAGACATGATTGGAGTAGCACAAACTGGTTCAGGAAAAACCTTGGCTTATACACTCCCAGCCATTGTCCACATAAATAATCAACCGCAAATCAACAGGGGTGAGGGACCTATCGCTCTTATTCTGGCACCTACTAGAGAGCTTGCCCAACAGATTCAACAGGTAAGATGTTATATTCATTTCTACTTACAGGACTATATCCCAAATTCTTTCAACCAAGTATGAAGCTGCTTCAAAGGCAAACAATTATTTAAGCTTTTATACTACTTACAAATCAAAGTAATCTAGTTAGATTCTAATATGTCCTGATTAAATAATTATCTTTGATAGGTTGCCAATGAGTTTGGCAGTTCGTCATACATCCGCAGCACCTGCATCTTTGGTGGAGCTCCCAAAGGAGGTCAAGCTAGAGATCTGGAGAGAGGTGTGGAAATTTGCATTGCCACACCTGGAAGACTGATTGACTTCTTGGAGAAAGGAACCACCAACTTGGAAAGATGCACATACCTAGTATTGGATGAAGCTGACAGGTGAATATCATTTTGAAAAAATCAAAAGTGGGATTTGTCATTCAATTAAAAATTTGATTTTTTTTTTCATATTTTGTGATTTGTTAGAACAAAGAGAACTAATTATTTTCGTTAATTTTTCATAGTATAAGAAAATTGTCAATAATCCCACATCTGATGAGAGCTCTTCATGAGAGAGTGATTTGCGAGCTAATCTCTTTTGTCGTTTATAGGATGTTGGACATGGGTTTTGAACCTCAGATCCGTAAGATCTTGAGCCAAATCCGACCTGACAAGCAAACCCTGATGTGGTCTGCTACTTGGCCCAAAGAAGTGAGGAAGCTTGCTGCAGACTTCATGACCAATCCAATCCAGATCAATGTAGGATCAGTCCATCTATCGGCAAATCACAACATACTCCAGATTGTTGACATTTGTCAGGAATTTGAAAAGGAACAGAAGTAAGTGGAGGATTTTCATTCTGCTTTTGATTGGAGGTTCAAAAATTTGCTGTCATGGATACGTTTTGTATTTTCTCACAAATTTCATGAAACATGTTTGGACTTTAAAACCTTCGGTTGATCATTTCTACTTTTTTATATAACTGATATAAATTGAAATTTTCATTTCAAAAATGAAATTTTAGGCAAAATGAGTGACTTGAAATTGGGAATGAATTGTTCTCAGCTATTAGAGAGTAAAAAAAATTTAAAATACGCAATTATGTTTTGTCTTGTAGACTGGGTGCTCTTTTGAATGAAATTGGCACAAACGGAGATCCAGGTGCCAAGATCATCATTTTTGTGGAGACCAAGAGGAAAGTGGAAGGTATCACCAGAACCATCAAGCGGTATGGTTGGGCAGTTGTTTGTATGCATGGAGACAAGACCCAACAAGAGAGGGATTATGTTCTCAAAGAATTCAGGAATGGAAAAGCTCAGATTTTGGTAGCTACCGATGTTGCAGCTAGAGGATTGGGTGAGTATTCTGAAATTTGAAGTTCATATCTGGTTTTGACATGACTAAATGCTTCTGGCCTTATGTGACAATAAATATGTATTCTTTTTTCTCATATTTGAATCATGGATTTTTATATTCATAAACTCACTTTGTTGTAATATGCTGGAGATATTGTTGAAAATATCTTAATTTTAATTTTGGTGGCAAAGTAGCAGTTTCCTTTCCAGGATTTTCCAGACTGGTGTGATACCTATGAAATGGTTGTAATGCAGATGAAAAAATGTTTATGGTTGGATATGTTATTTTTATAGCTAATGGCAAAGGACATACATACATACATATTCAATAACAAAATATAATTCTGTTTGAAACTGTGGTGTGAAAAGTATTAAAATAATATATAGCCTGCAAGTCCATTAGACTTAGAAATTGTATAAAAATTAATCATCAATATTCATTTTAATGCATTGCTACATTATTCCTTTTCATTTTATGTAAATTAAAGTTTAAGAAATATTTTCATTTTAATATTCCTCATGTATTTAGTTTTGATACTCTGTATCTATGTATAATTCCTCAAAGTTGAAAACATAGGCACTTTTCAAATAATTTGTTTCTTGCCTAATGATATTTCACAATATACATATGCAAAGTAGCATTCCTTTGTTTATGGTGAGTTGTGAGTAAATTACTATAATTTTAGCAGTATAAATGTGTTATTGTTAAGGAAAGTTAAATTCTTATCATCCTTGAAAAAGATACCACTGACCATATTGATAATTTGAAAATATCAAGCATTCATTGGACATATTAGTACTTTTCCATTCATAAAAAAGTTTTCACAAGTAGATGCCAATCAAAACACTAAAAATGTTTCCATATATAAGTTGCATTCAGAATATTCATTAATCTACTACACATTTTTCATTCTGAACTCTTCAAATTTGATGGAATCAAACTATAGGTGTATACTTTTTGCAACTGGTAACAATTGTATGATATCTAAGATTATTATACCCCCTAACATCAGCAGTTCAACGTTAATCAGTCTGGTGATCCTTTTTTGTTTCAGAGGCACATGCAGGATGAATTGATAAAAAAAAATTCAAACGAAGCACGGATGAAGGTGGATTGATAAATAAAATTGCGTCCTGAATTTCTGAAAAAAAAATAAAGAAAATCCAAACATTAAGGATGCAAACATTAAAATATACCAACCACCACCGACTTGCCCGTGCAGATGTGTTCCTTGCATTGCCTCTGTACCCTGCGCCTACCTCAGAAGAAAGATAGAGATAGACAAGACGACAAGAGTGAGATGGACATGTATATTGCTGCTGACAAGATCGCACACTACGTAGGAATCTCGATTCAGTACAAACAGCAGTCGCGTCGTATCTCCTCTTGATATTTTGTCGGCTTGAAATTGACATAGCCAAAAGTTACGGGTTGATTGGACCTGTATTAAGATTCAAATATATCTTTATTACTGAAGCAGGCTGGTTATAATAATAACTACTAATCTGCTGCCTGTCATCTACCTGTCATTTATCTTCGTTGTGTATTGTGAGTATATCTCAATTTTTGTTTCTAGTTATAAAGCTGTTACAGTATTGAGATGACTTGACGAAATCATGTATAATAGAATGGTTGGAAACTATATAGAGTCGAATGAATTCATTAGGTATTCTGCAAGATGCGAGCATTGTTTGAATTTTGTTTCAGTAACAGTGCTCAAGACTTCGATTGTCTTGAGATTGTTTGCATTTTGCAACATTTTGATTAATGTGGTACCCTGATTTTGTCATACAGGATATAGACATCTCTTTTGACAACTGTGCATATGCAGTATATACAGGATGATCTCCTTATAGCTGCAACCGCTCATCAGCAGCTTTCTTTGCTAGCAATAAACCAATAATGAACAACGGCGATATGTCACATATAAATAAAGATGTTTCGGCGCTGCTTACTCACCATCCGCCGGGCAGCGTGAGTCACCGCGATTGGCAGCACTGGTAGTTACCAGTCGGAGATCGGATGGGGTGATGTGAAGTATAAAGGCAGCATCAGAACAAACGGTCGATCCTTTCACCTGAAGACGATTGAGGATAACACATCAGTCGAAACGTGAAAAAGCCAGTCCAAGTGATGGTTTGAAATGCAAGATCTTGAGCACAGAGATTATTCCTCACAAAGAACATTTACAGCGTTATACTTTCCAACTATTTTACCTTAATTTTTCCACTACTATCATTCTAACATCCTCTCTGCAGAGACTTGCTGGATAATATTTGCTAAGGAAACGGTTGGTGTGTCTGTATTGTCCGGTGATCCTTTATAGGTCATGTTTGTTATGTTTTTCCGTTTCCATTTGATTCCAAACGATCAAAAATACTTGAAGCCTTTTTTGATTTCATTTTTCAAATCTGTCAAAACTATCCTTTGAATCTATAGTGGTTTCTGTACTGATTGGAGTTATACTGAGAACTACTGAGTCAATGCTTTGTTAAATTCAAATCATTTTGTGGTGTTACTAATTTTGTACACCTCATTCCCATGCACTTGAGATTACCATGAAATTGTCCAGCAAGTTCACCTCAAATTGCCATCAGACTGACCATATAATTTTATTGATATAGATGTGGACGGTATAAAGTATGTGGTGAACTACGACTACCCCAACTCTTCAGAAGACTACATCCACAGAATCGGCAGAACGGGAAGGTCGGATACCACGGGCACGTCCTACGCCTTCTTCACACCGTCCAACTACAAACAAGCCAAGGACCTCGTATCTGTACTCACGGAAGCCAAGCAGGTGAGCTGATATAAATTTTCGCACATTGCGCGTGCGGGAGTTCGTATCTTGAGCAACTTTATTCTAATGTGCAATTTCTTCCGGTTGAGTGGAAGTTTTATTTACTTGAGTTCCAAAAATAAGATTCTACAGAAATACTTGTTTGGATGTCGTTTTTCTAAAATTGCCCGAACTTGTGTAAAACTTTTACATGGCATTCTTGTAGCTAAGAAGAGAGAATTTAAGAGGGAAGTCTTCCTAGAATATAATGCGTTTTGCATGGATTTCCAATATTTCGATTACAGCGCTCATTTTGATGTCAAAAATTGCAAAAAGGGCTTTGCACCAGTATAGAATCAACCTTTGTCTCTTTTTTTTTGAAGTCATTCCATTATCTTGAAGAATGAGTGGTGGAAACGAGATATTGGAAACTCATGCGAAATGCGGAACGTAGAGTCCCCTCTTAAAAGAACCATCCTTCGAATAATTTCTTCACAACTAAATCGTCTCTAGTCTAGTCTAGTTTCAATAGTTTCTTTATTGATTGTGTATTGTTGATCGGTAGGCTGTGAATCCGAAGTTAGCAGAGATCGCAAGCAAAAGCGGAAGTTATGGTGGAGGCAATGGTAGAGGAGGCGGTCGATGGGGTTACGGAAATGGAGGAGGATTCAGAGGAGGAAGGGAAAACTCCGGACCCAGACAACACGTCAAGTTCGGCGGCGGAAACAGCAATGGCGGGTATAATAATAGAGGTGAGTCAATATCCAGGTTTTTTATTCTTTTCCTATGAGCCGTCCGACTGCATGCTGCAGTCTTTAGGATTATTGTGTTTTTACTTCTATTGCTTACAGCAGCCATTGTAGCAGTCTTCAACCCTGTACAGTTTCATTACTGGTATTGTACTGAACTAGCATAGATTTCCCAAAGAGTTGCGTCTAGTACATATCACTCACAGAGACTGTGGAAGGCTGACTGTTGTTTCCCACATTATCTGCAGTTAAGGTCTCTTGTCATGAAGCTCTAGTTTTAATTGTTCAGGTGCTCCTTCAGGTTCACCTGTTTTAATAGCTTGCACTGTTATACATTTACAAAACAAACTTTTGGAGACCTAAACTGAAAACTGGGAAGATTTAAAAACCAACCCTACAGTTAAAACTGTTCCCTGTATATCATAACTTCTTTTTTTTGTTTCAGCATATTGAAAACATCAAGCTCCACAAACAAGTTCCAGTATTCTCTCTTCAGTGCATTCCATGCACGAGTGTTTTCCTGTTTATTTATGTTCGCTTTTTATACGATATTTAGTTGACGTATTTCATGGAAATATGAAGTTGATGTTTCTGTTGCACCAGTAATTTTATGCAATGTATGTCTAACATAATCTTCTATACTCACTGATGATAATGTGTGTATTTCTGTGATAGATAACTTAGACGTCTTTTTTGTTTTTGTATACGTTACGAAAAATGTTGTTTTTCGTGTCAGGGAATATGAATCTTTAATCTGCCGCTGATGAACCAAAATTTAATGTTAATAAAGTATTTGTAATGTATATCGAGTTTATTTTTATACTGTCGTACTGTTTTCAGTGCACAATCGGTAATTTACGCTGATTTGGACATTCAGGCTATCGAAAAACCTGAAGAGTTGAAAAAACTGCTTCGATTTTTTGCTTCGTGCAGTCTGCGGGCCCTGGTTGCCCTCCCCTATCTATAAAATGAATTTTTTTAGGGGTAAAATGTGCAGAGCAATCGATTTGCCATATTCTTGTATCATGATTAGTATAAAACATGAATAACTATGTGAACCATAACCAGTATTTCATGGCAGGAGAAAAAAATATTTAGTATTTTGCTACGGTTGAAAAAATATTGTGAACATTTATTGGGTAAATTGAATAGATATCATTTTTGGTGTTAACAGAAATTACATCGACAGTTGTTTTAAATAGGACACCATGTAATTTTGCTTTTTTGGGCTAATCAAGTCTGAACAACTTCTCTATAACAGCTCGATAGTTTTCGAAATAAATCCACTTCAAATTATATGGCATAATTCAAATTTGTATTTTACCAAAAAACGTAGTATGCCAAGACTAAAATAATCATGAGAATTTACTCATTCAAATTGCAGTCCTCCAAGATATCAAAAACTTTCCAACAATAAAACTACATTTTTTCGTGAATGCAAAATGTGAAATTTTGATATCCTTGTATGTAAACAGTTCAACATATTAAAGCTACCAATATCCAATCATACCTTTTTTCAACCTACATCCAATGGACCCGTTCAGTGTGACGTCACAAGTCAGAGCTGACAACAGTGACCACTGTCATAAAACCAGGAATTAAAGAGCTGTTTGATTGTTGACCCTATGCATAAATTACCTTATCGCACGGTACGGTCTACAAAATGACTGAAATCACATACATTCAAATTTGGTTTTCTCAATCACTTTAGAGGCATATTTAAGTGCTAAATCTATATAGTTGAATTCTTAAGAAATACTCATATATACAAACAAACCCTATTGGGAACGTATTATATTAAAAAAGAGATATTGTTCAGGGCATATATTTGAATTATATGACGGATGCGCAGAATAAAACTTCAAATTTGTGTAAACAACCAATCATTAAAAAAGTTATAACTTTTTCAAATATCCATTTCCTTAATTTTAGTTTATATTTTGTTTTTTCTAAATTCCTAATAGGAAGAATATTATACAAGCTTAGAAGCAAAATAAGTGACATACCGTCGATCATTTTTTTCCAAGCAATTCAATAATGGTACTGAGCATAGTTGGCTATGAATTCAAATCAATCGACAACAGAACCTCCAAATTTTGACGTTTATAGAGCGCATAAAATGTGAAAAAATATAAACAATGTTAAAAAACGATAATTTTAATTATTCTAGTTTTATTTATGCGTAATAACTTGAACAGATTTTACAAAAATTTAAAATGTTAAAAATCACAATCTTTTGAGACGTTTCTTATCCACAAAACACACACAAGAAGAAGAGCTCCTTGTATAATATACATTATACTACCCTTATTTCTCCCCTAACCCACTGCTATGTCCCTGTTAACAACCACTCGACGCTATCTTCACAGCGCATCTCATCCCTGCAGATGCCAGGGTGGCATGGCCTCCTGCCTATTCACGAAAAGCTGCTCCAAATTAAAAGAGTATCAGATTAAATCGGATAGATGGATAGAGACGTGCGACCCATCTACCATGAAAAGCAGCGATTTGTTTATGGGTATTTTGCGGTGGATGGCAGCAGAACAATGCTGGGTTTGCCTACCCATTAGGTAGAACATTGGTTTTAACGGATTTGCGGATCCTTTCTTCCACCTGCTGTGCAAAAGCTGAAAAGGGTTACTGTTGTTGTTTTCGGTGAATTAGGGATGCCAAACACACCGTGTGTAATTTGATAGAATTTGTTTTTAAGCGCACTACGATTTAGATGAGAAAATATTGGAATTCATAACCTCGTATTCCAAAAACATGCTGCAGCTACGAGGAGGAACTTAGTGATATCCAGAGTGATTCAAATAAGATCAAACACTGAGAGAAAAACAAATCTTCCACTGGATGGAATAATGGAGCTGTTAGGATTGTCTGAAGGATAATTACTTTTTAGAAAAAGACGAATTCTACATCATCTCCGATTGTAGCTGATCTATAAATAGAGGCGTTCGAGAAAACTAAAACTATGGCTTTTTATGTCGACGATGCGTTCATAATATGGAACCATGGAGACAATCAATTATAGACAATCTTTGAACATTTGAACAGTGTAAGGTCATCCATGAAATTAACGAAAGAAGAGAGTGACAATAGCCTTCTATTTTTTGGATGTTCTAGTAACAAGAAAAGACTCCGCAATATAAACAAAGGTCTACATGAAGCCAAAACGTAAAATATAATGCTTCAATGCATGCATTACGAATCAAGCCAGCCAGCGTCAATGAAGGAGAAAGTCTATTTGAAGCAAATTCCAAAACTTTTCAGACCACTTTTCAAGTCCTTTTGGTTGGAATTTTCATATTTAGTTTATTGCTAAGCTTTTGATCCATTTTATACCTGACTATTACTTGAATCGAGAGAATGACATTTCGAAAACGACATCATTACAGTTTCTGTAATAACTGAATCAATCTACCAGAGTTAATTTTTATATTACCTTCTGTCCATATTGAATGTAATTTAAATACTACAATGACAACAAACCACGAATCAAGATAAAAATTTGAAGAGCAAAGCATGCGTAAAGATGCCTATCTTGGGCGGTGGTAACCCAATGATGGGAAGCCGACAACCACAGGACGAAGATGGGCACTCGAACATTTCAATTACAGCTGGACATGTTTTGAGTTTGAGTGGCGTGTGATTCTGTTTGAGCTGTTTCGTCGACCGATAATAGCCCGGGGGGTATTTTTGGTACCGTCGGTTCGTTTGGAATGAGATTGATTATGAATAGAAAAACTATTTTCAGTGAATTTTATCGCGGCGTAAGAAACAATTTTTGTATCAAAAGTTATACTAGTTTTCATTGTTCATGCGACTGGGATTGGTCGATGGCAAAACCATAATTTGACTTACCAATCAAAGTTTTGGAAGATAGAATTTCAGTGAAACCAGTTTCAAATACATTTCATACTTTACATATCTTTTTTGGATCATGAATATTTTTTTGTTAACCTTTTGATTGAACCTAAAACAGCCCTGATAAATCATATCAATTTTTGTAGAAATTAGTAGAGAGCTTTCTGACATTTTGAAAATGAGACATTTCATACATACATCTTAAACGTAGGTACCTATATATACCTAACATCCTTCTATCAATTTGCATGGGAACATCAACTCCCATCTAAAATCAATTTCCGCATCCTCATTGTATTTGCCAGTTTAATTTTGCGGCTTCTGTTTTGTGAAATTGATATCTTGCTTGCACCCCTACAGGATCAAGCTGCGACGAGCGCATACAGTTCAGCAGGGGGTACATTGAAATAGATACCTACCCAGAGGCATATTATAAACATGAAACATTGTACACCTCAATATATTTTCATTTTCACTACGCTTCCAACGACAGTAATTAGAATTACAGAGAAAACTGGGTAACCATAGGGCTACATGATCAATTTTAATGTCAAGGCTGTTTGATATAAGAGTGCAATCGAGGGACATTAGAATAATAGGGTTGATTCCAAGGGATAAACTGAAATGAACCCTTCTACTAGTTCTTTTCTTATTATTTGTTAACAGGGTGCCGCAAGGTTACTCCAAATAGACAGAAAAGTGTACTAAAAACGGTCTGATTTTGGTAAATGCTAAAGCTGGGCAAAAATTTCGATATAATTTATTTAAAAAGTAATTTTCAGGGGTACCCAATTGATTTCGGTCAGGGTCCGTAAAAAGCAAAAAATGGTCTTCCTTAAGACTACCGCACTAAAAGGTAGTGCATGTGTAGGCCACGTCATTTTCAACATAAAATTGTACATTGTAAAAACATGAAAGATGTACTAGCGTTCTAATTGAGATGCGATTGTACAAAATCTAGTACATATGGAGGGTTAGAGGTTACGGAGAACCGTCTCTGTGTATCCAAAAGTGTACATTGGAAGAATTAAATTATGGTGGCGCTAGTGTAGCACGTGGATATATTTTAAAAGAAGCGCCGAAAAATACTAAAGTAAGATAGAGAAGTAAACAAGGTAAGAATAACTTACGCTTTGTTGTAAGCTCACTTTTAATTAATTAATTATTGAAAGTTCACGAGAATTGATCACTCCCCACGCTATTTAAATAGTTGAGGCTCTATTAACGGCTCTAGTCACTGAAACTACTAAATATTTCAACTCAGAGCACTTCACTTGTCCAATAGTTCCCCATATGAAACCTCACTCTTTACCTCTACCCTTCATACTAGCACGATTGCACTAAAAATAGCAAACATGTTTTAGCACTTGATCCGATTTATTTTTGACCCCCTCTTAAATATAAATGCGTAAATTACACGACTATTATCCTAGCATTATTACAAAGAAAGTTTTCTTCCTAAGAATCTCATCTCTGCTATGGTACATAGGTGTAGTCAGCCCTCAATATATTAAGCTTATCGAACCGCCATAATCCTATACCAAGAGTAGGAGCATGTGCCGAAAGTATAATCATTCCAATCCCTATAATTTTCTCGTCCGCAAATACTTTAAGCTAATTGCAAACGCTCTCTAAAGGCCTAGCATCATCCAATGAAAGTAGAGCGGTGTATCAGTGGCAGCAAAAGACTATCGTATAACAGCAAAGAGCGTATTTAAAATTAATACTGTATTCATTGTATAGCTTGGTTACGCAAATCCATTGCAAGGATGTTGATGGAAGGTAATCTGACACCCTGCAGGGCGCAGGGTGTACCTTCCAAAGGGAGCCGACGCCACCTCTGTTTGTGTTTGTGGCCCAAATGCCGTCCTCTTTGGTTCACTGGGTTCTTATCTTCTTGTTTGCTAACACACACAGAACTGTGCCCGAATACGAAACACAATTAACGCAAATTGCCATTCAGTTTTGAAACTATTATTTCAAGGGATCTTTAACTGATCACGTAAGGCTTTTGGTCCACCTTTTTACACTCACCCCCCTCCTCTTCATCCACCTGGTGTTGTGTTCATCTCCCTCATCTAAGATCACGTGTATTTAAAAATGTTTGAGCAAATAAGTAAAATTTCTTTCATACAAAATATTCATACGTGTTATGAAGAAAATGGACGTATATGAATAAAAAAATCTCGATCCAACTTCATTAAAATGAACAATGTTTTTGGCAACAAAGATCTAAGTATAGCCTTGCTCAGTTAAATGTTACGTTTTCTCAACTTTCCTTTATATATAGCGGTAGCACGGACTGTAAATGTTGCAATTCTTAAAAAGATTGAATGGTTTGAAATGGGGGTATATAGAAGGATTCTCAGAATAACGTGGATCGATCGAGTAACAAATGCAGATTTTCTGAGACGCATAGACGGGGAAAGAGAGGTTGTAAGAATGGCCATTGGAAGAAGAAGATATTGGCCTCACCTGGGTCTAAATATGCATGTATGTAATGAATCTTTCCAACGTAATTTTCAACTACTTACCGATAACAATTCAATGATACGGATTTTTGAAAATTTGAAACAAATAAACGACAAAAAAATATTTGGAAAACAGAAAAAACAAGCGTGTGATGCTTGATATCATCTGATATAAATATTTTGTCGGTAGCTGTTTGTAATAGCAGAATCACTATGAAAATATATAAAAAATCACCCTACGCTTTCTAACAATAAACTCAACAACAAAATCTTAATACGTATTTTTTCATTTTTTGTTCGGTTTGCTATAAAAATGTGCTCTTTAGTTTTTTAAACTACACTTCATTTCTCATTAAAAACAATATTCTACCGAACACTGTTTGCAGTTCAATCCTAATAAATCTAAAGTGATGCATTTTTACTCAAAATCTTCACAGAATTTAAAAAAAATGGATGTATTTCTAAATGGCTGCAAACTTGAATCCGTAGGTGTTCTACCATCACTCACAGATATCGCCATGTTACTCCCTTATATCAGCAATAAGAAATACTGCGTTTTGAAAAAGCATGGATCCTACACCTTATCTTCTCAGCGCATCAAATACTAAAAATGAGCTTCCATCTTATTTACATAATAGACTTACGTTTAGAAATACTCTACATTCAAATACTCTGCGTTTTGGAATTACCAACCTACACAGAACTGATTTTTGTAAGAACTATTTTTCCTACACTGCTGTCAACTATTACGAGTATGATAAAATTCTACCAAGGAATAAAAGTCAAAGTTTTCAAGTGTTCAAAGGTAAAGTAAAAGGTGTTTTATTAAAAATTAGTTAATAGTTATAGTTTTTCTCATTATGAGTTAAATTTGTATTTTTTTTTGTATTCTCGATTGGTTGGGATTGATACCTGCTTGTCAGACAACCCGCCAGTATAAATAAAGTTTATTATTATGATTACCCTAATTTAATCTGAGATTCAATAATATCTAATCGCTGTTCCGCGGACACTCAAATTCAATGGAAAAAATGACCCTTATTCCTGTAATCTATACCACCCATCCTCCCTGAAATACCCATCAAAGGTATACAACTTGTGTATGCATACAAACACAATCGGGCTACCGCGTCTATTTTACGCCTAATTGCCCAAAAAAGATACTGGATCTCATCTCAGGGCAGTAGTGGGGCCGAAGTATAAAATAAGGGTAACCACCCTGTTTGACAAGCAGTTAGTTACTGTTGCAATTCGGTATGTTCCAATAGTACTTTTGAGAATGAGTGCCATCGTGATTTTGTATCGACTATAATAAATTGTTGTACTCTATAAATGTGTTAAACGTCGCTTGAGATGAACGAGGTGTTTCTGCTTCTGTGTGGCGCTTGAAGTTTCAATTGTGTAGCTTTCATTCCATAGGTAAGTAGATTTATGAAAGCGGATCTCAGTAATTCTGACCAAAAAACGTTCTTCGAAAAAATAGTCCCACGATATGAAACGCGAAAACACCACACGAAGCGATGACTCTAAGTTTGTGCAAGCAGTTGTTAGTTTGCGGCCCATCAAAGGTGACTTTGTTTATTAATAATTAGTAACACGGATAATTTTATCGGTATCTTTTCACTTGTGAACCACTTGGAATCCATATGGGTGGAAGTGCAAATCTGAATGAACAATTCTTAGTAAGTTTTCAGGAATCTGCAGTGCATCGAATGTCTTAGTGCTGATCGCTGCGGACTTCTTTGAATAGCTTGTCTGACAGCGTCGATTACTTCGGGTGATTTTTAATGTTCGTACATCACTTCTAAACTTTGAGTTGCCGTTCTCCAACCTATCTCGTTATTGTATGTCGGATTGGAAGTCCTTTTGAACTTGCACAACTGGTTCATTTGCTTTAAACCTTTTAACAACATAAATGCGTTGATTAACCCGGAACTTATGCATGATTAATCAATTTGACAATAGAACTGTCACCAGCGTAAATATTGAATCCACCATGGCCTACTCAAAATAGATTTATTGAGAACCCTGTATCAGCTTCAACTGTACCTATCTAAATATCTATTTATCTATGCTAAGGAATTTACAACATAATTCTAACTGACTTCAAAAGTGAGACTAATTTGAAAAAAAAATTTGGAAGAAACAATTTAAAAAAAAATTGATTTCCAAAATAAATTCGGTACTCGGCTGTTTCTAGTTACTATTTTTTACATTTACGTTCGATTTAAGAATAAAAATAAAATATATTTCAAAAAACAAGCTTTAACAGCAAACCAACTGGATGAACAATAATTATTACAATTATTTTTTATTTATTTATTAATAAATTGTATTATTCGGATTTTGTTGTTGATTTTATTGTTTAAAACGTGGATTGCTTAATAACAACTGGAATAATAGCTATTTGTAAAATTATAGTTATTTAAAAAAATATAGTAATAATTCCTTCATTGACTATGACAAAAAATCGTGATAAAATTTCTTGATTTTAAAAATTTTTTTTTTTTTGATTCAATTTCAGACTATTAAAACCAGCGGAATGATTTACAGAATGCAAGAAGAACATCAGAAACCATCCGAAAAACCTCCTAGCAATTTCAGTATTGAACACATACTGAACTATGCAGGATCCAGCAGTGCAAATAATAGTGAAGGTGGACAAGAAACTAGAGAAACGGATACAAATGACACATTTTCCTGGTTACATTGCACCAGGTTTTGTCCGCCAAAAATTCCTAGTGAGTATTCGCGAATAACAAGATGAACAAATCTCGTGGGCCGCCAAATGGACCTTTGTACAAACACTAAAAGTGATTGTTTAAATTCATTTGACATTCCGTTGTTTAATTTCAGGAAATCAGAAAAGAGACCCGCCTCCAAAACGGCAGCTCGGTCGCTATCCTCGAATCCCGTTCACCAGTCACCAAATTTCGATTTTAGAAGAGCGGTTCCAACAGAATCCCTACTTGAGCAGTGAGGAGGCCACCATTCTATCGCAAAAACTTCAGTTGGCAGACATCAAAGTGAAGATTTGGTTCCAAAACAGGAGAGCGAGAAAAAGAAGGGAGGAAATGGGACAAATGAGGAAAGAGAAAAAGAAGACGGACGTTTCGGATAGTGTTAATAATAGTGTGATGAATCATCCGCAAGGCTTTGTAGCGGGTAGTCACTTGGTGCCTTGTTTATATATAACTCCTGGTTGTAGTATATTAGATGTGAACAAATAATTTTATTTATGTGGTAGATAAAGTATTTATTTTGTATATAGGTACTTTTGTGTTTTATTTCAAGTTTTTAGAAAAACTTTTGGGTATAAAATAACCTTTCAGGTTATCTACGAACACGAAGCCTACATGTTTGTATTAACTATTGAACCAAATTAGGAACTAAACGCACAACCTTTCATTTGGATGTGAAGTTATAAGATATCAATGAAATTATTTTTTAGAGCAATTGAAAAAACCTCATTGAATGATTTTTGCTTGAAATAATGAGATATTGCCCATATAAACAGTCTTAAGATCAAATCATTAGAGAAATCCAAGGTTCACTAGTGATAAGGAAAAAAGTTTTACTTAAAAAAAAAGATGAGACCGTTGGAATTTTAAATTTAATAAAGTTTTACTCATGTATGTACAGCTGGCAAATTATTTTTCCCTTTCTGAATGTAGATGGAGAACGTTGGGATGAACGCTCGTAATAGCACTTCTGTGGACTGCAAGATTTTCACAGTTCCTTAGAAAATGATAAATTTAGATAAACTAGTTAAATTAGAAAATCCTTTAAGCATCATACTATTCGTACTTTCTTAATAACACCAACATAAAAGATAAAAACTATGAAATGTCAAATATATGAAATATCAAATTACTTAGTGATGGGACTTGAACTTAGATGTATGATAAACATCGATGTTATTGACTTCGATGTTCGTTGTTTTAGGATCGATGGCAGAATCGACAAAACATCGATATTTATCGCTGTTAAAACATATATTCTGCGGTTAAAACTCAGTTGCCGCATATGACGCCATCACAAAGTTTTTTACTTAGCTAATTCTAAAAAAATTTCTCAATGAATATAAGTCTGCAGATTGTAATTGTATGAGATAGCTATTTAACAGTGCAATAGACGAGATTTTCATCCTCTTCAAGTACCTACATCAAAATTATTATAAAAAAACACAAAACACTTCTCATAAGGTAAATTAATAAACATTTAATATCAGTAGTAACTGCAGATTCCAGAGACAATTTTGAAATCAATAAGCCTGAATCTATGAATAAAAACATAAACATTTAATTCCAAATTCGATTGAAAAACTCTTCTCAATAGTGCAAAACACCGCTACCAGGTCCAGTTAGTGCAGTGCACAGCGCGTTTGGGAGATGGCGTTCTATATTGTATAATATCGCAGTGTCCATCGACGTTTCAAAATATCGATATTATCCGGTCGACGCGTCAGCACATGGCCGACTCCACAGTAAGGTCGGTCATGGTCAGCATCGATAGTATTATGTCAGATGACTGATGTTCCATCACAACTCTTAATCGACATTTGACATTGACATTGACTGAAAATAGTGGTTAAGTTCATGTTCTTAGTTTTAGGTTAGGTTTTTTGTCGGCGTACGGTGTGTTTATAGAAGATTTCAATGAAATCAAATAAAATTTTGTAATTGAAGAGTGGATCAGAAATTAAAATTCAACATTTACCGTAACGGGTTACGTTGAACCATAACGTATCAGGTTTGTATACAGTCTCAATCGTTTAAAGTAATATGCACGTGTTTTGCTATATGCTGTCCATGTCATAGTAGAAAAACTATCCACAGCCTACAGCTCATATTTGGAGCAGTTCGGGAGCCTTGAAGAAACTATAATCCAAAAGTTTTCTTCATTCACCAAACATTTTTGATGAGATGATTGAACTTGTTATATATTTTACAATCAAATTAGAAATCTATTTTAAATCCATTCCATGATTTAAACATTATAGACTACTGTATTCCAACGAAAACTCAAGATTTGTTGTTGATCTTGTATTATTATTTATTCTGCTAATTGAATAATCGTTTGTGTAATGTCTCAATAGGTTTTTATGCATTTGAAAAAAGTTTGTCAAATTTTTATGCTATAACATATTTAAATGAACTGCAAAAAGCACATCTATGACTGAAATTATTATAAGCATAACAATATATGAACCTTCCGTATAAATATATTTATAAATTTCTTCTACAGGATGTCATTCCGTGGTAGAGGAGGTGGCCGAGGCTTTGGCGGTGGTAATCGCAACAGTTTTGGAGGTGGTGGGGGTGGTAGAGGAGGATTTGGAGGGGGAAGAGGAGGCAGAGGAGGAGGTAGAGGGGGTGGAGGCAGGCATTTTGATCAGGGACCTCCAGAAACTGTTGTGCCTCTAGGTTAATATCACATTTCTGTATTGTTAATATTTCTTCGCAGATCAGAGCTGAAAGGATGTTGATGATGTGACACTTCATTTGAATATTCTTTTTGATTCATTATTTAACTTGGTAATTGGCAGTTTCAATCAGATTATGCTAATATTTTTTTTTAAATCTCTTTAATAATTGTTTTAAATAAAGGGTTCTTTATGAAATGTTATCATATAACATCAGCAAAAGCAGTATAACAACATATTTCTTTATAATTCAGGCTATTTTGACTACACCGTCCAAGATGATTTGATATGCAAAGTAGAATTAGAAGATGTTCCCTTCTTCAATGCTCCAATCTACCTTGAAAACAAGGAACAAATAGGAAAAATAGACGAAATTTTTGGGAATGTTAGAGATTATTCTGTGTCCATTAGGTTAGGAGAAAACATGAAAGCTGGCAGTTTCAAAAAGGCACAAAAGGTAAATATATGTTTTATGCTTAATAAAATCCTCCCAGGTAGGACAAATACAATAAATATTTCAGAAGAGGTAGTAAGACAAATTAATTAATATGATGTTATTTTATCCTTTTTCAGTTATTCATCGATCCTGCAAAGTTGCTGCCCTTGCAACGTTTCCTTCCCAGGGCGCCTGGGTCTGTGCAAAAAAGGGGTGGCGGTAGAGGAGGTAGGGGCGGTGGAGGGGGTAGAGGAAGAGGAGGGGGAGGCGGCTTTGGAGGAGGGAGAGGTGGCGGATTTGGCGGGAGAGGTGGCGGATTTGGAGGGAGAGGCGGTGGAGGTGGTGGCAGAGGTTTTGGAGGAGGAGGAGGTGAGTCATGAACACATAAAAATAAATTCTCAGATGAAGAATATAATAATCATATAGAAATTTTCTTCATAACATCATGGAAGATGAAATATACTGTCTACATAAATTATGAAGGTTTTTTTTGTAATAATTATAGTAAAAAGTATGCTAGGTAACATTTTTTCTGTTGTACTATAACTGATGAAGAATTATTTTTTATTGATTGACAGGTCGAGGAGGTGGAGGCTTTGGAGGTAGAGGCAGGGAAGGAGTTGCGGGAGGAAGAGGTGGTGGAGGTGGAGGCTACAGAAACAGCAACAAGTGGTGATGAGAAGGTTTGTATTGTTACATTGTTCTATCAAAAAAATCGTGTGAAAATGTCTAAGCCATTCATTAAATACGCGCCAAATTTGTTGCAATTTCGATTAGAAAAATTCAACTCAATAAAAAAAATTGAGTATGTCTATTATTTTATCCACAGAACTATTTGGATCTTCAATTGAATTTTTATTTTTTTTATAGACCAATCCAGCGGTAGATATGAGGAAAAACCTAGGGTTACATTTAATTTCAATTGAATATAATTTTGTATGGTATGAAAGTTCATATTGAACTATTGTTAATAATGATATATTAATGATTACAGTTATTATATTTTATAGAACCTACTTTTCTAATGCTCAGAATGTGAGTGCATTGATGAACATAGAAGACATGATTTGTATTTGATAAATACCTTGTTTTATTTTTGTGTTTGTATCCATGAAGTCATAATTCAAATTTTTGTGTTCTATACGGATGAGTGATTGTAAATATAGGCGTTGAGGTGCAAAATATTTTAAATAAAATATCTTAAACAAAATGACATTTTTATTATCCTTAAACCTTAATCGCGAAAAAATCGACTTCGGGATATTTTGTTTTTTTGGAGTTCATGACATATTCATCACAAAAAAACCCGAAAGTATTTTTCGGATTTTCATGAAGTTTTGACACTAAGTTACTACGTCAGCTCTAGAGCTTTGTAATATTCTAAAATTTCTTTATCGACGGCGGTTATTGTCAAAACAAAAAACGGAAAAAATGAATGCTCAAACAATGTTTTTAGACGTTTTCAATGCCCCGGATCATTTTCAATTTTTTTCTGTGAGGGTCTAAAAACTGGGGAGGCCAGTTGGCGTAACAAGTGAAGGGTATTAATTTTTCAGTACAGATAAGTAATAAATTGAATTTGAAACAAGTATATTTGAAAATTCTTTACAGGAGAAAAATTATGACATAAATTATAAATACAAGTATGTATACTTCAATAAATATCAAGATAAGAATATTCTGTATTGAATTATCCTTTCTCAGAATTAAGTGTAGGGAAGAAATCTGTGTACTTTATTTAAAATTATCCTTAATGGCTGAGCATATACCATCTGCAAAATATGGGCTCAGTGTAAAATCATCCAACATGCTGAAAGTATTTTTTGAAAATTCATAACCCAGTTTTTGTATATAAGCAGCCACATATCATAAGAGTCGTTAAATATATAAATTCACAATATTGACTTTAAGTTGTTTCAAAAATAGCTGTTTACTCACTATGTCAAATCGGTAGGTAATAAATGGGTTTTTACACATATTTAATATGTTCAAGATGTTCGACCTCTTTTTTCATAGGACAATAAATGAATACAATTTATTTTGATAAAGATTGTATCATGTTAGTTCTTATATGTACAGGAAGTTTATAGTGAATATAGGATTCCATTCCTATAAAAAATACAGGAAAAATTAAATATTTTTTTTTATTTTTTTTTGGATTCACTTCATAATTGCAAGAAGTATGATATTATAATAAATTTAAATGATTTAATATGGTCGATCGTCTTGCCATCTCGCTGCTAAAAATATAAGAAATAAACTATTACCTGGAGTTTATTCCAAGTATTTATCACCTATAAGTATTTTACAATAATAATTTATTATTTTAAAAGCTACGAGTCTAAAAACTTCTATACAAAATTAATACATGTTCAATTCCGTATAGCATTTCGATATACTTGATTGTACAAAAATTACATTTTTATAAGATTTAAAGTATACTTATAAAGCTTAGGGTTGTACCGTTCGGAAACTTTTCATTAAGATACGATTTAAAATTTAAGTGTTTTCTTATAAAAATGTATTAATTTTGTAGGAAGTATGTGGTTTATTCTTCTGTGCTCAATTCATTAATATATGTATATATTTCGTTTATATTTGCACCATAGGTATAGATTTGAAAATGCAAAGATTTTGAAAGATTATCTGAAGAATTATTATATTCAAATTCAGAAATATTGGTTATTAAAGGCAAACCAGCAATTCCTAGGAAAATAGGATTTTTTTATCAACGGTTCTGAAAGAAATGAAAACTTGGATTTTCAAAAAACTAACTCCTAAATTATTCAATTGACAAACTATGACATGCAGAAAGTTGAAAGTACTGTTAACATTCCTAGTAGCACACCATTTTTTTTCTAAAAAGTCTGGAAAACTGTCAAATCAATTTAGGCACGAAAACATATCGAAATACAGTTTTCGATGGACACATTTTCATTCAGGTATTTGTATACTTGACAAAGGAAATTACTAGAATTCTAATTTTGTTTATGGGCATTATTAAAAACTAATACCAAAAAAATTGTTCATCGAAAAATGCTGCGGTAAAATCAATGTGTCCAGGTACCCACGAAGCAAATCTGAAAATGCATAAAATTCCGCAAAAACTTTCAAGAGCAAATAGTTCATGTTTGTGTAAATTCGTTTCCTATTCAATAAAATTGTTCGGAAGGCAATTTTTCTCAACTTTAACCCTTACTTTGTTATAACTGGTCCAAATAGCACCGACAATAAATGAGAATTAAAATGTGTATTGAGAGTTAAAACCTTGTCGTGAGACTTCACTGTGTATTGACTAGTGAAGTGCTAATCCTATATAGAATTATCTAAGAACTATTTGAAGAAATATTCTATGTAAATATAATCATTACAGACCAAACAAATGAAGGTTTTATGTCGAATAAATTACTAGCCACATTTTTAATGGATATTCATTTTGTCATCTATCTTATTTTTCATTTATCTTCCAAATTGTAATGAATGTACTTCATATACAATACTGGCAGAATTTCCTTTAGCATGTAAATTCACTGTTTAATAAAAATACAATAGAAGAAACACAAATGTTAGAATTCGTGCGCTCCCAATTCTTGTCAACTCTGCCCTTTCACAGGCTCGCGTTATAGTCTAGTGAAATTAGCATTTCAAATGACCTATATTTGTTTTTTTCCGTTATTTGTATGGTCTATAAATCAAATCGCAAGTATAATATACTCCGATTTTTGGATATTTGAGGAATAATCGTTACAGTAGGAAATTTATTATACAGGGTGCCCCAGGGTAAGGCATGACTGCTACGGAAATAACTTTTGCCCCATTCCCATTTGAAGATTTTTGGAGTATGACACTCCTTCTCAGGAGGTTTCAATAGTTTGCAATGGTCTTTGGTTTAAAAGCTGACCTCCGGAAAAAACAACATGTTTCCAAACTCTTTCAGAAAGGTTTCTTCATTAGGTCACCCTGTATAGTACAATAACTGAAGCTTCACTGAAATATGGATACGCATAGAGCGACAAACCCATCATCAAAATTGTACAAGTTGAGAAGCTCGATTATTAAAATTCAATCAGGTTCAAGAATCGGAGTAAATTCTCAAAGAATATTCTAATTTCCAAAATTTTTAATATAGGGAGGATCTGAAAGCTTCCACTGTATATCATAAGGGGGACCGTCAAATTTATATAAAATCAGCTAAAAATACTACGCCACCAAAACCACTGTACACCAGTGTAATGCTCTTCTTCCTATGATTACTTTTTGATAACTGGTGAAAAAAAATTGTTTCATATAATCGGTCTCTGATGGGTCTATCAAATGCAAATCAAAAACTGACCCTGAAAACCCATCCATTGAACCATTCTCCCATACGATGGAGTTTTCGCTCTTCTCCCTTTTCAAATCCCACTTCTGATTATTCCAAATTACAAGTTGTGTCTACAAATGTTAATTCTAAGCCTATAATCGAAGAATGGAAAGCAGTATTTCAGTATATAATATCACAAGGGGTTAAGTTTTCTTTCTATAATACAATGTATTGAAAAATAGTATATTTTAGGAATGCATTGATTCGTTATAATATATAAATATGTACAAGGAATGTGTTTTTGTTTAAAACGATTTAGGATGCACTTTGCGAATCATAGTATTCTACAATATTCATTCACAAAATTGGTGTTTTGGTTATATCTTTATGGGGGTACAAGTATATGGAGCTTATATTGGTCCCTCTAACGTTAGGACTAATAAGAAAGCATAAGTAATATATGTATAAATGAGCTTGATTTGCATATCTAAAACAAAAGTGTTACATCAACAGCATTGAGTCATCATTTTTTTTTAGATATACTTGAAAACTACTGAGAAGAGGAAAAAATATAGCGCAATCACAGGAAATATATATTAAAGTCGAGACAAGGTACGAGCGTCGATAAGGGGGGAGAGGAGTGAGTTCATATAATAGTTATAGACCTATTTATTACCTATAGGTCTTCTATTTAACCTTTTTCGATTGGAGGTCTAGTTTCATGGGAAATCTTGAAAAATCTTATAGCACCCCTTAAAGTTTCCCCGTCCATTTCATCCTAGTAACTCGGATCGACTTCGATTCATATTTCTCATGGTTGTTCAAATTTCCTTCTATTCACAGCAGTTCACATAATTTTATGACTTTTTGCATTTCTGAATGTTATCTGCACTTGCCTATCAAGGACAAGTGGTACTAGCAGAGAAAAGGTATACTTTAATGGTCCTTTCTAATGTCCTCAAAATACATATTCTTTTCATAAAGTGCATCGAAATTGCCTGGGGCTCTTCAGGCAACAACCGTTTTTCCAAAATACCATTGGGACATAGACGAACTCAACTTTTGGCCATTTAAGTCCCGATGGGCCTACAATAGGATTTAGCTTATCTACAAAAAGTAATTTTACAGACTATGATAAAATAGTAAAAATAGAAATGCTCATTGATTTCCGTAATGTAATTATAAAGATTCAACTACGAAAACGCTTAGCCTAGATATCCAAAACGAAATATAGAAAGAGATTCGTTTGGTCGACAAAAAATTCAATAACGTTATCACAATTTCGACGTACAGTTGACAGAAGAAAGTAATGTCGCTTTTGGAATTATCAATATTATGCGTGAGATATGGCAACATGGCAACTGAAACAGAGACATGTAGGAAAGAAACTCAATATCATGACGGTATTTTAACGTCTTTTTTAAAGATTCTTCTTCATTATTTTTGTGGGTAGATTGCAATTTATTGTAGAAAATATAGAGAATGTTCGGAAATATACAATTTGACGGGTTGATTACAATGTTGCCATGTATATTCAAAATTCACGAAATATGCAGAAATTTTCCGAGGTGTTTGACTTAAGCAAGATTAATGTATTAACTTTGTTTGATCAACTATACAAAGTACATTAGGTACAATAATAAATATGATATATTTACATTCGTTTTCATATACAAATCTGGATATAATAATATAAGGCATTCGAGAAAAATATAGACAACATTGCTTGAATGAAAGGCCATAAGAAGTATTTTTTTTTTCGAAAAAGGTGGCGATTAGACGTCCGTTCCCAAGTCGGACGAGATCATTTGGAAATGTTCCTGACCTGAAAAATAATTAAAAAGGGTTAGAGAAACGTACCTAAATGCCATAAATAATCGGCACATTCCCATATTTGTTGTGAAATATCATAAATATGCATTTTATTACGATGCTACCCAACGTGATGAAATGCAGAAAGCACTGCTCTGTTGGGATTCCTGGTGGACGACACAACATGCCAATTCCTCGGAGAGTCTCACATTTCGGGTGAATGGACGGATGATAGAACCATTTGAATAAGCAATATGAAATAATAAAAATCTATAACTTACTCTCCAAGTAGGCGATCAGTTCCTGATCATTTAGTTGGATCGCAAGCAGCTTAGGAGTTAGACCACGATGATCGGCGACACTGAGTGAAGCTCCTCCTGCCACCAGCATACAGCAGATCGTTTGCCATTTGTGGGTAACTGCAACGTGAAGCGCAGTCTGACCTCTGTAAAATTTATTGAGATTATCTTATAGAGCTGTGACAAACCGCATGTACTCGTATTCGTTACTGAGGAATGAAACTATTTAATAGATAACAATTAATGCTTGGGAAGTACCGAGTCAATCTCCTTGACTCCATTCCCTCATACATGTCAGAATCGAGTAGGAATGCATTTTTTTACACAAAACAACGTATCAAAATGTTCAGGTGTCATTCGACCATCCTAACCAAACAGACGGCATGCAACTGAATTTGAAAATGGAACTTGGAGATCAATCCTACCCCAAACGACTGTGTTCTGTTGAAAAAAAACACTTACAGATTAGAATCTTGGAAATTTAGCAACGACGGAGCAAACCGTATCAGATACTTGACGATCTCCTTGTGTCCATATCTGACGGCATAATGAAGCATCGTTTGTCCTGACGTATCCCTCGTCAACAGCGAATACCCTTGATTGTGAAGCTCTTTTACCTATATGGTAACAAAGAGGTTAATTAATATAGCTAGAGGTGGTTCAAACTATCTGTAATATCATGGCTGGTAGAACCGATATGTCTGACTACAAAAGGTGCATCAGATACTCTTATGATGTTTCGAGAAGGGAACCAATTCCTAGCTACATCAGAGATGTTAGATGGCTTACAATCCGCTACAGATGGATTTTACTCATCTTGTCTATTTCACGTAAAGTTCATTTAAGCAAATACGCTGCCTATCTTAACAGTAAAGTATTGTTTTGAAGCCAGCATAATTCAGTTAACCTACGATCATATTAATAATTAGTCAATTTACTAAATGTTTTTCCTACACCAACATCTGAACAATAGCTCAATAGCCTGCCCTCAGATCTGAGACTCTGTGTAAACTTAGTTTTGAGAATAATATCAAACGCTTCGCTATCGACAATTTCTAGCAAGATACCGTTTTTTACTATTGATTGGACGTTCAGTGATGCTGTTTTGTTCTGTTCTTTATTATGACATTACGACATACTTCTCTCTGTTTTTATTACTTTGTGTATCACTTACACTTTTGGTAATCGTGTACTTAGTACTAATTTTAAATCTACCACATAATTTGTTATATTTTCACATAATGATATATTCAATATATTCAGTTGATCTATCCAATAAGTAAAATCAAGGCATTTATATACTTATATAAAAGTCATGAAAAACACTCTGGGGTGCCGTAGCAGTGTAGTAGTGTCTCCCTCTGGCGACAGGTAGTCGAATCACCAAAACCTAACATTTATAGCTAGAGCGTGTCACCCGTAACCCGAATCTGTCGATTGCCCTAGTATAGTACACCCATAAGACACTAGGTGGCGCGACAAACTATTTGACTATTACCAGCCCCAACATTTATTATTTCAAACTGCTAATCTTCTAAACAGGTTAAGATTACCTTTTGAAGATCTCCACTTTTAGCTGCCTTCAGGAGTGATTCATTAGGTATGTCCGTGCTGAAACGTTTTGGTATGAGTTAATTCAGAATTTCATATCACAATATAATGTCGGTGGTTATTTACTTGCAAATTAGAAAGATGGAAGCCAATATGAAATCTCGGAAATACCCGACCTACTGCAGGATTCGAACCACAAACATTTCGATAGACGCACACTGGTCTGAAACGTCCAAAAAGTTTCAGACCAACTGAGCTAAGCAAGCTATCCGCTCATGGTGATGTCAGTTCGCGTGTTGCACTCCCCAGAAAGCGATTTTTGTTCCAAATTTTTAAATACGAGCGTAAGCGTATCAGCGTATATCTCGAGGTATAGTGTCAGTGCTTTAGATGAACTAAGCGGAGTGTCGGCTTGGCTCAGTTGGCCAGGACGTCTGATCGGCAATCAGAAGAGGATTATCGGATATTGCAGCAGGCCAGCTTTTTAAATGCAGATTCGTTTAAAGACCGAGAAGACGTATAGAGTGAAGTGATTATAAGATAATATAAGAGTAATAAACAATGTTCATGCAGATATTTTATTAGAAAATCTTACCTGTACGCATTGAAGGATTCCTCATTTAAACCGAATAGTCTCTCAGTGACGCTGCATGCACATAATAAGGATATGTCAGAAAAAAACTGGTTGATCGTTAAGATTTGTACCCGAAATAAGTTTTTGATGCATGAGCTGGATGGAAAAATGTTACGAATGACATTGTTTGGAATATGTTTCCGTTATGATTGACCAACGAATTTTTTTCTGTTTTGAAAAGTGTCTGAAGACCTAAAAAAAATAGAGTGGTGTCATAAATGTGTGCGAATGTGTGATAAGTTAAAAAGCTGGAAATATGTATAAATTACGTCAAGAATGATTTGGAGCTTTCTATCAAACTATTGGTTGACGTATTTTCTCCACAATGGTGGAAACATTCGGAACTTCTCCTCATCAATAGATGGATATCGAGAAGTTCTAGGATTCGTTTAGCTATAACTTCAATTATCGAGAAAAGTTCAGACAGAGTTTGAGGAAAATACATTTTTAAAATATGAAAACCTATTTCATGCTCAATTTCACGATGAAGTAATAGTTTTATATCTACATAATTGTTTGGTGCTCACAATACAAAAAAGATACATCATGATGAAAAGTGCTTCCATGCACCATACAGATGAAAAAGAAACTCGAACGCAAAAAGCAGATGTTGCTAGTTAATTAATAACAGAATTACGGCAATGAAATTCTAAAGTAATTAGTCATGCATCTGAATAAATTCCCAGAACACGTAACTTTTAATTAAACTAAAAAAAATCCTCATAAGGGATATTAATGAAGCCTGGGGTGATCTGCTTTTATGTTCCGAAGATTCTATAAGCGATCCAGATAATTGGGGAAATATGATTACCTTCTGATCTTCATGCCGTCAGACCCTTCATCACCGTTTCGATCTTCGATGGGGATACGTTCATCAGGAGATGGATACTCAACTGTTTTTGGAGACACAGGTGATTGGTCCAAAGGAGAGTTTAAACTTTCCTCATCACTAGTATAGAAAAATATGACAGAGGATAATGTGTTATTAATAATGAATGATGAATGATCAATGATGAATAATGAATAACGAATGATCGATAATAAATCATTAATAATTAATAATGCATGATGAATAATGAATAGCGTTAAGGGATAATTGAATAACTGATGATGGGTTACCTCTTTGAAGCTTCTGGGGTTATGAGGGGTCCACCATGAAAGGAAGTGGGTGACGGATTGGCAGTTTCGTCTTCTGGTGTTTGAGGCATAGTCTCTTCATTGCAGTCCAATATGTACAAACTATCTAAGGCTATGTCGGAGACGTAGTGTAGATTCTCTTGGGCTTTGTCTATGCGGAAGAACCTCTCAGCCGTACAAGCTGAACAAAAGATGTAGGTTTATTGTTGCTGAATTATGTTTCCGAAAGTTTAGTTTTGTATTCTGGTATGCTGGATACTCTGGAAAGAATTTTATGATAACATATACTTACAATCCACAAAGCACCACTCCAAAGACGAAGACTGTTCCTTATTTTCTTCGATGAGCTTATTGATAATGTTCCTAACTTGTTCTAAGTCTGTGGCTGGATTTACTTCTATTTGGCCAACGTTTATTGCTGGAATAATTCATAATATAATAAAATGCAACTAGGAAAATCTTATCTATATCAGACTTAAATCGATTAAGCTGAAAGTTTTTTTTAATTAGCCATTTCGTTTATACTTTCTCTTGACAATTATTTACTTAAACGCAAGATCGGAGCTGATATAGAAATTCACATTCAGGAAGTCCACAAGGATCCTTCCTCGGTCCATCCCATCAGCTACTTACCAGATTGAGCTAAGAGATCGTTATCGTAGTGGTGCTGCTCGTAGTCAGCCATACTAATCCTATGAACGGTTATCTTGAGATTGTCTAGCGCAGTCTGGGTGGGGGTGAGTTTGCCGCCCTTCCGTTTGATCAGCATGGGCGCCTTGTTCAGGTGGGTGAGGGTGATGATCGAGGGGGCGAGTCTGCACGCTTCGCCGTCCACCTGCATCGGGATCGTCTTCGAGGTGACGATCTTCGCCGTGCGGCACTGGGTTATGCAGGTGCCGTGCCCCCCGGCTTGCAGTAAAGGCTTCGAGAAAATTCATGTGAATATATACTTAAAAATCAATTCTCAGACGAAGAATATATACTTTAATTCAAGTAAACCATATATCGAAGACGGCGATGTGAAATGAATGAATCACATGGACCGATGGAGTTTCTGCAGTTGTAGCGGTTGCAACTTACCAGTTGATATGTGGTGAGGCCTAAAACTTCAATCAGCTCGTCTTCAGTGCTTGGGTCAACGCTTCCCATTGACCTGTTCCATGGTCTTGTTCCTCCACCATAGCTGGAAATTAAAAACTAATATAATGCCTTAGACATCATCGGATGCATTTTTTCATTCGGATTGAACCCTTGATGGGCTAGTAATCCTAGATGCCCGGGCATATAACGAACTTGCGAAAGCATGGTTGGAGAGAGACGACTGCAGACAGTCCAAGAGGTTCATAGCAGGCCCCAACAAACGTAGGGAGCTATGGCTACTGAACCGGGAGAGGGATTCACTCCACTTGTTAGTGAGGATCCTCACAGGTCACTGCAGATTGAACAGGCGCATGAACTCATAGGAGTGGTCAAAGACCCATTCTGTCAGGAGGGCTAGGATGAGGACGAGACCTCGTTCCAATTTCTGGGCGAGTGTGCGTCCAACGGCCTTAGGGCTGAGGTGTTCGGCACAGCAGAGTTTGACAGGGAAGAGTGCTACTTAGCGGAATGGTCGGACATCATGACCTTTGTCAAAAGGGAATTACCAAGTCTGCCATAGTTTTAGTGACGCTCTTGTATGGTACTAAAATCTGGACTCTAAAAGCAGCCACTATAAATCGGCTACAATGGGCTGCAAGGCGATGAAACAGAGAAGCTCTACAAAGGAATACATTTATTCGAGAACTCTTAGCCTCCATAAAATGTCGAGAAATCTCCTATCTAGGTCACATTCTTCGAGGTAACCAGTATAGTATTTTAAGTGTATGCTCTCCACTATGCATCAGACCTGCTATAGACATGCATGTTTCGTCTTTAGCCCAGACTCGTTAGTATAACCTGGCAGTTTAACTGTAGAGAGCAATAGGGTGGTATATGCGTAATCTAGTAGTAGTAAGATAGAAGGACGTAGAGGAGTTGGTAGAAGACGAGCATGCGGGCTGAAAAGCATTCTCGACTGGATAGGTGTACACACTGTTCATAAATTATTCGAACTGGCACAGAATGCATGAAAATTTGCCAGAAAAAACACAATATCTCGAATTCAAAATTGTCCGCCAATCCACTTTTAGTTAGCTGAAGTTACGTCAAAAAAACTATGCCCCCATTATTCTCCTCTTTAATCTTCCATTTACAGCAACAATAAAACTTCTAATGAACTTTGCCCGTATCTTCGAAGTAAGCGTATTTGAATCCAGTTATTCGACAATACAAAATACGAACAATGGCCCAATAATAATTCGAAACACCATTCCAAAAGGAAAAGTCATTGAGGGTACGTTAAAGTTATCTTTTAGGAATTAAATCTGGGCGGTTTGAATGTTAGTGCCAGCAATTAGTCTGATTAGACGCCAGGTATATGTGCTGTTATAGGAGGGGAGCACAAGAGGGGATTTTGGGGTTTACTCAAACACCGCAGATTAACATATGGGGGATATTTTGCACCCTGTTGAGTACTTCCATCCGAATCGGTAGTCAGAATTTCGGAACTAACTTAAACGCATCATAAATATAGAAAACCTTTTTAAAAATTTCAGCAATTATCTATTTGTATGCTATTTTCTGTGCCTTTTATTTGTTACATTCAGTGTATTAAAAAAAATCACTATCTTTTTCAAAGCGTCAGATTCAGAAAATAAATTATCAGATTGTAGATTAGCACGGCCAGGATATCAAACTGAACGATCTGTATGAAAATCTAACGCCCTCGAGTATTTCCATGTGACTGTTTTTCCATCTTTGAAGACATGGAGATGATCGCCCCCACCGGTAAAAGTGCATACATCACACAAACTTTTTTCCTGTCCACCATCTAATCTTGAAAATCCAATAGATTCCCACGACACTCGAGTAAATCCCCGTTTAGAATCGGGGGCTCCCCTACTATTGAGGGGCCATTCACTTGGCAGTATCCGGCATTCAGAGCAACCGTTCCGGAGGTTTAAGCTACGCCGTTATCACGGAAAATTTGTTAAGAGTTGTTTTGCTTCGGCGAGACGAAAATTAGGTTAATTGCTGGAAATATAGGTTCTCGCTAAAATATAACTTCTCAAATTGAATGGATAATGAGGTGCAACGTAATTGATGTGAGTATGAGGAGCTATTAGACGTTAATAATTTTTATTTCACACGCGCGAAAATGTTCGAACTTAGGATATAGAGGGTTTTGAATGTTGTAACATCACCAAAATGCTCGAATGTGACTTCGAGTAAATCCCCTCAAGCCCTTTCATTTGATACCCATATCGTAGGAGTGCATTAGAAATAACTAGTCCGCCATCTTAGGTGTTCCGCCATATTGAATTTAGAGTAACGTCACATTTTTCGAGTCATTCTCAGCAATCCCTTTCATTTGATACCCATATTGTATGTGTATTCAAAATAACTAGTACGCCATCTTAGCTGTTCCGCCATATTGGATTTAGAGTGACGTCACTTCATTTTTCGAGTTATTCTCAGCAAGCCCTTTCATTTGATACCCATATTGTATGAGTATTCAAAATAACTAGTACGCCATCTTAGCTGTTCCGCCATATTGGATTTAGAGTGACGTCACTTCATTTTTCGAGTTTTTCTCAGCAAGTCTTTTCATTTGATACTCATATTGTAGGAGTGCATTAAAAATGACTAGTCCGCCATCTTAGGTGTTCGGCCATACTGAATTTAGAGTAACGTCACTTCATTTTTCGAGTTATTCTCAGCAAGCCCTTTCATTTGATACCCATATTGTATGAGTATTCAAAATGACTAGTCCGCCATCTTAGGTGTTCCGCCATATTGAATTTAGAGTAACGTCACTTCATTTTTCGAGTTATTCTCAGCAAGCCCTTTCATTTGATACCCATATTGTATGAGTATTCAAAATAACTAGTACGCCATCTTAGCTGTTCCGCCATATTGGATTTAGAGTGACGTCACTTCATTTTTCGAGTTGTTCTCAGCAAGTCTTTTCATTTGATACTCATATTGTAGGAGTGCATTAAAAATGACTAGTCCACCATCTTAGTTCCGCCATATTGGATTTAGAGTGAAGCCACATAGTTGATCATGAATTTTTCCTCTTCAGTTTGTTGATAATTTTTAGAGAATAAACTTTTTTGAAGGGGGAAGACACGAGTAATCTTTTCGCGTTAATGTCAAGTCGATTTACAGCCCCATATTTGTTCTATACAAAGGGAAAGCAGACCATTTTTGGGTGTCACCAAGATATGTGGCAACGCGATTCTCCCCTCTTTGTGGGTCTGAGACAAAATTCTGAACGTTGATAGAACGGAATTGCATCTTTTCGTAAATTTTCTATATTCAGAACCACACAATTTTAAACACTGTTTAATATTTTTGGCGAAAACAACAGCAACTGTCGAAGCCTGATTGGGGCTAAGAGCATAGGATTGAGTGAGACAGCAAGAAAAATGGAAAGAGAAAAGGAACGCAGTGTTGCCGCTCTATGCGTTGTTAAGCAGTCTACTGAAGTAGATTGTAGAACAACTACCTTAACATGAAAATAAATATTTTCTAGAGTATTACCTTGGTATGTTGAGAAAGACGATTGCATGAACCTTCAGCGATTTTAGCTTGTGAGTGATATCCTGCCCGTCACATTCCAACGTGACGAACTCAGTCAGATCTTTCCATTTCCTCTTCACCAGGTCCTTCCCGCCCATTTGACCATAAAACATCTTGTTCCTTATCCTTGAATTGAACTTCTCAGGATGGGCCTCTGAAACAGCATATAATGTAAACGGAAAATGGCCTCATTTTAAAAACGAAGATTGGAATAAGGCTTTAAAGCAGTTGATCTTGAAAAGTATTGGAACTACTAATTGCGAAATCGATGAGCAATCTGATTATACGTTATTTTATGCGAGGGGTGGTCGATAAGGGGTGAAAGTGGTAAATGTTTGCTAATCGCTTACCTCTTGCTTCATGAAACTCCAGAGCAATATGAGCATCAACACCAAGGGAATAGTAGTTGTTGACGACGTTCAAAGGCAGATTTTCCTTCCCCTCTTCATTTCCTTGGGCATCCGGATTTTTCTGTACATCTAGAGACCATCGGTCCAAAGACACTGTTTCACTGTTGCTGATGTTGATGAGAATCTTCGAAATGGGTTCATCTGTGTAACCCTAGAAGCAAACCATTGGTCCCAAAAAGATTATTTAAGAGGTATCAGAGTATCAATGATACTGAGGAAAAAGCACTTGGCATATTTTGATTTGCAGTACTGCTTTTTATTATAACCTCAAACAGCACTTAGTCTACTTTAAGTCGTCGTTAATGACTGCTTAGTTAAGGAAAGCGTAAGTGCAGAATATGAAAATGTGTATTTGAGGATTCCCTAACGTTAAGCGAAGCTTTTAAGGGTCCCTTAAAACGTTGATGCAATCGACAATTAGATTTTCTATTACTCACCCCACCCCATCCTAGAGCTCGAGCCAGATCATTCCCGGTACCAAGAGGCAGTACCCCCACAGCGGGAGGTGGATCGATTCCGATTTGGTCGATAACGCTAAGTACCCAACCTACGGTACCATCTCCTCCACACGCTAGTACCCTCAAGTTGGCAGATTTGCGGAACAGTTCTAGTCCGAACCGTGGACCTCCTTGGGTTAGGTCGAAAACCTAGTTGGAATAAAATGGTCGGAACTAGTTACACGCAGCTATTTGTCGATTACTTTATGCTAATATATATAGATTTTATCTCAGGCTATTTAACAGATGTAGACGAAACATTCAATTCATAAATAGTTTATAAACACAACCCATAATTGTTTAAAAAGACGTAATGCGTGCAATGAAGACGGACAATTCTCTATCTTTCGGCGGCGTACCATAAAGGCAACACTGTTGAAAGCTAAGATGTAAAAGAAGGACGGACTACTATCTCTCTTATGGCGGCGTACTATAAGGCCATTTACCCATGAAACGATAAATACGAATTCGAAGAGTCGATTCCTAATAAAACTTGCACGGGCGACTCATATTTGTATGCTTTACTAATATTGCTTACGTATTTATTCATAAAACACACAAAACTCTACAATAAACAAACGGACTCACATCAAACTAGTCAATACTGGATAGCAAGATATGAATGACAACTTGAAAACCGATGAATTATTTTAGTTCAAGCAGTGTTGCCATAATTATTTCTTTTTCGTATTTAACCATGATTTTCATTCAAACTATTCTATTTTGGCAACCGCCGTTTTATTATGGATTGATTTTAAAACTAAACAGTAGCGACTTTTTCTGTTATTTGGATTCCGTTTTTTTTTAAATATAAATATAACTGATGCGTTCCTCTTTTACTTCTTACATCCAAGAGTCGTAGCTAGGAACTGTTTGTCCAGGGTAAGTTTCGTAATTTGCACCCCTTGTTGGCATAACTATTCTTTCTCCACCTCCACCGGAAAATCTAAAGGGATATTCATCCAACCAACTTGAAGAGCAAAAAAAAGCTTTTTCCTGAAACCGCAGAAAATCAAGAAAACCCTCCAACCCCGCAAACTGTGGGCGACGACCGCACCGCCTTCGATCATTTGGTGACCTCTGTATTAGAAGTTTTAATCTTCTCTTCTCCATGGAACGTTTGAAATAACTTTGTTGCGTTCTTGTGTATAGATGGAAGAAAATCCGATTTTTATATTACATTTCGATGTGTTTTTTCTTTTGTCATGTCCTTTTGTTCCCACCTTCACACCATCAGGAGGCCGCCGTACTATTTCAACAAAGGAAAAATAACACGCTGCCTTTGTTATAGAAGTTTCATTCGTTTATCGGAAAATACAAGCTGAGGCACCTTCGTTTATGGTTCGAATAGAAGCCTTGTGGAAAATCACACGACATCCAGGGAAAATGTTTGTGTGCGATATAAAATTTGTGAGAGGCGGTATTTCGACTTCCTTGCAGTAAAGTACGTAGTGGATGTTACGGCATTTTTGGTGAATAGCGCAGAATGCTTGCATAGAATAACAAATAGTTTAATAAGTGTGAGTAACAAGTATATCGTTTAGAAATACATGTGTTTTCGTATTTTCTTTCAAGGCATATACAAGTTTTTAGTATTTTTGAACGCCGTGTTTTTTTAACGCTGCGTGAATGAAATTTGAACAGGGTATAGTCTATAGAAAATTCCCTCACCTGTCTTGGATTGAGCAACCACTGAAATTTCTGCAGCAGCTTGAGACCCTGATTACCTCCTGATTTTGGGTTGATGAATACGATGACAGGAGTTACGTTCGTCGTCGGGATTGGCTTGATTATGAACGCCTTGTTTTCTTTATCCTATAATCAAATATACACAATAATTAATTATATATAAATACATATGGAACATTGACAAATCTACTGTAGCATCCAGGACAAGTTTAGTTTTTTGCTCCCTTTTCTCTAACCACCTCCGAAAAACCTGAAGTGCAAACATCCCGGCTGAAAACATTTCCCACTCTTTCTGTTATCCACCCATTCACCTTTACCAAGTAATCTGAGAAACAAAAAAAAATCGCACTTCAGGATTCTCCGCCCCCTAAGACGGCATCAACGCCCCCTAATTTCCTCACAGTATTCTACCGCGCACCTGAGAGTCTCAGACACCCAGAAGGTGGCGTTATCGCCCACGTTGAGATCCTATGGGTTAAAGTATCTATGATCATAAAGTAGGAACAACTAACCTTATCTTTACCCCTTTTCTTGTTAGCGCCCTTCTTTGGAGATTTCCTTAAGCTGGATTTGAAAGCGCCTTTTCTTGGTAACTTGATTATCCATGAAGGAGGAACTATAATACTGGAATGTATACCTGAAAAAAAAAACAAATTATGTTATGTATCCTTCGCGATAATGAGCGATTAAAAGACATTTTTTGGAGTTTGTATTCTTTACTTTGTATATTCTATGACGTTTTTTCGCCTATCTGTCACTGAAACACGTTGTTCCGGTAGCATTTTGACGAAAGAATTACATAAGATTTTTGCACGGTTGCATGCAGGAAATAAGGGTGCTTTCAGCAACGAACCTGTAGATAAGGTTAGACGTTATTTCCGAAAAATCGTACAGCGAGAAGAGCGTTGGAGAAAGGACAGTTCCTTGGTCTGTGGACAGAACCTTGTACCATTCATCAATAATGTTCTAAGGGTTGGTGGTACGCCATTGCACGATACTCCGCCCCTGTCCGGACATATATTCTCAGCCATTACGTCCAGTTATTGGGCTATTAGTTCCGGTGATGCCGGACGATAGTTTATGGATCGAGCCATACAATAAAATTAATACCGCTGCTTTACTGGAAATATATACGCGAATTACGGGCATATATAAAGGTTATGTCCTCGAACAGATTGCGATACTGCAACATAAAAATCTCGCATCGATACTGCGTCACTCTACATTAAATCGCATTCGGACATCGGAAAATATTATCCTTCGCTAGCCGGACAGACGCTCCAGACAACTGAGCTAAGCAGGCACTCCGCTCTAGAACTCTAAAGAAAGCCGTTCTTTGTACGAATTTCAAAATACGCGCGTCGTTCGTATCCTGAGATACAGCGTCAATGTTATGGGTCAGTAAAGATCTGTGACCATAGTGACTGACAACAGACACCTGCATCTGAATCAAAATATCAACCGATATCAATTGTTAGTGTTGAAATGTAGTAGAAAGCACCCCACGCCTTTATCACATAATGACACTAATTTTCTGGTTAATAATTTTATTCTTATATTTAGAATTAATTATAACTTTTTAGTTTTAAGTATGATTATCCTGCCTGTTTCTTTTTTCTAAACTATTATTTATTTATTTGTGTATGTTCTCCACTACGGATCTGACTTGTTATAGACATGCATGTTTCGTCTTTAGCCTAGACTCGTCAGTATAGGCTGGCGGTCTAACTGTAGAGAGCAATCTAGTGATATACCAATACATAACCCAGTTAAGGGTGTGATAGCAACATCAACTCATCTAAGTGTCGCCCTCTATGGGGACGCTCATTGCCATCTTACGAAGTCGAAGATCCTAACACCTGGACTGCCTTGAAGGGGTAACAGATGTCCCTTATGACGTGATGCACGTGGATAAATTTTGAAAGAAGCGCCACTAGTAACTGTTATTTAGGTTATATTTACGAAATCATTTTGGACCACGTAAGTAGTTGAGGTTATGTATACTGTAGTTCTATAAACTACTCTAGTCATCAAAAGTACAGTACAAGTAAGTCTACAACTGCTAATTTCATTTCATACTTCTCTGCTACTCTAGCGCTGTTCTGGAGGGATTCAGAACTACTATTTACTGCTTACTGTTCGACACTGTTTCAAAAGATGCTCTATACCTCTACCCTCCATAAGCAAGTAGTCTTCATTCAACTACTTACTAGAAAAGCAAATATGGTGGAATTATTGAATATTTAATTCTTCTAATGTTAGTAACAGTGCTATCGATAATGTCCGCCATGTTGGCCTCCCTGCCCTTTCCCTTTCCAAAGTATGGAACTTGCTCTGGGCGCAGTTGTACAGAGAATTCAGATATAAAAAAATATTAATTTATTTTTGAGCACTACGTTGTCGGAATGGGTCAATGGCCTTATCGTCTTGAGAGGTCTGAACGGAACGCCAGACTGAATAAAGATAAGCCCCCGGGGATGCAAAAACAAAGGAAGAGCAAGACGTTCAAGCGTACGGCCTCAGAGGATGTGAATTAATTCCTTGTCTCTTACTTTTTACTCCGGAGTCGGACAGGAGGCACTAACTAA